>NQLW01000057.1:288192-395395 GCA_002312845.1 Kalanchoe fedtschenkoi
GTAAAATAGCAGAAGTACGGAAAGAAAAAAAAAAAAAGAAAAACATGTGAAATAAGAATGGAGCAAGTATGGAGAATCAAAGAGAAATCATGCTAAAGTTTCTCCTAAATAGCAGTAAGAAGGTGTCATTAATATAGCGAGAGAGATTACATGAAAACAAAAGGTGCTAAGATTCCAAGAACAAGGTATCTTCATCTGGAACAACCGATTTCAGATAATTGGCTAGATCGATGTGCAATAAGAAGTTTGCGCTCAGGACTTGATTTTACTTAGGTTTTGGATGAGATGGAAGCTTATGGAATCACAATAGAAAAGACTCTTTCTATCGGAAAATGTAACATCCTCATTCGCTTTAATATGAGAAGATGAAGAAAACACTCAACCAAATCAATCCAGACTAGAACCATGGTTCATTAACATTGAGAAATGGAAGCGAGGAAAAATTTTCAACTCAAGAACAATGTGGTTAAGTGTGTTTAGATTATCTTTTGACAATTGAAGTGAGAAACTTTTTAGGGAGATTGCTTCTTTATATGAGCAGTTCATCAAACTGGAAAACCTTTCTAAGCTTGGAAGTGAAATTGGAAAAGTCAGGATTATAATCAGAACTACAAAATGGACTTCATCAAAGAGAGCATCATCGCAAATTTGAGATTCAATCAATTAAAGCTTTTTTATAGTAGAATGCTGTGTGAATTATTTTAAAATCACAGATGAAGACCAAGTTGATCCTCAGTAATAAGGCAGTAAAAGTATTTAAGAATCGAAACAAAGCTGTGATTAGATGGAGCTGCCAGAATCAAAAATTGGAATGTAGGAATCAAAAAGTAATCAATCATCCAACAACAACAAAAAAATTAGATTCACAATTAATGAAAAAAGAGAACGGTCAAGAGATAAAAGAGAAATAAAAAAAATGGACGGCTCTATTCAAACCTAAACAAAACACCACACAGTCTATCCATTTCCTAAGAAAATCAGAATTGAACTGCAATAACAAAGCGCCGAGCAATAATAATATGGGCTGATATTTCTCATACCTGAATGTGACAAAAAATAAATCAGACTTAGAGGAAACTGAAGGGTCATCTGATAAAAATAATGACATAGCCGATACATGCAGGTCTATAACTAGTAATGAAAAATTAATTGAATATGTATTGAAGAGAGAAAGGTGGCCGTAAGATGAAAGACAATCATCACATAAAAGAAATGACAAGAAATAAAGACTTCCAGTAGAAGAATTGCGAGAGGAACTTATGTCCTAAAACTTGGGATCAAAGTGATATGCAATAAGGAAGACACCATATCCAGACTTGAAGAATTAGAGCAAGAAAATCATGTGCTGCAGCAACAACCAGGTGATTTGTCTTACCTGTAATGTGAGAGGAGCCTACAATAAAATCAAAAGAAGTAAGACTAAAAACAATGTTATGTTGAGTATGTCACTTGGCGAAATATCCCACATCGGCTAGTGAGGGGAAGAGAAGGTGACTTATATTAGATTGTTGAACCATGACTTACAAGCCTGGACTTTTGAGTCACAATGGGGATACAATCCAATATGAGCCGACCCGAAAATTCAACATGTTATGTTTTTTATGATTCAGGAAACAAAACACACAATCAGATATATCAATATTGGGGAAACAGGCAGTGCAATTGGAGTATAGTGAATCAGTTGGTAAAGATTGGTGGAAGAGTGTCAATTTGAGACAACTCTACGCTGAAACTAAGAGTTATACTCAAGGAAAACATTTAATCCACTTGAAAGGAAAAATCTCAAACTCTGAAAGCTCATCGAACTTTTTCATTGTCTATGCACCGAATGATCTCAGCCAAAGAATTAAAATTTGTGAGGAACTGCTGCTTATGAACGATTACTCCGATGAAGAATGTATTATTAGAGGAGACTTCAACTCAATAATCAATGATGTAGAGAGGAGTGGAACAAAAAATCATAATGTAGACAACAAACACTTTATTAACTTTATTCATGCAATGCTGATGAAGTTCGAGATTGGATAGATTTCTAATTTCGTTAAGTGTTCTAAATGTTAAAGTGGTGGCTTATCCCACATCGCCCTTTACATGCTCTTAACTGATCAAAATATATAGTAGGATTTCTCCACTCATTGCCAATTGGTTTTGAGTGTAGATACAACTATATGAATATGGTATTAGTGCAGATTTTAGCCACACCTTTAGATAAACCGGTCTAACGTATTGGTTACATCCGCACGAGGTCTCACTTGCGAGAAATTGGTTTAATACGGTTTCGTCTGTCTATTTACGGTTTCTTCTTCCTATACAATTTCTCAAGTGAGAGGGTGTTAGTGCATATTAATGGCTTGTCCCATCGCCCATAATGTAGACCGGACCAAAACTTCCTTTACTGATTTTTTGGAAAATTTGATATATAGTAGATTCTTCCATATCAGCAAGGGCAATGGAGTAAGTCGTTCCCTCTTCCAATGCCGGCCACGAGATGTAAAGTGGGAATTTGAAGTCTTGGAGCTAATGCGAACTTAATCACCTGAAAAGCACAAAAACATAAACTTACATTTTACATATGGGAATTTGGTAGTAGCTATGTCTTGCAAGGTCCCGGCGTGCATCTTTACCATCACCCATGTTATCCTCAAGTGCTCACCTTTCTTGCCATGCCTTTCGTGCGATCCGATTGTAAAACATCAGTAAAATTACCAGTAGTGTAATAGCAATAGTAGCATTCAATGTCAACTTATCATGCTTGCTTAGTCCTTGTTTTGTTGCACGTATTGAGCTCTATTAAGAGGTAATATCTTATTATATTAAACATTCACTGAAAAGAATACTTGTTCTTTTTCTCTTAATGAATATTTGGAAAGTCTGAATAATTTGTTACCAATTTGATATCTGAATCATTCAGAGGCGATATCGATACAATTATTATAATTATCTCTTTATTTTTTCTCATCTTTCTGGAATCAATTCTGCCCGAATCGTACTTCAATCAAAATCACATCAATGCCGACCGCAGCTAGTTTCTTCAATCATAATAATTTCACACACTTCATAAATAAACAATCTTTTTAGAACATGATTATAAATTTTAATTTTATTTTTATGTTGTAAAGTTATATTTTAATTTAATTTTATATTGAATAATCATTGTATATTACGATATTTAAAAAAATAAATTATCAAATGAAAGTAAATCATTCAGCAATCAGATGTGGTTTGACCAATAGTCAATGATCATTCAGATTCTCATACAGCAATTAGCTTCAGCTCTTAATTTTCCAGAACGACACCTTAGTCAATGATCATCTTTGTGGCATTCCTTTGTAGCTCTAGATGAGCCTTTAGAAAGAAAAAAAATTGACGAGCTTTGGGACAAATTTGAAATTACACCTTTGTCAAGCCATCCATGTTGATGAGCTCCAAGGGTATTCGCCCCTTCAAATTCATTCCTGACAGATCACTGACATTGAATTAGCACACCGGGAAGGGACAGCAGAGTATAGAGGGTCTACAACTTTTCTATCCTCGGTGGTGTAGCTGAGCTGCAAGTCACCCATTGCGAAGGCACAGGAGAGCATGGATCCCTACTTCATTTGCCCAAGGTTTTTCAGCCTCTATTGAGCGGAAGTGCATTAAGACCAGTCACTAAGATGTCAGTACCCCTGTTATTCAACATTGTCTTGTAACATCTGAGTTGACTACTATGACACATTCATGTTAGCAAAGACACAGTGTCCATTATTGGAAGCAAGGGAAGAGACAGACAGATGGTCTTGTTTAGCTTCTTCACACTCTGTCTTGGCATCCTCCTCCTCCTCCATCCTTGATGAGCTTTGAAGAATTTTCTTTTTACAAAGTTATCATCTTTTCCTTTTTGGCTTGTCCTAATTTTTGTCTTAGGATCTAAAAATCACAGTGAAACGGAAGTGAGTGATTTTCTTGTTCACACAGTGTGTGCTGGTGCTGGATGTTTTTGTTTGTCAGAAAATCATTAAATGGATCGTAACGTTTCATAAAATGGATGGAACTGTATGAATTACCTTCCCCTTTATTATAACTTGGTTTCTTTTGATTCTAATCTTACTCATCTCTACTGAGACTATATATTCTGTCATCTAATAGTGTTTGAAAATTTCCAATAGAAGTTCATATCAGACAATAAACTTAGGCTTTGTTTGGTTTAGGGAAAGTTTCATAGAAAAGAAAATTATCCGGAAAGTTAGAAGAATTCTTTGTTTTGTTTAAATAGAAAATTTCAAAGAAAAAAAGTTTGATGAAAAATTGTATTGAAAATTTTGATTAACAACAATAAGAAATGACATTTTTCTTAAACTGTCCATGTTAAACAAACAAGTAAACAATAAAATGAATTTCATGAAGGATTTGGTTTCCATTCTATTTTCCATCCAATTTCCCTTTCCATAAAACTTTTCCTAAACCAAACACACCCTTAAGGTTCATGCCAGAAGTGGACCGGCTTCACGAAGTCCTGAAGCTTCATATGCGTGATGGAGGAAAACTAGAAGAATAAATAAGAAGTCACAGAGGGAGAGACCGGCTGAACAAACACAGCCTAAAAGTATTTCCCAACATATATTGATTTCAGATACTATTTTACTTCATTTAAATTCATATTATTAAAAATTATAGTGAAAATATATGCATGGCATTTACATATATCTAAAAATTTTACTAGGTATGGTTGATGCTCACATTGCCACTGGAATAATGTAGTTGTGTTATAAACGGCAGCCGCCTAGATAGAAACCTACCTATTAATGACTAAAAAAAATTAAAACACTGCGATTAGTCTATTAGTAGTTTAAATTCTATATTTGAAATATTTTTGTTTTTAAATGCATATTTATATAGTTAATCATTAAATTTAAAGTTAATATATATAACTCTAAATAACAGTCTTGTTAATTTCCGTCCAACCCGTTAATCACTTAAAATTCTAATCACAGCTCAAGGATTTTTTAGAATACAGTATACAAGTGATCACTGTGTTGATTTGCAAGTGAACTTTCTCTTTTAATTGAGTTGTAGCATATATTATTAACTTCTTGACCCCTAAGATTTTCCAATATGTTGTAAACATCAACAAAAATGTTATGATTTTGATCTCAATGCATTTTGCTTGAGGTAAACAAATCTCTCTTTTATTCCAACATTCCCCTCAGCCTCTCTTTCGCTTTTGAAAAGGTATTACATAAAAACAATAGAAATAAATTGCATGTCAGGCAGCAAATGTTAATCAAATGATACATTGTGTTAAGTCTTAAAATATGTCTCATTTCAGATGTAAGAACTCAATTGAACTTCCATAACTTAATTCAAAGAGACAGAATGGTCATGTCAGTACAACCACTATAATCTATGCTCACGCGCACCTCTAACTTATACATGCTCATGTGATACCACCAGAATTTGAATCTAGAACTAACAAACACCATGTTTCATCTACTTCAGAAGTCTCTTATGGAAAAAAAAAACTGATCTCTTTGGCAAGCTCACATGCTTAAGTAAGTGAGATGCAAGATTAATCCACAAATAATGTTGGGGCTGCCTCTTCGTCTAATGCTTTATACTCACTTTTAATGCAGCCTAGAAAAGTCTAGTTCATGGTGACCCCACTACAAAATAATGGCCTCCATTACATTTTTATAGGTCCTGGCTAAAGACTAATTCAACCTATGGGAATGTTTGCACCCAAATGAAACAGTTTCACCAGCTTAGCTTGAATAGTGAAAATTTGAATGTGTATATAGGCAAACCGACTTATTTACAAAGTGATAAAATGGACAATATGAAGGATGGCAAACTAACTGAAGCAACCCTGCAATTGTGCACAAAGCCAGATGTGAAGTTGGTCTCTACAATATATGGTTTCTGACCTCAAATAGATGATCCGGCTATTCTGTCAGCAAAAGCTTTAATGGAAGGGTCTCTGCCGAGGACGTCAGACAGCATCTCCATTGGCGCTCTTGCTCCTCCTGGACTAAAGACCTATCACAAGGATGCAAATTTTGCATCCAAATCAAATAGCACTTCCAAATTATTATCATCCCAAATTTTAAATTCAAAACAAAATATGTACACAATTAGTCAAACAGGCACGTTAAAATTTGTAAAGCTAAGAGATCCAAACAATGAAGCAAAAACTCTTCAGTTCATGAAGTACCCTGAGAGGTTTAAAATGCCCCCAAATGAGACTAGTGGGCTCAAGTGAAACCTGGGAAGAAAATGAAGCTAATATCTAATTATAAAATTCCACTTCTACAAGCAACCGCGGGACTTCATCTCTCTGCATCTTATTGGCTTTCCACATTGTCTCGTAACATCTGAAATGACTACTGTGACACATTCATGTTATAACCCCTAATAAACTACATAGCAGTTAGACCTGCATAACATGATCTTGAAGAATTTGTGGACATAGTGGTATTTGTATTACAAACTTGCCAAACACAATTTCTAGTAGCAATGACAACAGGGTGCTACTAAAGCTAACGAAATATGTGTACAAGGAATGTGCATGGCATGGTGCCCAAGCATTCACTGAATTGTTTCGACCACATATATGAACTTTTAATCTTTACAAACTAAATAGAACCATCAGGCCAATTACCTTATTCCTGAACTTCATTCCCATGTGTTGATTGAAGAGATTATCTCGAAACTTGGAGACAAAAATATCAGCCGCAAAAACCTATGCACAATAAAACATGAAACTCATACATTGGTTTGGGTTCTGAAATCCATCTTATATTGAATGGAGCTCACATATCAAAACTAGCTAAAGCAGTGTGATAGAACTACTGTATACAAATCAAAAGTCTGTCCCTATCGCAACATTATGTTGGATATATATTTTTCATGTGTCATACGTTGAGTAACCTACTGACATGTGTAGCATAAAACATCTACATGATTTTGATTAGCATACAATAATTTATAACTAATTGCAGTAGTGTAGTAAGTTCAGACATTATTACGAGTTAACACATAGAGTAGGTTGGTCTGACCTCACTCCAAAGACGACTATAGCAAGTGGCTTCACTGCCTATAGCACTACGAGGGAAACATGATGCTGGATTTCTTCCTTCTAACATTGGCAACCCTAACATGACCTGAATCAACAAAGCATTTGAACTCCAATTTACTATGAACAGATCAAGCTTACTGATGAAGACGGTAACAGTTTTCACCTTGTCGTGAAGGTGCTTAAACAACTCAGTGAAGTCCACATTCTCAGTGGAATATATAATCTGATCAAACATAGCTGGATGTAAACACCAAATTAGCTACACATGGAGAAAAGTTTGAAGCAAACTTCGACATACTAAAGCTGCAATATTGTTTGTTGTTGCTGTGAAGCTGAAACATCACATGTGATGCTTACGTCTTCGAGGAAGAGAGCGCGTACCGTAAAGTATTTCTCGCTTGAACTTCAGCGCAGCAAATGAATGCTGCCATTTTTGTAGTGATTTACATGTTTCTTCTTTGATAGGTGTCGTTATATCCTAAAAGCATAGAACTATCTTCGTTCAGATTACAAAAATCATTGAAACTCAAAACTTTAATTTAAGGTGTGAGGTTTTTCCTATTCCTTTAAAAATACAATATATACCTGATAAAAACCAGATAACAGTTTGAGAGGCCCTTCTTCATAGCACCTGACATATTTTTTCCAGAAGCTTTGACAGTTTGAGAAGAAATGTATTCTCAACACTTGACATTTTATTTCCAGTAATCTTACCAATTCTCAAGAACTTGAGCAGGAATCTCAAAAAGATCAGGATCAACAAACAGGCCAGAAAATCTAGTAAATGATGCACGATTGCATATAAAATGGATCTGGAAGTTCATAATGAAGAAAAGTCAACAGTTGCAGAACAAATAACTCTGCAGTTATCAGAAGAGTGTAAAGTAATGAGCCGATATTCATATAGCATGGCAAGGTTTGCAAGATAGAAAATGTAATCCAACATGTAAGCCTATGCCGTATGCCCACTTATGGAGTACAATACTTTTCTCCTCTACAATTAAACAGTACGACAATGTGTTTCGACGAGCAAAATACATACAAATGGAATAATAGAAATAAACACAATCAACATTTAAAATTATAAAAAAACGACAATCTCAAGAAGGACAACATACCACATGGCTAAATTCATGAAAAATATTAACCACTTGAGGAAATCTAAATAATCCAGGACAGCCGCTAACCTCCGAATGAATTTGAGAAATAAGTAGTGCTACTGGTACCTTGGGCATGTGAATGAGAAAAACTATTTGAGAAACTCAATATTCAAAGGTATGCTCATAAAAAAGGAGTAAAAAATAAGTACTGAGACATGAAAATATGTCATTCTCACCTGTCGTAAACCATTACTTGACAATGAACTATTCTGAAGAGCCACTACACATGTGTGCCCATATTTTTCTTCTCTGTATAAAAGGCATAAAAAATATTCAATAAGCAGACAACAATATTACGGTTATAAAACTATGAAAAAGAAAAGGAAAAAAAGAGAATCCTGTGTCCAGTTAACTGATCTACGTCATATAAACTGCTTTCTAAATCACTTGATTTAATGCACATCTAATTATTTTAGGTTTGACAAGATGTAAATCTAAATGGAACCTATTATGATGAATATGCGAAAATAGGACACAAATATTTTCTTCTATCTGCAATTATATAACAAATTAACACAATCATGTATATGTTTATCAGAAAACCTCTTGTGCAAATCAAGGTAAAAGTAACCCAAAAGTTCATTTGAACTCAAGTCAAGGACTGAAAACAATTGAACATCTGAGTGCCAAAAGTCTGCATCGGGCATCTCCTCAATCCTCAAGCCTGCATATGACAGAAATGTGTACAGCATTAGAATGTAATGCACTTGAGATGAATATATATGCTGAAATTACATGTGCCACAATTTATCTTGAAGATTACCAAATAGGTCTTCAAATATTTTGTAGATCCCGGATAGAACCACTTCAAGAGGAAAATACTTCTTGATCTCAGAAAAGTCCAAGTCAAATTGTTGCTCCTCATATCTCTTCACGTAATACTGAAGATCCTCAATGCCAAAAGGGGCATCTCCCTCATCTATTCTCTGAAGGTTGCATTACATGTAACAGAATAAGCGAGCAGTATATCAAAGACAGATGGCAGTTTGCCAAAAGAGAAGACAGTACCTTTAATTCCTTTAATATTTGAAGTTCTTTAGTGGCAATATCAGTTAAGCTATGGGAAACATCCTCTAAGAACTCCAATACCTGCGTGCAGTAGGACAATCGTGCTGATGGGAAAACAAGGAGCATGGATATAATACGACGTCGAGTAATAATACTTATCGCCCACCTGTGACGAGGTTTTTGGCATCCTAGCATTAACAGCATAATCTGCGTAATGTTGGAAGCCAGCCAGACGAGCATATTTGTGACGTAATTGTACCTCAAATAAAAAAAAATTTAATGGGCTGTAACTGTTCGGTACAATAAAAATTTGATATGGAAATCAGATAAGCCAGGTGAATCACCAAATCGTTTCATCTCTCTTATGAGTCGTGCAACATTTAGAAGGAATGAGAAACAAATATAGCTTTATTAAGAACAAGTTTCAAATGGTACTATCATACAAAATGTAATCTGAAATGATAAGTCAAAATGGTCCAGAACAAAAGATTTAATGATTGGGAATCAACGGGAGAAAAACGTTAATCATGCCATATTGAACAGGATGCAGCGACCATCTCATTGTTCACTGCTCAAGGCTTTCTGATTGTGGTATCACTACATAACAGATCATAAGCAACAGGCCAACCCATCACCGCAACTATCCAATCGGCAATCACTCACACATTAAAAAATTTGATTTACAGCTATTTACTTTGTGCACACCACATTTAGCACCAGTTCTCGCTTCTCCCAATGGATAAACATCAGTTATCCATGAATTTCATTTTTGGCAAGTTTTGCAGAAATATGAATTCCGTTCCATTTCAACAAATAATACTCTACAAATAGGAGTTGCACATGAAAATGTGACATTATGGAGCTGCACATAAAAATGCAACAGTATGCTATAAAGGAGTAAATGCTGTGTTAATGCATGTGCAATATGTTCGATAATTTTATAATACACTCACCAGTTTCTTCAATATCGGAAGGTTAACATCTCCACACCGCTTCCCGTATACGTCTGCTAGAGTTTTTCTCGTCTCCCCTATCTTAAGAAACAAAAATACTCTACGATTAATTACACCTTTCAAATGCCAGCAACTGTGACATCCTGCAAACAAAAGAAATGATGCCATGCGAAAATCCACCGGTGCTGAGTCTAAGTTGTTTCTAACAAAACTAAACTCTACAGCGAGTGCGTTTTTTGTTTCATAATAGTATAACTATATTTAAGAAAAAACATGTCAATTTTCAAGCTAAAGAGGCAACATTTTAGGTTAACTAGGCATGGAAGTTAAGCTTGGTTCCGGAGCATGCCTAACTATATTGCATATTACTCATTTTAATGTACCGCAATATGCTTATAATGAATGAGTAACAGCAAAAATGAACACAATTAAATATTTAAAAAATTATTGTGGACACAGTGGAAGTAATAGGAAAAAAGAGGCTGAATCATACCTTACAAAAATCTAAAATGAGTGAAACAATATGGCTTCTAATAGGAACCTTGAACTTGAAGTTATCATCCTTCTCTAGATTCTGAAACAATTACGAAGCCTAAACATTATGTGCTGTGATTCAAAAGATAAGGAAAACCGAACGACTAGATAAAAAAGAGTCCGATAATGGTTTGAGCACAAGTGAATTATGGAATAAATATTGAAGGAAGTGTGCATGACTCAATCAAAGTATAAATGTTGAATTATAGTAGTACGAAACAACTTTCTAGTGACAACACATAGGCATAAAGCCAAATAGTCATACATAAAATTAAGTGCCGGTATCCTCTGCAGCATTCAAAAAGCTTTGCCTAGGAAAATAAAGTCGACAACAACATTGAGAGAATATGGTGGCAGAAAAACTCATACTTAAGTGCCAGAAATAATCTAATATGATTTTTTATGATAAACTAATTATTAGAAATGATAAAGAGCAAGGGAGTATAATAGAGCAACTTATAAAGATGGGTGAGGGGGGTGGTAGAATGCCCGTTTCCAAGTGCTGATGACAGTCAGTTATAGCTTCGTTAAAGAGAGATATAAGATTGATTCTATAACATATGTCACAGCTAAAATGTTCTAAGTATTAATAGAAAAGAAAAAAGGAAAGAAGCATAAGATTGATCCAAGTGAAGTTGCAAATACACCCATGATTACTTTCTTTTGTTATATTTGTGAAAAAGATAATTCTATTGTCACCAAAAAAAAATTGGGGGGCAGTTCCCCAAAACCAATAAACGATATATAAATTTTATTTGACTTCCAAACACTTAAGTATTCGCTTATTTATGAATTTATATCAACATGATTTTTGATATTGTTTCTAAAATTTAAATCGTACCAGTTAACATTTGCAAATGAAACTGAGCTGGGTTTTTATTATTTTATTTAACTTGCAACGATCAATTGGTATGATTAAATTAGAAAATACGAAAACAAAATAAAACATGATGATATGAATTCATAAGTTATAGATGTCATAAGCTGTTGGAAGTAAACTAAAGCACTTTTCTTTTGGCTGAGTGTAGCTTTGGCATAAGAGACTCCGTGCATGGCAAAAGGTGTGAATAACTTACAGAACCTAGCTTGTCTAATGGCACAACTAAAATAATAAAAAGAAAAAAAGCCTGAAAGAGAAACGACATTTACACCCTGAGAGCACTACAACCTTCATGACCAATATATACTGCTTTATTAATTGGAAAATGTAATATAGGCAATAAGATGAAATAAAAAGACGATGGTAGCATTATCAACCTTAAGGAACTCTGCTGGTACACCAAGCAATTCAGCCTCACTAAAGAGAATGAAGGTCATATCGCTGTTCAGATTTTGGACATATTGAGCACTAAGCTCAACTATTTGATTCCTCAGGCGCAGCATTTCCTTTCTCTTGGCTGAACTGAGATGCATTCCATTCCGTTCAAAATCTCTAACCTGTCACTAATAACAAAAACAATAAGCATTGGTTCTGGTTGTAATAAGACAGTTTTTACTTTTACTCTGATGAATTTATCAGAATCAGTTTCAGTCTAAATATTACAGTTTCTTGAAAATATATCTTTTTGAAATACAATTCTTGGAGCACAAATTTGAAGATTTAAAACAGTTACCCCTAACTTAATATTACCTTTTGTTTTAGCACAAATAATAAAACAAAGGATTGCTGACTTTCAATTAATGATATGGAAAAATATACAATTTACCCTTATTTCACAATTTGATCAAGAAACCTAGAAAGAATACCACAAAGTAGTGAACAAAAAACAGACTTCGCACATTACCAAAGCAAGAACAACAATTGAAGGAAAAAAAGAAAGGCAGTGTAAGATGTTTGTTTGCTCGGCATTTTCTATTGGACAGGTTGAATTGATTATCTTATAATCTGAATGTGTAGACAATCTTCTCTCCAATTTTACTATTGGTTTCTAGTACTACCCGTGACTTCTAACCGTACACATGAGAAACAGAACACACGTACTGACCAGGCACTCTAGGTAAAGAGTAGCTTCAGGATTCATCATTTCTCCCTTTGCAGCAAATGCTTTGACAATGCGGTACACATCTTCTCGGTCACTGGTTCAGTCATGTAAAGAAACAACCTTCCATAGGTGATTTTCCATCGAAGATTAGAAATTCAAAAGACTAGGAACTTTGAATAGACTTTTCTCTTTGATGTTTTCTCATTCTTCCACTTTCTTATTTCTGAGTGTATTAAGCCGTCTATCAGTGAAATCACTAAATGTTATCATCCTTTGGAAAATGTGATGATCTTGCACTTGTTCGGTCTAGTTGATTGTTCCTGAATATTTGAGATCTCACACACTGCCTTACTAGTTATATCATCAAAAAATGAAACAAGATATAACATTCTATTGGTTAGAGATAATTCATTACTGGCAAAGAGACTGATGAGCAGTAATCCTCCTTTCAGCTTCAATGCTTGCTTTTCTGACATCGCCAGATGTAGATACCATTTTCTGGAAAACACAGGACTGAACTAGCGGAAACTGCTGTGCTTCGAGTTCTGCTAATGGCTGAATAACATTTGAATATGTAACCTGATTTCAGATCAAAATGAATACGCATCATTAACATAAACATTCAGAATAACAAACAAATACATGACATTGGGTAATCAACACGGAGACCGGAACTGAAATTTAATTCCAAAGTGGGGACTTATAAAACCAAGTAAATAACAAGTGCTGCATGTTTATGAAAAGTGTGTGATGAGCTCGCAAGCAGCAGGTATTCCCAATGTCACCAGTCAGCAATAACCGAATGAAACAATGGAAATTGCATACTTTTCTTCGCCAAAACCCAGCTACAAAAATATCAAGTGACATAAAATAAACAAAAAGTATGCACAAAAAGCCTCCAAACAAACATCATGTTTATTACAATGCAGAAACCAGGTCAAGGCAATGAAAGATGCGGGAAGCCGCATCAAGATTTACATGCTGACGTATCAATCCAGACTATCACCAAAGCAATCATCACAACAACAAAAAAATCATTACTCAAAAGAGAAGCATACTCTGTCCAGGGGAACTGAAGAGACGGCATCATGAACTTGCTTGGACTTGGCAATAATTTGGTCAGCTAACTTGAGGATCTCCGGCGCCGACAAATCGACTCGAACGTTCAAACCAGGAATAGCTGGAGCAAGAAAACAAAAAAGAATGAATCGAGATACAGAGAATCAATGATTGAAGAGAGAGGAGGTTAAAATTAAAAGAAACCTTTGGGTGATTTTCTGCGGTTGTTGCGAGAAGCGAAGGCGGAGATGACGAGGTTGGCGGCGACGGCGAGAAGAGCAGCGACGCCGGTGAGGGCGAGGAGGCTCCTGGACTTGCTTCTCTCCATGTTCGATTGTCGGGCTTCCATTGAAGAGTTGAGTTGGAATTTTGAATTGGAGCGTGGCGGACGGAGCTCAGCTCACTGATTGCAAATTTGGTTTGGGAGGGAACACCGCATCCCGGTCAACCTCAGGCCTTTGTCAGCGTGCTCCGAAACGTATTTAGACTAGATACACCCTTCCTCAGAACGATGTCGTTTTCAACGAGTGTTATAGTCATACTCACTCGGCATTATTGTGTCCCATTGATTTGAATATTTATGAATTTAAAATTATTAACATTGTGATAATTTTATTCTTATAAGTAGAAAAAATTTCTACAATGATAAGCATATTCTCTTTTGCCATAAAAATAATTAAACCAATAAAATAGATTGAAAAACAAGTAGAGGAAAAACGATAATTGAAAAAAAAAAAACAAAATGAAATCTATACAACATCACCAGAAACTCAAACTCACAAGCCAAATAAAGGTTTTTCAACAAATAAAGGCTATTTAGGTTCCTGAATAAACCATTAAACATAAGTTGTAAGAACTTAGGAGCTGCAATATTTTAAAGAGAAAAATCTCAAAATGAACTTGAACTATCACCGCTTATCCAATTACGGTTTGACCTATCTCGATTTTTAAAAAAGATGCGATGAAAAAAAAATTGAACTGATTTTGGATGATTCTTACGATCATTTTATTTTAACATCTAAATATAATTGATCTTATTACATTTTTTAAAAATTATTGATGATTGAGTATAAAAAATTATCATTTTTATGTGAGTAAAATAATATTATTTATTTTGATAATCAAACCATGTAAATTTCGCACACAAATCTAAGTCTTATAATAATATTAGTTTATGAATATAACGATAAATTTTATTTTAGAAAATCAGTCTATTTCTTTTTCATCTTATCCTCATTTTTAGAAATCATGATAGTTCAGACCGCAATTAGGTAAGTAAGTAGTAATAGTTCAGGACCCGTTTAGGATTTTATCCCTATCCTAAAACAAAAATTACATCAAACCCGACCATTTGATGAGCATCCCATTAAACAAATGCCCTTCATGTGAAGTATCATTTCAGAGTAAGAACTGTTAAAAGAACCCTTTCCATCTCTGTATAGGGATTGACACACACTCCCTCTTTTACCCGCCAAGCAATGTGATCGTCGGGCCTAACAAGGATGGCTCCATTCTATGGCATCCGGCAAATATCCCACCATGATATTGGAGTAGAACGTCTCACTTCCACAACATCAATGACACTACCAACTTCAGCTCCACGGGTACCGTCAGGCCCCATGATGCAAACTCGAATTGAAATTCCTATCTTATTTTTGGCAGACTCAAATGCAGTTTGGGCTAAGCTGTATGATTCAGCTACCGCTGCTACGATTACCAAGAACTCTGTTTCTGAGTTAAATTTAGGAGGGGAGGGGAAGGGAAGGGATGTGAAAAATTAAAAATAGGTTGTTCTTGAGTTTAAATAGGAGGGATTTGGAGGGGGAGGGTGGCTTGGGGGCTTAAAACCCTCATTTCTTGTCCATCCAAATCGGAGGGATGTAAAAGGGCAAAATGATCATTTTGCCCTTCATTAAAAAATTGTTCATTAACATAAAAAATATTATGTAATGGTATTTTAGTCAATTTTTTTAGTTTTTCTCTTATTCCTCCGAATCCTTGACACCGAGTTTAGGAAGAATCATTTGCCATTTATGAAGCAAAGAGGAGAGGCACTTCTACTCTTTTTGAGCTCTGCAACCTTTGCGTCGTTCTAAGCAAACCTAAGCTCCTCGTCCAGCCTAGCGATCTTCTCCTCAGCACTGCTCATACCTTCATGCACGTTTCCAAATTTACTCTTGTTCCATCGACCAAGGACTTCAGCCAGTTTTTGAGCTTGCAGTTGAAGTTCAGAATTGTGTTGTTACTTAGCGAACCTTCCCATGTCTGCGACAAAACACTGTAAAAACTATCATGAAGCTTCTACATACCCATGTACTTGAAGCTGCTCCAAGCTTTGAACAGCTCCTGCGTTTGAATTAGAAGGGGCGCGTGGTCGATTATGCCTCGCTCCGAGTGAGAAACATGAAGTTTCGGGAAGTTTCTCATGACACAACCATTGATCAAAACACTATCCAATCTGATCCAAACCCTTCTGGTTCCATCTTGATTGTTTGTCCAAGTATAAGAGCTACCTTTAAAACCAGTGTTGTATATAATCCTTGGATATATTTACTTGCCTTTACTTAGTATAGCAGTAGCCTAAAATTAGGTACATGACCGTTGTGTGGTTATGGTGTATATTTGCTTTCCTTCTTTGCATTATTTTCTTTCCTTGTAATAGTCTATTTAAGCATAGCAATACAACCATGAAAAGCAGTCAATTCGACAGCACCAATTCCATTGTGTTCGTGTGTGTTTGTGTGTTGGTAGTGATCTCGCCAGCAGCGTGTGTCCGCTGTCTCTCTGGCGTGATTCTAACAAGTGGCATCTAGAGCTAATTCTATCCTGGGACCATGAGTGATGGTGCTGTGATCCAGCGAGTGATTCGTGAGGTGGGGGGCGGGAATAGCTATCCTGTTCTCACCAAGACCAATTACTCCGACTGGGCGCTCATGATGAAGGTGAAGTTGAAGGCGAGGGCACTCTGGAACGCCATCGAGAAGGGCACTACCAATGAGCAGGAAGACATGATGGCGCTCGATGCGCTGATAAGCGCGGTCCCGCCCGAGATGGTGTCAACGATCGGCTCCAAGGAGACGGCCAAGGAGGCCTGGGACGCGATCGCCACCATGCGAATTGGGGATGATCGCGTGAAGAAGGCAACGACGCAGCAACTACGTCGCAAGTTCGACCTCGCCACGTTCAATGACGGCGAGACCGTCGAAGAGTTCGCGCTACGTCTAAATGGCATGGCAGCGCACCTCACCACACTAGGGGGTGAGGTGAAGGACAAGGAGATCGTAGCCAAGATGCTACGGAGCCTGCCCTCCCGTTTCAAGCAGATCTCGATCGCGATCAAGACGCTGCTTGATCCCTCCACCATGACGGTCGCCGATCTCACCGGGCGACTGCAAGAGGCGGAGGAGGAGCTGGATGGACCGCCGGCGTCACTACAGCATGAGGGCAAGCTGTACCTCACTGAGGAAGAGTGGGACGCACGGCGGAAGAAGCGAGAAGTGGAAAACAACTCCGGTGGCGGCTCAAGAGGTGGCGGCGGTGCGAACAGAGGAGGAGGCGGGCGCGGGCGAGGGCACGGGCGCGCTAGCTCTTCGTCGGGTGGACTGTCGAACTCAAACAAGGCCACCGGTGACGAATGCAGGCGTTGTGGGAAGATGGGTCATTGGGCTCGTGATTGCCAATCTAAGTCCAAGAAGGAGCAGGTCCACGTCGCGCAGGATGAAGAGGAGGCCTCGCTCTTGCTCGTGAAGCTGTCCCCAACCCTAGACACTTCGCCGCCGCCACATGTCTTGAGCACGATGCCGGCTGGGTCGTCGACAGCAGCCTCGCTCCCACAAACTGTCTCAGCGCGGTGTGGGGCAACGAAGGAGCATGGAGGGGGTGGATCTGAGGCTTCGGCGGTGGAGTCCACCTCTCCGATTGAGATCTGGGAGCACAAGGTGTTTGCCCACATTGGAGAAGAGAAGGAGCGGGAGGTAGGGACGTGGGTCCTGGACACTGGCGCCACCAATCACATGTCCGGATCCAGGGCCGCGTTCTCAAAGCTGGACTTGGCAGTGCTCGGCACAGTGCGGTTCGGCGACGACTCGGTGGCGCGGATCGAGGGCCGGGGCACCGTGGTGTTCGTGTGCAAGAACGGCGAGCTCCGGTCGCTGGCGGGAGTCTACTTCATCCCTCGGCTAACGACCAACACCGTGAGCGTCGGGCAGCTCGACGAGGTCGGCTACAAGATCAACATCGATGTCAGGGTGATAAGGATCTGTGAACCCGGCGATCAACTCCTGGCGAAGGTGAACCGGGCGGCCAACCGCTTGTACTTGCTTCACCTAAAGATGGCGAAGCCATCGTGCCTGGCGGTACGCGGGCGCGGCGACGAGGTGGCGTGGCGCTGACATGAGCGTTTTGGGCACGTCAACATGGCGTCACTCCGGAAGCTAGCTCGGGAGGAGCTGGTGCGCGGCCTGCCGGAGATAGGGCAGGTGGGGCAGCTGTGCGAGGCGTGCCAGGCCGGGAAGCAGCGGCGCACCTCGTTTCCGGCGCAGGCAGAGTATCGAGCCCGACATAGGCTCGAGTTGGTGCACGGCGACCTCTGCGGGCCAATCTCACCAGCGACACCGAGAGGTAACAAGTACTTCTTGTTATTGGTGGACGATCTCAGCAGATACATGTGGGTAGCCACGATTCCTTCAAAAGATCGTGCAGCAGCTGCCATCAAAAAGATCCGGGAACAAGCTGAAGGCGAGTCCGGCGTCAAGCTGAAGGTGCTCCGGACTGATCGCGAAGGCGAGTTCACCGCGACTGAGTTCGCAGAGTACTGCGCGGCTGAGGGCGTTCATCGTCAGCACACGGCGCCTTACAGCCCACAGCAGAATGGTGTCGTGGAGCGTCGGAACGGCACGGTGGTGGCGACAGCAAGGAGCTTGCTCAAGGCCAAGGGCCTGCCCGGATGGTTCTGGGGCGAGGCGGTGAGTACCGCTGTGTACTTGCTGAACAGATGCCCGACAAAAAGCGTTGATGGCATGACGCCATTTGAGGCCTGGCACGGGAAGAAGCCGGCCGTGCACCATTTGAAGACTTTTGGCTGCATCGTCTACGTTCGGAACACGACGCCGCACCTCACCAAACTCGAAGATCGTGGCCGGAAGATGATCTTCATTGGCTACGAATGCGGGTCCAAGGCGTACCGCGCATACGACCCGACCACGAAGCGTGTCGTAGTGACACGCGACGTGGTGTTTGACGAGGACGCCCAGTGGGACTGGAGCAGCTGTGGCGACCACGTCAAGCCGAGCAGCAACGACGACATCTTTACGGTGGAGTATGCCATCGTGAACCAGGGAACTCCAGCAGGTGATGACGTCGCTGAGGCTCCTGTAGGAGGAGAGGACGCTGCAGAGGCTACTGGGGTAGAGCAGGAACCCGGCTCACCGCACGGTGTCGACGATGACAACCTGGACGCCGACCACGACGAAGACGCTCCACTTCGGTACCGCAACATCAACGATATCATCGGGCCAGCATTGCCGCGTGGGTTCGTGCCACGGACATTGCTTGAGGAGCTGCACGCGGTAAGCTCCGACGAGCCTGTGTCCTTCGCTGAGGCAGAGCGCAGTTCAAGCTGGAGAAAGGCGATGATAGAGGAGATGACGGCAATCGAGGACAATGAGACATGGTCTCTCACCGACCTCCTACCAGGGCGCCGTGCAATCGGCCTGAAATGGGTCTTCAAAGTGAAGAGCGACGAACACGGCGCGGTGGCTAAGCACAAGGCACGCCTTGTCGCGAAAGGGTACGCACAACGCCACGGCATAGACTACGACGAGGTGTTTGCACCCGTCGCGCGGCTGGACTCAGTGCGCCTGCTCATCGCCCTCGCGACGCACGAGGGGTGAGAGGTGCACCACATGGACGTCAAATCGGCATTCTTGAACGGCGACCTGCAGGAGGAGGTCTACGTCGAGCAACCGGTTGGTTTCGAGGTCGAGGGCAAGGAGCACAAGGTGCTCAAGCTGCGGAAAGCACTATATGGGCTACATCAAGCGCCGCGCGCGTGGAACGCAAAGCTGGACAAGACTCTGGTGTCTCTCGGCTTCACAAGGTGCTCGTCAGAGCACGCTATCTACGTCAGGCGAAACGGCGAGGCGCAGCTGGTGGTAGGCGTATACGTCGACGACCTTGTGATCACCGGCGCCAGCTGCGAGGACATCAAGCGTTTCAAGGAGGAGATGGCATTGGCGTTCAAGATGAGCGATCTCGGCCTGCTTCACTACTACCTCGGCATTGAAGTAAAGCAGAGCGCGAGAGGAATCTCGCTGAGCCAGGGAGCTTATGCGGCCAAGCTTCTGGAGAGAAGCGACATGGTGGAGTGCAACTCGGTCCAGACACCCATGGAGCAGAGGCTGAAGTTGAGCAAGCAGAGTGAGAAGTCGGCGGTTGATGCAACCGCATACAGGAGCTTAGTCGGGAGCCTCAGGTATCTAGTGAACACCCGTCCCGACCTTGCTTTTTCTGTTGGCTACGTCAGTCGATTTTTGGAGGAGCCACGCGAGGATCATATGGCGGCGGTGAAGCATATCCTCCGATATGTGGCAGGGACCAAGAATTAGGGACTCTGGTATGGCAGAAAGAAGGAGAAGGAGGCACAACTGACAGGCTTCAGTGACAGCGATTATGCAGGGGATGTCGATGCTAGGAAGAGCACGACAGGGGTGATTTTCTTCCTCGGCAGCAACTCGATCACCTGGCAATCCAAGAAGCAGAAGGTGGTGGCTCAGTCCAGCTGCGAGGCGGAATACATAGCAGCTGCAAATGCTGCTTGTCAAACACTGTGGCTCAAGCGTGTGCTAGCAGAAGTGCAGGGAGCAGCGCAGAGTGCACCAGTGCTACGGGTGGACAACAAGTCTGCGATTGCGTTGATCAAGAACCCGGTACTCCACGGACAGTGCAAGCACATTGAGGTGAAGTATCATTTTGTCCGGAAGTCCGCTAAACAAGGCCTGATCAAAGTGGATTTCATTCGAAGTGAAGAACAGCTCGGCGACATTCTGACCAAGTCACTCGGTAAAGTCAAGTTTCACGAGCTGCGCTCCAAGATCGGCATGTTTGAAGTTTGTAACTCGCGCTCCAAGGATTAGGAGGAGATTGTTGTATATAATCCTTGGATATATTTACTTGCCTTTACTTAGTATAGCAGTAGCCTAAAATTAGGTACATGACCGTTGTGTGGTTATGGTGTATATTTGCTTTCCTTCTTTGCATTATTTTCTTTCCTTGTAATAGTCTATTTAAGCATAGCAATACAACCATGAAAAGCAGTCAATTCGACAGCACCAATTCCATTGTGTTCGTGTGTGTTTGTGTGTTGGTAGTGATCTCGCCAGCAGCGTGTGTCCGCTGTCTCTTTGGCGTGATTCTAACAACCAGCGTCCCACACCCCGGCCCTAACCATAAACTCATTAAAATCCCTCAGACTGCCGCCATACTGCCTGTCTCCATCCTTATCGCGATAGTGTTAAAATCTCCTGCAATGATCCATGCATTGGCACAAGCCAGAGTGCAATTGAGCAAAACATCCCATAGCTTTGCCTTGCATGTCGAGACCACTGAGCATAAACAAAACTAACTGTAAAATTTCTACTAGAAAATAAATCCTTACTATTACAATGGATAAACCGATCATAAGGATAAAAAGCATCCAAACTTATATTACTAGAATCCCAAAAATCCAAATGTAACCACTAACATCCGGATGCCCATAATTGGCATTAAAGCCAAGCTTCTTCGCTAATCTCTGGAGTCGAAAAGGCTTAGATTTGTGCTCTGATAGCGCTAGAATATTCGGGCGGTATTCGCTAACCAGATAAGGTAGATATGCCTTCACCGAAGGCTTATTTGAACCTCTGATGTTCCATATGATTGCACTGATCATTGGATTAATTTGGATTGATCTTTAAATCCCTGGAGCTCTTTCTTTCGACGGTCTAGCCCTTCGGCTTCTTATTATTCTTCCTCTTCATTCGTATTGCTTTCATCTTAGACATGAGTGTCCATGTGTCATCCTGCACTTCGTTGGAAGCCCTACCCGGGCTTTCAATGTCTTCAGACGAGTCTTTAACATTTTGCTCACTAACGCCCACGTCGTGCATTTCAAGAACACTTTTATTTGTCTGCCTCCATATTATCCTCCATCCCCGCTTGACAGCCAGAACACTTTAATTTTTCTGCGCCTCTATCCCAGCTCGACATGTATTATCTGCAGTTCTTGTGCATCATTCTCACTAAGTTCCTTATTGAGTATTCCTTTCAGCTGCCAAGACACACATAATGAAACATTGTTACCCTCTTTAGACTTCTCTCGTTGTTGCTTAATAGCCCATTCTCTAGCATTGCCCGTCAGCCCTTCTTTGGCCGCGACTTCAGCTTTCTGCATTTTAGGGAGTTATGACCCTGTATGTTACATTTCAAACAGAAGGACAACTTCCCTTCATATACCACCTCATACACTTCGCCTTCCCCAGACGTACATCCCATGAATATCTCTCTCGTGAGAGGCTTCCTCAAGTCCACTTTGATAAGAAACTGCGTGTAGGCCGGAAAAGACATGTTTAGGGTTCTTTCATCCGTTTTAAGGTAAGTTCCCAACTCATCCCCAATGGGGCAGAGAAAACCCTTATTAAAGTAAAGAACACTCAGATTAGGGATGTGCACCCATGACACAACCTTTGATGACTCCTTTTTCAAGCTGAATGCCGGAGTCCACCCGAATAGATAAAACAAATACCCGCCAATCTGATGGTGACCGCAAGCCATCGCCTCCACAACATCTTTAAAAGAACTTAGAACTATCAGCTCGTGCCTCGGATCGAGGCTACTAGTGGAAACTGGACCCTTGAGCTTCCAATTTCCAGTTCTGATGGATAAAAGACTTGATCTCCTCAGCCTTCGGCTTACCCACTGAAAATTTTACAATGAGCGTGTGGTGGTGCAGCTGCGCAACCGATTTCAGTTCGCTTGGCGTGAACAGGATTGCTGACTCACCGTCTTTCTGTGCTTTGATCAGCTTCAGTATGTCAATGGTTGGGAATCTTTTCAGAGAATGTCAGGCTCCCAGAGCCTCCGTAAAGTATTTTCACAGGAGTGGGTGTAGCATTTGCAGCCATGACAGAAATGATCGCCAGTGCCACAGTCACCGCAGCGCACCTCTCTCGGCTGCCGAAGTTTGAAGTCCAACCGGAGCCTGGGAGGCGACCATCGGGCCATCAGGGATGATGGCCATATTGCAGTAGGGACTCAGAAAAAGACGCCAAAAAGATTTTTGAATGAGAAAGGATGAGCAAAAAATAATTTTGTGATAGATGAGAAAAAGTTTTTCTAGAGAGAAGGGAGAGATTCTCTTTCTAACCCATTCTCCACTTATTTGATTTCATCTCATATCTTGCCTTCAAAAAACTTTGTTTATCAATAGTTTTGGCATAGCCAGAAGTCTCCAAGCCTACTTAGCAAGAAAAGCCTAGTTCAGCACTTCAAAGTTTTTGATGCCAAGTCCATCATCCTCTCTTAATCTTTGTCAGCTTACCCACATTGATCTAGTGGATACCTATCTCCTGTCTGGTTATCTGCTCATCGAATTTGATTGGAGACAATGAGAGTTAAGGTTACGGCCATGTTAATTTACATAGCAAAACAACATCATTTTGTACTCGCTACAAGTGACTACGCAGGATCCAATTCCCCTTAGTCAATCCAAGGTTACTCTTTGCCAAATGCAAAAAAATTAAAGTGTATGGAAATCTTAGCAACTCAGAACAGCAGACTCGCTCACTCAGCAATACATTATATAATGGGCAAATAGCCAAATAGCCATAAATTGCCAGTCATCCTCAATTGTCAAATTTCTAGACAGTTCTTCTTCAGCCTTGATTTAATAGTAAAGGCTCTAGCACATGAAGCCATCACCACCCTCTAAAAGGGAGACATATTTACTTTCAAGATATTGAATTAGGTTACTCTAGGGTTTTAACATCTTTTATTTTTTAGATCCAAAATTGCAGAAGATTTGTGCAGAGACACTAAGCTGAAATAGAATGTGGGTAAATAACTCTGGTACTTATTAGGAGCGTAAATAAAAATCGATAAACAGATGAATCGAACCAATTGGTTTGGTTTGGAATGTTAGTGGTTCGGTTACGGTTTCAAATTTTGAAAATCCGACGACTAATGGTTTGGTTTGATTTTTAATTTTTTCAAACCAAACCGATCCAAACGAACAAAATTAGAATTTTATATGAAAATTCTTCTATTTAGTAATTAAATTAGTCAATAAAGTTCATGAAAAAAAATTAACCGAACCGAATCGAACCATGTGGTTTGATTTGATTTGATTTTTTAAAATTAGCAATTCTGTTCGGTTTCAAATTTCTCAAACCAAATTATCAATAGTTTGATTTGATTTTTTATTAAAAACCAAATCGATGTAAACTTACTGTCTCCACTCAAGGTAAACAAGATTTAATAAAAATTAATTTCACGATGAAGCTCTTCATGTGCATGCCCTCATCAATGACTATAAACAAAACTCTACCAATGCGCCAAGAACGGACGACGCCGTCTGGCCGCAGCGATGAATTCTGCAGTTGATGACACTTCAATCTGCAGTTTCTATGTTTGGGAAAACCTAACGTTGTTCAGAAACCTTGTAAAATCTAACGTACATATTTTACATATAAATACGGACAAGGATAGAGAACATCATTCAATCTCGTTTCTGGTTTAATCTTCTTGTTGTTATGGCTTGCGTAAGTTTCCGCGCTGGTGACGACTCCAGCTCTGCTATGAGTTGCCGTGTGGCTGCTGGTGCAACGTCTTCGTCTCTGGTGATGATGATGAATGAGGGCTACAAGATGCCGCTGTCGCCGAAGAGCAGCAGGGTCATGCGCACACAGATGCTCAAAACTAGGTTCGCCCCACTCATCAGTAAAGCCCAGAAGATTCTTGATGATCAGAGGAGCAAAGTAGCCGCCGCTTCTCATCCCATGGTGGATTTGCATTTGGACCCCAAGAAGAAGACCCTCATCATCTGTGGTAAGACTCTCGACGATCAGAGGAGCAAAGAGGCCGCCGCTTCTCATTCCATGGTGGATTCGCGTTTGGAACCCCAGAAGAAGACAATCCTCTGTGGTGAGACTCTCGACGATCAGAGGACTGGCAACAACAAGGAAGCAGCCTATTTGCATTTGGTGGGCCGTAAGAAGGAGACACTCACCGGAAAGACTCTGGATTCTCAGCGGAGGACTGGGAATATTAGCAAGGAGGCAGTCACTTCTTCTTCTTCTTCGATGGTGGTGAATTTGGATCTGGTGGACTGTAAGAATAATACTAGTGCCGCCGCCGCTGCTGATAGGAGGAATAAGATGCAGAGATTAGATATTCAGAATAAGAAGATGCAACTGCAGAGGAAAAGAGTAGCTGAGCAAAGAGAGAGCGATCAAATGCGCAACACCACAGGCATATACGATCCGTGCGAGCTGGTGCGTGCCCTTGAGAAGATGCTTGGACACGGCATTACCTATTCTCGTGATACCCCGCTGCCTTCGGGCTATGGTCTACCAGCTTTCATTTGGAATAAAGCAGCAGAAACGCAGGAAGAAGAACGTTTCATAGAGGACAATAGTTGTCAGAATCAGAACGACAACTTCAGTTGTGGGTGTGCTTAAGCTGAAGAAAGAGAGGAAGGAGAGATCTGGGAGTAGGACTGATGATCATTCATTACTCTAATCTAAATAGTGATTAGACTATTAGAGTGTAGTGAGTGAGTATCATTCTTGGTAAACTGATTATTACTTAGTAAAAGATTAGTATTCTCAGACTCTCAGCTGAGTTGGACTAGCTAGCCAGCTAGTAATCTTCTTCTGCTGCTGCTGCTGCTGCTGTGAATTGTGTAACACTGATATATATATAAAGAATACATGATTCTTTCATCCAATCAAATTATCCAGACATTTCAACTTCAGCAGGTATTATGCAATGGTGACTGACTCAGACTTTCAAACATTCAAAGTGGTGATTTCTGATAGCCAAATCAGATTCGTTATGGATCACCAAAAATCGAATCTAAAAGTTGGGGTTGTTAAACAAGATCCAGCTAGTTTCGAATAGTATTTGCAGTCGGTGGTTTGATTAACTTAAAACTATAAATTATGCATAGCAATTTGGTGTGAAGTTTGTGAGGATTCTTGGCTGAGGAATGGTATTTGGAGGGTTGTCTTTGAAGTTCCTAGTACCCTTCTTGTTCTTGAAGCTGTAATGTATGTAGTGGATAGGTGGTGAAAGGATAATGCTGCCCTTCTCTCAGACACAGGCAGGCCGGATCCGAGCAATTACCAGTTTCAGGCGTGGGTCCAGCTAGAAGAAATCAGAAGATAACAATCTCCGCTTCCAGATGGCTTTATGACTGACCGTTGCATGTTACGGTGTAGGGAAAATTAGAAGTAGGAGAGTGGAGAGGCGGATCCGTGGCAGTCCCATCAACACTACTTTTATTCAATTGCCCCCTTAATTACCACACCCACTTGTCTCTCCCCATTCATCAACCGCCGGCTTTGATCGCTTTCTGTCGCCCATTTCGACTGGACATCACTGGTAAATCCTTCCTTCTTCTCCCTTTTCTTAAACCCCAATTCTGCATTTTCATGTTGCTTCGTCTTCTCTTTACGTCTTCTTCCCTTGTTAGTTGTCACATTTATGTGCCCAGCCACAAAAAGATTTTAAACCCTATGCACGCCACCTGTTTGATATTTGGTCTGCTCCTACTATGTTCCCAAATCTGTGTATGGGGTCAGCCTCTCGTTGGATTCACTTTTCCGTCACTGTCAAACGATTGCAACTGTCATGCACATTACGTAGCTAGCCCGGCCTTAGCTTGACGCTTGGGCTATAGTGGTCAAAAGCTAATTTTGTTTATAGTTGGCTGCAAATCTCCTTTCTATTCTAGGCCGTGTTAGTTGAGTTGGCTGTGAGTTTATCCTGTGAAACACCTGGAAGGCTTGACAGTCGGGCGTGTGTGGAGCCTTTCCCTGGAGCTTAAGCAGGCCCCAAAGGGGTACGGTTCTCCGGGTTCCAAAAAAAGCACATGATTATTGACAATTGCAATGAAAACAAAATATTTTAAAACCAAAACCACAAGCAGCCACAGAAAATTTATTTGTATATCAAACTGACCCGATACTTCTCTCTAAACTGTCTAGCATGTCCATGTTTGCAATTTTTGTTTCCTCAAGTTTGCAATGTTCTTATATATACTTTTTTTTTGTGTGTGTGTGAAGCTCTTCAAATGGAAACTCATTCTTGTGTTATGATTGCAGCTTGATCCATGAAGTTGTTCAGCTTGATAAGGGTTCTTCGTTTGAGCTACACGGAAACACTGGTAGTCAGAAGGGATCGTGTTTGCTACATCACAAAAAGAAGCTTAACAACAGTCATCCATAGCGACAAGAATGTTTTACCTGTTCTGATCGTTGGTGCTGGACCTGTTGGTCTTCTTCTTTCAATTCTTCTCACAAAATTAGGTCACCTCTCTCTCCCTAAACTTGAGGTTATCTTGATTCATAAAGGTCATTTTCCTGAATTTCTGAGAGTTCAGATTGTTGTCACATGGTTATTAGCAAAATATGCATATTGGTTTAGCCTTTACGTTCTGCGTCCTATTAGAGTTGATATTGCATTGCAGGGGTCAAATGTGCCGTCTTGGAGAAGAGCGCAGCATTTTCCAAACATCCACAAGCACACTTCATTAACAATCGATCTATGGAGGTCATTAACATTTTGGTTCCTCCTGCTGTATAAGACAATTTAACATCCTCGCATAGCATTTGATTTGTTCAGGCGTATCACTCGCTTTGAACATTATGTTTTCAGGTATTTCACAGATTGAATGGTCTTGCCAAGGAGATTCAGAGGAAACAGCCGCCCGTTGATCAGTGGAGAAAATTCATTTATTGTGCATCCCTTACTGGTCCAATATTTGGGGCTGTTGATCATATGCAACCACAAGGTCAGGTTTATCAAATTCTTAATCGCAGTGAAGTATTTCATGTTGTGTATGTGTATTTTTCTCCCTAATGCATTGTTATCGCATGGTGTGGATTGTTAACACCATGAGCTGTTCAATCTTTTGGCTCTATATCAAATATTACCAAACACGTGATCGAGTGAGTAAAGTTTGTAGCCATTTTTATACATTATGGGACTTTTATTTGCATTTAGTGCTGAAGGCCTCATAATGTCTGATTTGAGTAGTTCTGTCTGCTGCTTTGCTTCCAGATTTTGATAAAGTTGTCAGCCCTGTCTCCGTTGCACACTTCTCCCAGTACAAACTCACTGCTCTGCTGGTAAAAAAATTACAGGAGATTGGCTTCACTATTTGTGACAGAACAGAAGGTGTCCATGACTCGGCTGTTAGAGAAAAGATGGTATTGATGGGTCACAAAGTTGTAGCCATTGATGCCGCTACCGACTGCATTAATGTTACTGCATCTTATGGAATGGATGATAAAATTGTGAAGACAAATTACCAATGTAATTTTCTAATAGGTACAGATGGTGCTGGAAGTTCTGTGAGAAAACTTATTGGGATAGATATGATCGGTGAACGAGACTTACAGAAGCTGGTTAGTGTTCATTTTATGAGCAAAGACCTAGGGCGGTTACTGACAAATGAAAGGCCTGGTATGCTCTTCTTCATTTTTAATACTGAGGCTATAGGGGTTCTTGTTGCTCATGATCTTGAGCAAGGAGAATTTGTGCTGCAGGTAGAGGCATCTTCGCTGTGACCTGGATACTTTATATTTATAATCTTGAAATAGATGTGTGTCTTGACCCTTCAGTATATGCTAATTTCAGATTCCCTTCTATCCACCCCAGCAGAACCTAAAAGATTTCAGCCCTGAGGTAGTTCCTATTTTCGGAGATGGCAATAATTTTATTTTTACAATTCACGCCCAGGAGATCATCTCACCTCTTTGTTAACAAAGAAAGTGCCTATGAATTTAAAATATTTTATTTTAATAAATGCCACTGGTTCACAAGTGTCTTCTAGGCATGAGTCAGTGCTCCAAATTTTATTACTGTTGCTACAGTTGCCTCTGAGTTCGTTAAGTGTATTAGATGTCATATCAAAAGTGTTCAGTTCTTTTGCAGATGTGCAGCAAGTTAATTGTCAAACTCGTTGGTCGGGAGCTTGCTGATGTGGATGTAGTTGATATCAAGCCATGGATAATGCATGCTGAAGTTGCAGAGAAGTTCATGTCCTCTGATAACAGAATAATTCTCGCTGGTGATGCTGCACATAGATTCCCTCCAGCTGGTGGCTTTGGTGAGTGTTCAAATATTGGAAGTTGAGATAATGAGGCACTCCTCAAATTTCCCTGTCATACAGAGCTATATCAATAATATAGTAATCAATAAGGGAGCGTTCTCGGTAATCTATATTGGCCAAGAGTTTTTTTGTTTGTTTGTTTTTGGTTTCAGTCTTCCTCTGTTCGGTATATTCAGACCAACTATAGATTCAAGTTTGGTTCTTATTTTTTAAGTTTATTCCAGAAAAGTCGAAGATGTTACATTATTATTTGATTAATTCAGGAATGAACACTGGAATTCAGGATGTTCACAATCTTGCATGGAAACTAGCTTCTGTCGTGAAGGGGATAGTATCGTCATCTATCCTTAGTACTTATGAATCAGAACGTAAGCCGGTATTTAGCAACCTTTTGCTCCTGTTTTTTGGTTATGATTTTATTGTTCAACAAATAGACTTACTTATATAATTAAAAATATCAGATTGCTATATTCAATACACAACTTAGTGTCCAAAATTTTAGAGCAGCCATGGAAGTCCCTGCAGCGCTGGGTCTTGATCCAGTTATTGCAAATTCAGGTGAATACTATCAAAGTCTTTTGACTGGTTATCCGCTAATATTACATTGCGATGGAATTTTTGGTACCCAGAAAGAAAATGAAGTCTAACGGGTGGTGAGTCTTTTTGCCTGAGTCATAGATGTCTCATTTCTATTGTTACTGGCTACGTAGTGCACCAGGCTTTTACAAGTGGCATTGGCTCTGTTTTACCATCCGGAATTCAGAGGGCACTCTTGGATGGAATTTTTTCCATAGGAAGGGCCCAGCTCTCTGAATCTTTTTTGAATAAACACAACCCTCTCGGTGCACTTCGGCTACGCAAGCTTAAGAACATCTTTGAAGAAGGAAAAAGTCTTCAACTCCAGTTCCCAGCTGAAGATCTTGGTTTCAGGTTTGTCAATTATTAGTCTATGTGCAAAAAAGCATTCTATGAATCTACAAGGATGGAATTTTTTTGCGTTATGCAGTTGAATTTGGCGAATTGATCTCCGTTAATGCTTCATTGATGATAGATACACCGAAGGTGCCCTTATTTCAGACGGTGATAGCAGTTCAAGTGTTATGGAGCCACCTACTGGTCGCCGTAGAGACTATGTGCCTTGTGCCAAGCCAGGATCAAGACTACCTCACATGAATGTGAGGTTGTTGCCTTCTGTTTCATCCAAGGTATGTCCACTTGACACTTTCAATTTTTATTGTACTTGGAAGATGATTAAGAGTTCTAGGGTGAAGCTTAATTGAATTGTGTACCGAATTATGAGTTCTAGGTGCTAGTTTATTTCTCATGTTTCGCCCTGACCTTATGGTTTAACAACTTTTTTAGGAACCTTTGTCCACGCTAGACCTCATATCCCTTGATAAGATTGAGTTCCTGCTCATCATAGCACCGGTAGCAGAATCGTATAACTTAGCCCGAGCTGCATTTGAGGCTGCCAAGAAGGTAGGAATTTCTCTACGGGTTTGCAGCATGTGGCCTGACGGTACTCGTGATGGAGCTGAAGCTGCTAGTGTCAAGGCATTAGCACCTTGGAAAAATTACATTGATGTTGTGGAAGTGAGACGTTCTACTTCAATGTCGTGGTGGGATATTTGCCAGATGCCACAGAGCGGAGCTATCCTCGTTAGGCCAGACGATCATATTGCTTGGCGGGCAAAAGAGGGAGTTCTTGTCAATCCCTATTTAGAGATGGAAAGAGTTTTTTCAACAATTCTTACTCTGAAATGATTCTTCACATGAAGAGCATTGGAAGTGAAAAAGCTGGTCAGCTTGAGCTTCTGGTGTCGCTTAGTTCACCACTGCTGCCAGTGTTATAAGCAGCTAGCCAAAGCCATTGATCAGAAGAATAAATGCCATGACCATCACCAGTATAAATAAAAACTCTAGTCTAGACCCAATTGTGAGCCACTGTAAATTTATCAAAAGTAGAAGCAAATCTGATCCGTTTTTGGTAACCAATGCAGCTACAAGCCATCATCTCAAGTAAGTCACTCATGTCTGTAACAGGCCTTCTTCAGTGGAATGGGTGGATCCGCATAAGCACCGCCCTTAGACACCGCTGCGAAAATCCACTTGTTGGCAGCCTCTGTGTAGTGCACTCCATCCCAGTTGATGGCGGCTGACGGGTTCTTGCAAGATGGCGCGATCACCACTTGATTCCCATTGATCATTTTCGTCCCCCCGCACCCAACCTTCATGTTGTAGTTGTACTTTCCTCCGTGGCCGCAGCAAGCTCTCAGCGGATTCTCAAACCCTGCCCGCCACAAACAAGAGTAATCAGCTCAGGCAAGATTTAAAAACCAGCAGAACTGGGATTGTGAAGGGTGATGGCACAAACCATATTTGCGAGCGTGGCTGATGAGAGTGTACTTCGCAGTGTAGACATCGACGTAAGTGATTGCTGCCTCTGGCAGATCCTTGCGCAGCTGGACGACCGCCTCCTTCAGCTTGAGGTTGAACTGCTGAGCAACCCGGTTGAACGGCGTTGCGCATCCCACTCTGTCCACGTCCGGAGCTCTGATCAGTAACCTGTCCATGATGTATGGCAGACACCCGACAGGTCCCGTGTTGTGGATCCAAAAGTATCTCCCTCCTACAGAATAAATGTTCTGAAAAGAAAAAATCAGCTTCACTGAACATAACAGAATCAAAACAATCATCAGCAGCGTACTGGCATTGGTGTACCTTAACAGCAGCTGTGAACTTATCGAGTATATCCGGAATGGCATCCCTGACTTCATCAGTAGTCTTGTTATCGAAATACCCGTAGGTGAGATCGTTCTGGCCGATGTCAAAGGTGTAAAGGGCCTGGGAGAAATCTTCGGCCTTGGGCAACAATGTCTTGAAAACACCATCTGTCACATTCCTCGAGCAAGTTCAGATTCAGGGTGGGATGCTGTAAAGGAAGAAATCAGTGCATATCCACCCCCCCTTACCGCGGAGCATTGGAGACCTGCGCTTGAAGTCTCTGAACTGCACATCTTGAGTGTTCAATGAAAAGGGACTGAACCCAGATTGCTTCAGCGTCTGGTTCACCTCTCTGATTGTGGAGCCAGCCGTGGCGAAGTTGGCGCCGTGGCTGAAGTTTGATCCCACAGCATCCAGATAGGCGCTCAAGTGAGGCAACCCCAAGCTCTCAGCTACACCCACAAATGTCACATGTTATTGAGCTGTGAAGATGCATTTCAATTGAGAGGTTGAGTGAGTGTACCAATGAAATCAATGACAAGACGACCGTCGGAATATCGGCCAGCGGGGTGGCGGAAGTATGTTTGACCGGCAGGGGGGCCTGCCTGGCCGAATGCGGCTGAAAATCCTCCAGTGTCGGAGTTTGAGTCCCCGAAGTTGAATATGGCTGGAAACTTACACTCTGGTTCAGCCGTGACAGATGCTACTGAATAAGCTGATACCCAGATCAGCAGAGTGGCAATGGAACTGAAAGACTCCATGTCTGAACACAAAGCTACTGAAGAAAGAAGAAGAAGGAAGAAGAAATATTTTCAGCTGGGAAATGAACTGAAAATCATATAAATATTGAATAAGATTTCTTGATTTGAGGATTATTGAGGAATGTGGCCAATCAGAATGCATGATTTTCCGAATGTTTCTCTCATTTAAGATTAACCGATTTGGTTACGTTGAATCCTCATCTTATTATTCTACTTATTGATGAAAAAGCGAATCGTGAGCTGAGCTTTGCTTTCCTTTTTGGTGCCTGCAACTTATTGAATCAAATGCAGTTTGTGTACAAATCGGCTAGCATGCATCATCACCCGTAAAACTAAACTGAAACCAAAGAAATTGAAGATGGAGGAGGAGACTCACTTTGGGGGACTGCAGAGTGCAGACAGGTTACTTGATGGGTGCAGCGGCAAGTGAAGGGATAAAAATCCTCTGTTTCATATTTATTTATCTTCTAATAAAATATTATTTATTTATTTTTAGGGAAAAATCCAAAAAAATACCGAACTACCACCACTTATTCAATTGTGGTCAGAATTACCATGATTTTAAAAAAAAGTGCGATGAAAAAAATAGACTGATTTTCTAAAATAAAATTTATCAATACACTCTTAAATTAATATTATCACAAAATTTAGATTTGTGTACGAAAATTATGTTGTTTGATTATCAAAATAAATAATATCAGTTTTTGCACATAAACAAAACGACGTCTTTTCCTACTCAATCATCCATAATCCTCAACAAATTTAATTAGATCAATTATATTTAAGAAATTAAACAAATTGATCTTAAGCATCAACCGAAACCAGTCCAATTTTTTTCACCGTATCCTTTTTGAAAATCGTGGTAATCCGGACCGCAATTGGATAAGTGTTGATAGTTTAAAGCTCCTTTTGAGATTTTCCCTTTATTTTTATGTATCAGTCAATAAAATAATACACAAATATATTTTAAAAGATAATTTGTAGTATTGTCTTACAGAAAATATAATTATTATCAATCAAAATATAAATATTTATATAATTAAGCCTCCTTTTTAATATTTTGTAATTTATCTTGAAACATTTTATTCAAAAGTGTAGCAGCAGGGTGGTGACGATAATGATGAAGGTGGTAGTTAACAAGGTGTTGATCCAATAATTCTGAGTTCGAACTTTAAGGGTACGTTTGGTTGCAAGTATAAGATAAGGGGTATTATTAGTATCGGAATAAATAATACCATCTATTAGGAAGATATTATTAATCCTGGCTCACAAAGGTAAAATTTGTAATTGGGATTATTAATACTCATCCTTATGTCGTACCAAACACGTTGTATCTGTATTAATAATCTTATCCCACTTTCAATACCCGCTACCAAACGTGACCTAATAGTACCGCATCTACCCTTAATGCTTTAATACGCTGAAAGTGCCCACGAACCGTGGGGCCGAAGAGTGTTGACAGAAAGAAAAAATAATGATGATGGTGAAAGAGATGTACAGTAGCTCAAAACCAAGACTTGACAGTATCTATTTTCTTTGTCTTTTTTACATGTCGTTTAAAATACTGTACATTAATTTTTAAAGATAAATAATTCAAAATATAAATATTGTAAAATTATAATAAAAATATATTACCAAAGTAGAATTCGATACGAACAAATTGAGATCCATCATCTTAATGAAAATATCTATCTACACTTAATTCTTTTTCATGTCTTCAAATAATTCCAACGCTAATCAATCAACACTCTCGTGACATGTTCTGACAATAATTGGACAATTCAAGTGTGTCGGTCCATACTACACTACAATGGTTGCATTTTATTTGTGACAGTTATGAATGGTCCCTGCTTCGATTTTCGAAATCAACTCTGCCTCCCTCGTTTGTTTTCTTTACACGAGAACTTGAGTTGTTTCTACTCACTCGTCCCATCCGAATAAATATATAATCAAATCTAATCAATATTTAAAGTTAATAATCTTTTTAAAGTATTATTCCTTTACATGAGATTTTAAATTTGTATATTTAATATCTATATAATATACATACTAATTTAAATACACAATTTCCTTTAGTATGTAAACACATCAATTTTACAACCTTTCAAGAGAAAAAAAGGAAGGTGTATTGTAATTGTATTACTACAGGAAGTGTTAATTCAAATATTGCTCGAGAATCAGTAAGGTGTTGGTCTATTAGTTTTGGGTGTTGTCTAACAACCCCAAGATCCTAGATTCAAGTCATGTTGGTACCGCATTTACGGTTAATACACTGGAGGTGCGTGTGAGCCGGCCCATAGTGTGTATGAGCCTCACTATCAAGGTAACGCTTAGATATACTAGAGGTGCGCGTGAGGTGATCCGCAGTGAGTATGAGTCTCACTATCAAGATGGAGAAGATGTGCGGCCCATGACTAAAAAATATATATAAATATTGCTCGAGCCCCTAATGTATAGTGTAGTCAGTGCTGTCAAATTATGCAAAACATTTTTTTTAAAAAAAAATGTACTCATATATGTAATATTATTGTACACATATCCCGAAACTTCAAATTCATCCCAAAAAATTGTCAGAAATCAACGCTCACCATCTTCACCGGTAGAGTAGAACGCCCCCCACACCCTAATGGGGATGCAGAAAATTTTCTTTTTTACAAACAGACAACATAAGCTCATCAAAACCATCCTATAGGAAATACTATGGCGAAGGAGAGACACAGCAAACAGACGGGTTTCCATGATGAAAGGAGAATGTGAGAAAAGATGCCTCCGGGAGCCAAACTGTAACTCACAAGTCACAAGCCTTTTGACAGTTTCTACCTGAGCCATGGGTAATGTGAAACAGTTGTAGTGTTGATTCCTGGGCGGCTGGGGGTATATTTGATGATCATTTATTTTCATTCCATATCTCGCGCAGAAGCTTGTATCTCAAAACTTTCCGGCCCCCTTCTGACCTTGGCACCGGACTGTCACCCATAATTGAGGCGATGGCAGCAGGAGAATCGAGCTCCTCCGTTTCATCGTCGCTAGTGTATGATTTTTTGAGCACCGAAGATCCGCTTTTGGAGGGGTTTTTGTTTGTCAAGCCCCCTATAAATTTTGCAAGAGATATCGGCGTAGGTGGCGTATACAGCAGCCGGACTGCCCCCACCGGAAAGCTTCTCAGGGTCTCACAGCTACTAATGATTTCTTGGGAATCCTGATTCAGTGGTAAACAGGGAAATACCTCACGTTAGTTTATGCACCGGACTGTTACAATTTCAACTAGTAGGGTGCCAGACTAAGGAACTCGATCCTGGACCCAATAATAGCTCATTGAGAACGAGTGGTATGAAATTAACTGACCTCAGAATCCAGGGTCTCAAAAACGCTATCCGGCATCGGGTCTGGATTAAATTCGTCCGGGACAAAGTTGTATGCAACTATCTTGATCAGCGGCGTGCCAAATGTAGGACAGACCTTCCACCATTGAAATCAGAAAATCAGCCAACATCTGTTGAATATGTTTTCTAACATGAATGGGTAAGTGAAGGTTTTCATCTACCTCTTTTCTTGTGGACCTCTCTGTAAGCATTTCAGCCGGCAGCATCATAAGGTCACTTAATTCGTTAAGAAGGCGGAAAGCCTTGAAAGGTTTTTCATTTTCCAAGCGCTGGTGAGTGTCAGGCTCAATGGTGTCATCTCCGGATGGCTGAAAATCGTCCATATCAAATAGATCGGAGAGCCATCTTGACCAGCTCCCGATCTGTTGGGAGAAGGAAATTTTCAACATCACGCCCAGGTTGGGAAACAATATTAACAAGAAAGTGTCAGTTGCAGTAAACAATAATGTATTCATCAACTCACGGCATTTTTCAGCTGCGCACCAGCTCCAAAGCTTGATTTCCCAGCTGGAATGGGAAGGACCTTGGAATCACTTATGGGGTCTGAAATAGGATCTGTTGGCATCTCATCAGCTGATTCTCGAAGAATGGCGTTTAACATTGCCACATCCAATCTCTCCACAAGTTGTTCCATCACCTAGAAACAAATATATCATGCCACCCATCTTCAGTCTGCGTGACACAGTTCCAAAATATCGAGAGGACAGAAGTGTATGACAATCGCAGATTGTAGCAATAGTATCCAAATGCACCAGGACAGAAAGCTGAAGAAAATGTTTCAAAGCTAACTAGTTGCAATACAAACCTTCTTTGCCATCAGCGGTAAGCAGCCACACTCGTGGCCACCCGCACGAATGGGGCAGAGTCTTTCCCAAGCATCCTTAAACGCCTTCTTCCAAAGATCGATAGAGAAATTCCCTTGTGCTTGATCACCTAGACCATGCTTCAAACCATTGTTTTTTCTTGAATTGGAGCTCTTTGCCGCTGCTGTCTGCATATTTGGAGTGAAGCTCTGAAGAGAACATACAGAAAAATTTGCTGTCAGTGCAACATAAATGCGGCCACATCTTAACGTGACCATCAGAGTAGAAGAAGACAAGGATGGACAAACATGTGGCTGACCTGCCACCATACAGATTCCACAATCCGAGAAAATATCCAAGCTTCAAACTTTTCCAACGCATAGTTAAATGCTTTTGGGTCTTCCCAATCATCAGCAGTTGTACTTGGTTTACTGGGAGGTAACCATGCCCATGGGTTTCTCTCATTTGAAGCCAAACCTGTATTGTTATGTTTTGTATAAGCTTTACCATATGATGCCGGAGGCGCCACATGCCGACAAACAATTGCCCTCAACAAAATCGAGTTTGAAAGCCAGAAAGTCAATCTGCATCGCAAACGATTATGACCACATTTAAACTTCCCCATACATAATGAATCTGGTAGTAGGCATAAAACTAAATTATGACATAAAAATTCAAATCAAATGATTCCTAAATTCGTCACTCGTGATGCCCTTTATTTAAAAGATATGACATGAAACTAAATTATGAGGCGCAGACGGAGTAGGCATAACATGAAGATCGGTTTGCAGTGGTTTTATAGAGGTACCTTGCAACGTCATTGCCACATGCTTTAGATACCAAAACAAATCCGGAGACTATAGCTCTCGCAGCACTTGCCCTCTGACTTGCGGATCCTTTCTTCCAAGTGTGAATATAAAAACGAGATAGACGCCTTGCAGGAGCATGAACCTTACTTGTGGAACTCCCATGTTCAGCAGCCACGGAATAAAGGCCTATCTCAATAACAGCGGCTTCCTTCAATTCCTCCTCCAGCACATTTATTCTGGACTCAAATTCTTCACTAGTGGAGGAGGACGGAGATTTCGAGCTTGTTTCGGGAATCTGACTGCCGCCAGGAGCTCCACTGCTCCAAGCTGAGTTAAAAGGAAACTGAACAGACTTCATATGCTTCAACTTCTGACTTGGTGTAGTTCTATGTACACTAGAGGTTCCACGGTTGTATCTAGGAGGAATATTGCTTGAAGGAAACTGCTTCTCCCTCTGCGTCTCAGAATGTTTCCTCCTTTCAAAGGCAAGCATTTCTTGTCCATTGTTATATTCCGCCCTATCATCTTCATCGACTTGAGTGCTGGCATTGTTATCATGTATCGAGCCACCATGCAAAATCACATTTGAAGATGCAGCAGTTTCTACAACTACAACTCTGCCCGTATTACTCCCGAAAATGGTTTGCCGAGCATCACCTGGCAACCAAAAAGAGGTTAAAAAACAAAAGGATGAAGAAGTATATGTTATTGAGCTGTAAGATTACTTGGCAACTGATAACAAAGTTCAGTCTAAGAAATGTGACCATTGTTTTTTCAGCTGTGATGTCACTGGGAAAAATCAGAATACGAAATCACCCAAATCACAGTCAAAAGAAATACAAAAAGAAACAAATAAAGAACAATGCACCTTCCGTGTCAGACTTTTTACTGACTTCCGGCTTCCCTGGCCTGGATTTAGAATATGCGTTGGTTTCTCCGTCACTTGCTTTATCACTACCTCTCACCAACTCTGGAAGATTCTACAAATGTATACAGGAAAGATGTTAACTACAAGACATATGACTGCTTGAACTTCAAGACAGAAATGGTCCAGAAACACTAAGCTGAAACTAATAATTGTATGGCAAAAAAAGTTGAACAAGTTTCTGCCGTGGAGTGGCTGCCAGTCTCGATTGCAAGATGACAAATGAACCATCTCAAACTTTTCTTACAGATCAGGAAACATTACAGAAATCCTGAGCAGATGAGTTGTGATACGGACTCATACAGAAATACCGATCGCCAAAGACACGAGTCAAGCAAATAGAATCCTAATTTTTTCAGAAAGGATTGATAGTTTTAGTTTTAAAGTCTACTTTTTCAAGATGTCTTTTATATTATCCGAGAAAATTAGAATGAAACCCGCACAGATAAATTCACATAGCCGACAGAGATGCATATGCTCACAGCAGCATAGGGAAGATCAGGTGAAATATCTGAGTGTCTCTTTAAAAAAAAGATGTCTTCACTTGACATGCCAAATCGGATACCTGTTCGGATCTTTGTCCAGATCTTAACGAAGCCTCAGAAGCAGATAATGTCATCCGTGAGGAATGCGAAGAAGTGTCATCTTCATCAGTAAAAGAGGCGATGTCAACTTCATCATCATTGCTCATTATTTCTGTGACTGATTGACTTCCTTCCCTTTCCAGAGGTACGTCTTTGGAGAAACTGGTTCGAGATGATGAGCCAGAGTTATCGGCAGCCGCAAATACTGGTTGTATTGTTATGTAAAGAATCGGCTGAACAGCGCTCCTGGAACTTTTATGCAAATGCAATGGACAGCTGATCCCAACCAGTTCTTTAACAAAAGCATACTCGCTAAGGTTGATGGCAGTTGATCCCAAAAGTTGACTCTTCGCAACATTGTCTTTTTTAGGTTCAAACAAGCCAAACTCCAAGAAGTTATTGGGATACTTATCCCGCTTCTTGCTTTTACCTTCAGTAAATAACACTGTAGAAAGCTTGAAGCTTCCATTAATCTCAACTATCCCATCCCCAACGTCAGATGCATATGACCCAAAATTTTGATCACCATTTATCCACTCGAGCAATACAGATTTCACAGATCTGAGAGATTTCGACGGGGGCCAAGGCTTAATATCTTCTACATGGACAAGAAACTCAACTTGAACTGTTGCGCTGCTACGGCTTTTTGACCTCAGCCCCAAAACCATTATTGCAATGTACCACTACCACCACGCGCACAAGAACCTCTGGGGTCGTAGGAGTGATCAATTCTTAAACCTAAAAAGATAAAAAAAAATCGTATAAATCAATCGATAGATAAACACATACGAAAAATTCCTGATATTAGAAAGACTATTAAGAACTAGCGAAAATGGATTTCATTTTTGCAAATTAATCAAATGCAGTGCCACACTGTAACAGACGACAAACTACATAAACTGAAGACAGTTCGATATCGAAGCATATGAAAGGTAGCATGCCATAGAAATGAGAACCAAATGATTCTCCCATCTCTATCTCAACATTATCCATCTCTCCTATAAGGAGCATGATAATCACCTCAAACCCCTGCATTCAGCTTCTGCTCTTGGTTACTTCCAACTCCTCATTTCTGAACTCTTTTCTCATTTTCCACAAATTCAAAGTGGGAAATCATCAAACCTCAAAATTGAATACGCAGCTCACAGATCCAGACAGCGCCACCACATTATGCAGTGCCAACCCTGTAAATCAAATTTCTCAACTCAGTAGAAACACTTGAAATCAAGCAAATAAAAGTCGGCAAAGATCCCAAACAGCTCATGCCCACCAATCTATCTTTTCCCTTTATTTCAGAAAACCCATATGATGAAGGAAGAATCAAACACATCATCATCATCATAATCAGCATGGAAGGAACGAATCGAATACGCACTATTACCTCTCAACAGCTGCGTATACTGCTAAAGCTTGAATCTTGCGGAGCTCAGCTGAGGGGAAATGATGTTTCAACTCCATTAGGCGGCAGGAATTGAAAAGGCGAGATCGATGAGCACCCCCAAGTCAAAAACCAGAAGAAAAAAAATATGAAGGGAATTTTTTTTTTAATTTATTCTTAGTTTTGTGTTGGAATGAATTATCTGTATGCGATTATTAGTGAACACGACGGGCCAACTGACTTCCTTTTACACTTTGATAATGTTGATGGAATCTAAAATTTTCCATTTTAGTATAAGTCTGAAAAGTGTGCTACGTGTAAGTCAAACTATTACACTTTACACATTTAATAAAATTGGTTATTGCATTAATGGGTAGAAATTAATTTGATTTTTCAAAATTTCATATGTGACGAATGTTTGTACGAGAATCTGAATGGTCACATCACTGATCATACCATATCTGATTGTTGATTGGTGAATGATTTACTTTCATTTAGTAAATCACTTTTTAAACATCCTAATATATTATAATTTATATTTTTATGAATTTTTTAAATATAAAAAATACAAAGCATTGCATCCTAGTGCAAGTCAAATCACCATCACCATCATATAATTGAAACACTGCTAAAAATACAACCTTTCACCTGAAATACTACTAAATATTAATCTTTAAACGCTCCTGCCTTTTTTTTTTTGCAAATTATTATTCATTTCTTATCTAGCAACAGAATGAGTTGTATTCAGCGTACAATTATCTTGAAATGAAGACTTGAGAACTAGCAATTTACAGATCCATCACTATAATTCAGCCATAGTTTTTTATGAAAATATCATGTCATTACCAGCTTTCAATGTCATGGTACTGCTTTATACACCTATACAAAAGTTCATCTTCTATGACTATGACAACAACTGCGAGATTCAGTTATTACGAATTTTCCCTTCCACAACAAAAATATTATGCCTGCAAGCATCCAGGTAGATCAAAAGTTTGGCCAAGTGAAGCAACCACTCAACAAACTCTCCTGGCGTTCTTTGCACTTTGATGAACTTCTGCCAGTGGAAGCCATGACTGCATGATAAAGTTGGGTGGCTAACATGGACTTCTTCATTTCCTGATCTTTCTTCTCAACTGATTTTAGTTTCCTCATGATCTTGTTCATTGATGATGCTTTTTTCTTTTCCAGTTTTGTCTCTAGTTGTTGAATGGCTACCTCAGCCTTTACTTTATGTAAATTTTCTCCAGATAATGGACTAAAAAATCTACCTCTCAGTATCTTTCCGTGTAGACAACAACGCCTTGACATTATTGAGTGGCAACGAAGAAGGACCAGCCCATGATGACGGAGCAGAAGATGCCGGAGAAGATGTAGAGGATGGGAAGGAAGAGGCCGATGGGCGGCGCCGAGAAGGATGTAGAGGGAGAGAAGAAGAGGAAGGTGAAGTTTTGGAGGCTGACCATGCTGCTTGGTAGAAAGGAAGATGATGATTTTGGGTGATGGAAGGAGTAAGACAAGAAGAATAAGTAGCCGGATAGTCTTAACGTGTGAGGTAAAACCCGTCAATTGAAGGTCTGAACCATGAGTCTTGCACTAAGCTCTAAAAATAAAAGGCTTCAAATTCAACGAGTGGGTCTTTAAATTCGTGTGGGTCTAAAAATATATATATATATATGAGTGATCCGTTGAGAACCTTACACATAATTTTGGACCAATCATTTTGTTCATGAAACAACAGTATATTAATTGTCTGGTTTTCTTTTTTAAGTTATTTATTATGCTTTGTTAATTATATGGTTTCTTTTTTTGAGTTTATTTATTTATCTAAATTATTTGAATATGCTTCGTTTTTTTACTTCTAGTTTATAGAATTTTCTGGGTTTTAGAAGGTGAACATTTTTTCAGATTTAAGTTTTCTGAGTTATAATTTTTATATTTTTTAAATAACATTTTTGTAGAATAATGAATAGATAGTAAATAATGTTTTAAGTTTTTGGTAGTGGATTTTTTTTAGTTTCTTTTATTAACTATGATAGTGAATATCGGTAGTGAACGTATTCACTATTGAATCCCAATCATTATATACATTGCAAAACACATATTCAATATAAAAAAATTTACCCAACCCCATAGTAAATACTAAAAAATTGGTAATTTCCAAAATTTGAAAAATGTTCACTATTCTAATCTGTATATTAATGGTGAACATAGTAGATCTTCAACAAAATTTGTGAGGTATACATAAAAAAATATTGTGCCCATTAAGAGTCCATCAGTTATCAATAAAAGGACAACATATTTGATATGTCTTAAAAATGTTCTAAGATTGTCTTTATTCAAGATCTAGAAATCCTGATGAAATGTTCACAAAGATATCACTGAGATTGATAAATGATTCTTTATGAGAAACCCAAGAAGATCAAATGAGTTTTTATACTTCCAGTAAAAAGATAAAATGTTTGTCATTCACAATAGAGTTTTCAAAGAAGTTTAAATTTCAAGAAAAACTAGTAGGAGTGTATTATAACTCGAAAGAGTTCTAGAGCTAAAGTGAATAGTGCACAAAGAATTGTGACTATTACATCATTGACTGTTCCCTACAGTTTGTTCTTAATTAACAATGAATAAAAGTTCATTGATCACAAGCGGCTCTAGCAAAACATTATAATCCTTAATTAAAAACAAATTTGGTTTTCGAGACAACCAAAATCTTAATTATGAATCTTTAACTAATCTAATGAACATGTACTAAAAATATGGATCAAGACTCAAACCTGAAGAAGGTGTCGGTGTGAAGAGACGGATTGACCTCGGAAAATGAATCTTCACAAATGCGAAGAACACACAAAAATTGTAAATATTATTTAAAAATATTAAAAATGTAACCGTGGTAAAAGTACGTGACTTAAACGCACAAAAGATATTTAGGAGTTGTTTTGTTTCATGATTTTATTTATAAGAATCTCTTATTGTATAAGTGTGTACTGAATCTAATTTTTTATTTATTTGATTTCGACGATAATTTGAAAAATCTGATTAATTTATTACCCCATAGAGTCCTATCAAATCTCGTCTAAAGATAGGTTTCAAAAATCTCACTAAGTCCTCACTTTTCTACTTACCAATAAAATAAACACGCATCCTCCGATTCTCCTTTTATCTTATCGGCGCGTTTCTCCTAAAGCCTTTTCTATTCTCGTTGCTATCGATTCTATATTGTTCTCGCGTCTCCGTTCATTCAAAAGAAACACTTTAATCATCATTTCAATTAAAATAAATTCTAATATTTATATAAATAAATTATCTGAAATTGAATTAAAACCTACTGTTGCCTACAGATAAAATAAGCCAAATCTGCACAATGGACATACTTTCGTATCCTAATTTGTATTTTACCAAGTCATGCATATCATATAAGTTTTTGAATGAAGTCATAGTCAACACCAATCTTGAGGCGTTACGTCTCGCGTTGAAAAGTCAAAATAACATATGAAAATTCACTATGTTTTAAATTTTTTTTAATTTTTCAACGTGACATGTGATTAGTGATGTACAAGGTATGAGTATCCAAGAATCACCCTACCAATTTGAGCTTCAATCAACTCCACCACATACAATACAAGGCACAAAAAGTTAAAAGCAATTTAGGGTTACTGAGTCAAACAGGGAACATGCCTCGGCCGGCTTGATTCGGCTGTTCGAGACCAAACAATCGAATTCAATTAACCTGGTACGTAATGTACGTGCATGTTTTGTTGTCAGCATTTTGACGCATTCACTTTGAAATCATAGTAATTAATTTCGCGAAACCTCAAATTCAAATTCTCACGTAATAACGAGTAATAAATAAGTAATAAAATCACGAAAACTGTAACGACGCAATTTGGCAGGCAGGAGCACAATCGTCAATAGCTTGAAGAACTGGTCGATAGCAGTAGAGCTGCAGCAGATCAGCCCACCAGATTTCTGGAAAACTTCTTGTAATCAACACCAAACCCAACCCAACCATCAACTGTCGCTCTCTGCGAAATCATACTCCAATCATCATTTTTGTCATCTTCCTGGTCATATATAAACAACAATGCCTGCCAGCAGCCAGCCCCGTTATACATGAGATCAAATCGAGGCTCCTGTTCCACCACCTGGATTTTTGAACGCCCATTTGCTGCCGCCTCTCGATCCTGAAAGATTCAAAGAAACCCGGCTCCAAAGTTTTGATCTTTATCGATTGAGAGCAGCATGACCGTGTTCGGGAGCGCGGCCGGACATGGTGGATTTCTTACCCCCAAGCAGCAGCAGCAGCAGCAGCAGCAGGTGTATCCAATTCTGGATTATGAGAAGGAAGTGTCTCAAATGCTAGTGGATGCTGCACTAGACAACGACCATGAGTTGGCCTGTCAGTGTCTGCGTGATCCATTTGTGGAAGTGAACTTCATCGGAGCTGTGTCCTTAACGACTAGAAAGTCCGAGGTTGTTTTGCATGATGAGTCAGCTCACGAGGTTAGGATGGAGTACGAGGTGTTCAAGACAGAGGCCACCGCGCTCTTCCTGGCTGCTCATGCCGGGAATCTACCGCTTGTCAGAAGATTACTGGTACCATGAAAACCTACTCATACTCTTCTGCTGTCTTCGTCTGATATATATTATGAAAGTTGTTGATGTTTTCTTGTTGGTTAGAGCGCTGGGGCTGATGTGAACCAGAAGCTGTTTCGGGGTTATGCGACAACTGCGGCTGTCAGAGAAGGAAATGTTGGCATCCTGAAGATGCTGGTCGATGGCGGAGCGTCTCAGCCGGCGTGCGAGGAGGCGTTGATGGAAGCTAGTCACTTCGACCAAGCCAAGGCTGCCAGGATGCTCATGGAGTCGGAGATGATTCGTCCGTCTGTTGCTGTCCACGCTCTCGTCACGGCCTGCTGTAAAGGCTTCGCAGATGTTGTGGCAGCACTCATTCAGGTTGGTTCATTTTCCTACCATAACTCTCCTTTTCTGTCAGGTACTTTCCCTCCATTTTTCTGATCAGGCGTCGGTGGCAGTGTGGAGTGGATGTGAATGCCACTGACCGGGCGCTGCTCCAGTCGTCCAAGCCATCGTTATTCGCCAATATCGATTGCAACGCGCTTGTTGCGGCCGTCGTCAGCAGGCAGACTTGTATTGTTCGATTACTTTTGGAGGTATTTCTTTAGACACAACAGTCGTGCATTGTTTATATGCATTCGTCTCTGGTCAGTTTATGAGACATCCTCGGACTGAATCAGGCGGGTGTCAGAAAAGACATGAAAGTCAGAGTTGGAGCCTGGTCGTGGGATAAGACTACCGGAGAAGAGTTCCGGGTGGGAGCTGGCTTGGGCGATCCTTACGACATCGCATGGTGCGCAGTCGAGTATTTTGAGGCCAGTGGGACGATTCTCAGGATGCTTCTTCCCTCCAAACCCATCCAGCATAGCGGGCCGACCTTAATCCATCATGCCGTTGTATGCGGCAATGTAGACGCTCTTCATGTCCTGGTGAGCTGCGGCCTCGATGCACAACTTCCTGTAAAAACAGGGCCGGAGAATGGAGTGCGGCCGATTCACCTGGCTTCAAGACTTGGGTCATCCAAAGCTGTTCAGTGCCTTATAAATGCTGGCTGTGATCTCAACTCCAGAACTGTCACAGAGGATACTGCTTTGATGATTTGTGTTAGGAACAAGCGTGAAGAGTGTCTCAGGCTCCTGGCATCAGCAGGTGCTGATTTTGGCTTGACCAACTCATCTGGCGAGTCTGCTGGATCAATCGCAGGCTCCATGGGTTGGAATGCCGTCTTCCAGCGAGTAGTTTTGCGTGCAATTAAAGCAGGGAAACCCATGACTTCTAGCAACCATGCGGTACTCGCCCCACTGGTACTTGTCACTCGGACTGGTGACACAGAAGCGTTGAGGAGCCTTATTGACATGCCAGACGTTGATCTCAACCAGCAGGATGAGAGTGGGCTCACAGCGGCCATGGTGGCGGGTATCGAAGGCCAGGAGGCAGCTCTCACGCTGCTAGTTCACGCCGGAGCTAGCTTGCAGCTAACCAACAGAGCTGGTCACACGGCAATGATTCTGTCGAAACTACATCATAACGGCCGGATGTTTGATAAGGTGGTAAGACACTTTGAACAAGAGATGCGAGACAGGTGCCCAGCCTCCATGCATCCATTGCATCGTGCAGCCCTGAATGGAGATGCAGATTTTGTCCACTTCCTAAGCAGTAGTGGGTACGACGTGAATGTGCCAGATTCTGATGGAAACACTCCCCTCATGTTAGCAGCAAAACAAGGCCATGGCAGAGTGTGCCAGGTTCTCATATCTCACGGGGCCAAATGTGATACTAAGAACAGGAAAGGCGAGACGGCTCTCTCGTTGGCCAGAATGGGGAACGGAGCAGCGGCCGTCATAATGGACGAGCTGGGCAAAATGCACGTGCTGAGTGGAGCCCAAGTAAAGAAGCACACAAAGGGCGGGAAAGGCTCGCCGCACAGAAAAGAGTTGAAGATGCTGGCTGGGACTGGGATATTGAGATGGGGGAAGAACAGGAGGAGAAATGTAATCTGCAAAGATGCGCAGGTGGGGCCGAGTGACGATTTCAGATGGAACCGGCGGAAGAAGTTTGACACGGAAGAACCAGGATTGTTCCATGTGGTGACAACAAAGAACAAGACTCTGCATTTTGTTTGTGAGGGTGGGAACCAGGAGGCAGAGTTGTGGGTGAGGGGCATTAAGGCTGTTACAAGTGATGAAATAATGTTCGGCAATAAAAATTGAAGGTTCTAACAAATTGAAAATGTTAATGCTGCAGAAGTTTTTGTATTGTTTTCCAGTGATCTATGATAATATCTGATTCTTACAAAAAAAAAAAAAGAGGTTGTCACTGGTCAGTCAATTGCCAATTTCAGGCATTGAGTTTTCTCTACAACTCATATCGTAGATGCTAACCTGATGAATGTATTCACAAGAGTTCAGGGTGTCTTCTCCTGTGCTAAAGTCTTCAAAAGCAATGATGACGATAGTTTTGGAAGATGTCCAAAAAGGAATCCTGGTAATCCCAATTAGAATCCAGGCACCAGTCTAGTTCATAACGGAAAACTTCCTGAATGAATGTCCACCACAACTGCGAAAGCAAGCATTATTTCAATGGGGTCAGATATTACAGATGCATGCAACTCATGACAGGTGACATCAATCAATGGGCTGAACAATTTCTTCATGTTATTTCAATCATGACTTACAGATATGCCAGCTCGATGGACATGAATCCTCGGCTTTCTCTGTTCTGAATCAATGTTACAGAACCTTCTATGACTTGGTCTTCCTCCAGATCAATTGGATCATACAAGTAGATCACAGTCTACAGATGGAAGTATCAAACATTAGAGTATCATAAAATCATCATATGCATTTATTCATTTCAGTTGAAGATATCTTCTGCATTTTTTTTTATTTTTTAATAATTTTATTTTATTGATAATCGTCCAAAGGATCTAAGGCTCCGAAAGCCTACAAAGGTGTGGCACGAGGCCTAGGGGTATGGCTCGAGAGCCTACAAAGGGTGGCACGAGGCCTAGGGGTTTGGCTCGAGAGCCTACAAGAGGGTGGCACGAGGCATAGGGTTTGGCTCGAGAGCCTAAGTACTTTTCATGTTCAAAATTAAAAAACCAAAGACAAATGTATATATCCTTGTTGGCACTTTCCCAACATGAATGACAGTAATTGATTTTGTATCAAGGCCCCAATAGAATGGTCTACTTTCAGTCACTGTTTAAATCTGAAATATGAATTGGGATGCACATGTCAAGCAAAACACCTTAGAACTGTTGTTTTATAATCTAACGATGAAAATGGGAAGTCATGTCCTTGATTTGCAGCAAAATGAAGTCTTGGTTGGTTCACTCCGTACTTACATTCATAAGATACTACATAATACTAAATAAGCCCTTGGGATTACCCATCAGACTTCTGCTAATGTTCGAGGATGCTAACTGAGTATAAGGTAATATGACAGATAGTTGATATTAGTAAAAAAAATAAATTCAACGAAACCCTACATGTCACACACAGCTTTTCTTAACAAACCACAACGCAAATTCCCTTAATCTGAACGGGTCATTTCCTAAAAGGATTTTTCATTATTTTAAAAGTGTCACTATGCAACCTTCTTATCAAAAAGCATCGGATATCTCATATGTACAAAATAAATGACTATAAGGTTTATAATGGCAACAGACTGTAGGACAACAATGAATAATACCTGCTGCCAGTGAGTCGGTGGATCTCCAGGTGCAGTAGAAAGCAAACTATCTTTGTTCGAAGTAGCCCTTTTGTTGTATCTATTAGCTGAACTACCTTCAGACGCATATGGTGGTGCCGGTAGCCTTCTCCAGGCAGCAGCAACTTCAGGCTTGTGGAATTCAACGTTGAACCAGAAAGCAAAACCATTTAGCGGAGCTTAAGGTTTTATGAAGCAAATAAAATGTTGTTAGAGAAGAGTAGTCTGCATAACCACAAAGAATAATTCAACAGCAGAATGCTGCAAGCTGAAGTTGCAAGTACTTTTGAGAAATGGCAATCTGAGCTAAAAAGAATTATACAGGGAAAAGTACATTAATGACGAACAATTAACTTGTGTGTGAGAGAGAGTGAGCACTTTAAGGGCGACTAGGAATTAAATAAGCGAATGAAGAAGTACATTTTGACAAATTTTGTAATTAGGTTTATTTAACTAAATTATTTGGCCAATGATTGACTACCATTACCCACAATAATCCTACCAGGACTGAAGTGATGAAGACTAAAAGTGAAAAATGACAGTAACCCTTGCGAAGAAGATCCTCACGGTACACCTGCTATATGATCTATAAACATTACTGATTCCATTTTAATCAAATTCATTTGTGGAAGCAAATCCCTTACTTATTCGAGAATTTTGGTCCGTATTCAACTTGAGTATGCATACAGCACAATGCTAAGTCGTAAATAAACACTCGATAAATAATAATTTTGAGATAGATCCTAAGTTGCACAGCTTGATGAGATGCATAAAATATATTGGATGATGAAAGCGATTAAGCAGATTAATCTCCTGTTACAAATTGATGAGAGGAAGAAAGCAATGTCATTGACGGAATTTTACCTCGCATCATTGACTTCCAATAAAAATTTGACGTAAAAGATTCTAACTCCTGAACAATAACTGTATAGCAGTCCACATGCTTCACCTATCAGCCAGTACACAGGACAAAAAGAGATGGGACTAAATTGAGTAATAGGATAAAAAATGATAAATGGCCATATATTTATGATGTTAGTAAAAGAAGTCTTCACTCTCTTAGAACAGCACTCGGGAACTGGACAAAAGATAACATTTGTGTGAAAGCATGACTTACAACATGCGGCCATGCTAGTACATTCTCGGAGGGAATGCTCTCCACTAAGGGCTCTTCAAATGCACACTGTTTGGCGTAATTCAACAAAGCAGACACTGCCAACAAGAATGGAGCTTATGCGTTAGTAAAACAAAAGCTCTGAACCGCAAGAATGGATATGCATTTTTGTGCAGGTGTACTCAAATGAATAATGAGGCTGCAAACTCAACAAATCTGTGAAAATGCATGTGATAGACAAGTTAATAACAGAGTAGAAGGCTCCTCACTCATATACTCAAAACATCACACCATTTTGACCTCTCTTATGGAAATATTTAAAGAATTCAAGAGGGATAAAGAGCTTCAAATTAAACTTCTACATTCATGAATGACTTGTTCAAAACATTTTATTATGAAACAATGATATGTCAATTCAAGTCATCATATTTATGCTTCATATTTTGTGATCACAATAACTAACTAATTCAACAGTATTTCCATTCAACTATTTCCCTGTTTCTAAACGCTTAAAGAATGACACTTGTAACAAGGATGAGCCATAATTTGTCCATCATGGAATTTTCTGTGTGATACCAAAATATTAAGTTGCATGGATGCAGACACAATCAAAACTTGATAATCTATTACCTCAGCACTAATAATAAGCAAATATGGAGATTTATACTCACTATCGATTCCATAGACATTCCGCCAAAAACCAACCCTCTCACTGTATCTGTCTGGATGTGTGACAGGAGCCACGTACAACTGCAATATAGAAAATATAATTTGTGCATAACCAACTGTAAAACACAAAACAAGCTCTTCATGCAGCGGACACTGGAAACTGCATTGAAGATACATTTTGCAAATCCACTTGGTTGAATGTATTACACAAATACTGAACTTTGAATATGTAAGATACATAGTGAAGGTTGACCAAGATGTCATGGCATAGCGATAAAGAAGGTGAGGGGTGGTTTTTGGCAATCGCACATTCATAGTTAGTCGATGGTGATGGGATGTGTGCATAAAAAATAATTTAGAAAAGTTGATCATTCTAAGCATAAGCTACAATCTGAGTGTGTCCATATAGATGGAGGAAAATGGCAGTGTGGTCACCCATTTTTTGTAATACATGTGTCCATCCCACAATATCACTGGTTTATATAAATTGTAACGTGGAACTAACAATGCATCATCATTTTATTTTTGATGAAATCAAAGCGCATACGGGATTCTCACACTTTACTGCTTCGAATCAACATGAATAGGTAGATATCGATATCAAGTGATGAGCGGGACTATACTGAATTTGCCCAAAGGGCCATGGATAGCTATGACCGCATGGAGTGATTGTGGTCAATAGTTCAAATTATGATGACCACTCAATATGAAAAGATAGATATCGACATTAAGTGATGAGTGGGACTACACTGAATTTGCCGAAAGGACCATGGATAACAATGACCGCATGGAGTGATTGCGGTAAATAATTCAAATTATGATGACCACTTAACCACAAACAATTGAATTAAATGCGGTGATTCCTTGAAAAACTTGGAACTAAAGGATAAGGAAGCATACCGTTGCATGAGAGGGAAGAATAAGCCCCCCTGGTTTTAACCAACGATCTCTGGCCGTGATTACACTCTTAAGCATATTCTATATAGAGATAGTGACCAAAACAGGTTTATGAACCATAATACTAAGTTAATGGACAAGAATGAATCAGCTAATAAGCAATATGTACCGGACTTGGGTGCAATATACCTCGTAAAAAAGTATGTAACCCATCCACTCTGACACAATCACATCAACCTTTTCATTGATATCCACATCCTGTAAATACATTTGGTTAGAAACAGAAATAAAGATGCAGTGGTGCCACTTTTACAATAAATTATTAGTACCTCAGGAACTAATGTGAACTCCTGTAAGGCAAACAATCTTCTGGCTTACCAGAGATTGTCCACTACCAAAACCAGAAATGTAATAAACAATTCCAGAAACATAAAATGGTCTCTTTTAGAAGTTTACCTCTACACGTCCATGCAACACAGTAATGATATTCGACAGACTGATAGCTTCTACAACAAGTTCAGCCTGGTTCATAATACAAAAGACAAATAAGTCATACAAAAGCTTTCTGTTACAGATAGGTGAGTCAACACACCATCGCCAGCAGTGTTGCTTACTAAGATTATTACCTAGTTACAGGGTAAAGCTAAAGCCCAAGAGATTTATTAAACTGGATCGATCGAGGCCAAATCTAAATTTCAGAGAATTGAAGTTTCAATAGCTACACTCCATTGAACCAGAGTAGAGTCAGTTGCGTATCAAGTGTTATGGGCAATTCACAGAATGCCAGTTTTACTTGTAGGTGTTAAACATTTTTATGAAAAACATATTTGCTAAAAGCAACAAAGAAGAAAAACTGAATAATTCAAGTATTTTAATGGACTAGAAAATACCTGGATAGCAATATCACTCGCATCGACTGCATATACCTGTTGAATAAATTTCAATTTCAAATTTCAAGATTAAGAAAGTGGAGGATTACTGCTAATAATGTAGCTGAGCACAGAACCAAAATTAAGAGGCCTGCAAACCGATTTTCTCCTCCTTGTAGAAGAAACGAGAAACAAGATGTATAAACCACATTAAAAGTAAAATAATGCATTACCCGTCTAGCACCAGCATACGCACAGAACATAGAAAGTATGCCTGTACCACATCCAACGTCTAGCACAACCTGTTTCACGTGGCCAAAAATCATTAGTTAGAAAACAGTGGCATTGTGCAATTGTATCCATTGAAAACTTGAAATTGCAGTTATAACATCATTACTTTGCCTCGAATAAAACTTCGATGCTGCATAATAGCATCCCTATAGGTTTTAGTCCGCACTTGATCCTGTGTTTGAAGATAATTATTAGCATGAACAGAGTATAAATGTCATACAAACAAATGAGCAGTGTTCAACATTCTAGTAGAATCTGAAGACATGATGACTACAATGCCATACAAATGACTGCTTCATACTTCTATAAATGTTATTTTAGAAGGACCTCAAGAAAAACAGTTTCAACAAGAAATTTCACTGTAAACATCAACTTTTGTTTTAAGTAGGGGTCTCAAAATTTGATCCTACATGAAAAGACAATATGATTCAGACACGAAGACAAAGGCATACGATACAGCTCGCTTAATTAAATGGGTTGACACGAGTCGCACACTTAATCAAATAGGTTGGATGAAGGTTGGGATTTCAAACATGATCCTAATCTGATTAAACTGTTTACGAAATTTATAGATATATGTACCAACATACGAATTATCGTAAATTAAGTGGTTTGTGGGATATACGTTGGCACCTAATATAAGCTACACCAGGTATCACCAAAGTGACGTAGGATTGGCCTCTCGGCATGACCTGTTTGACCGCCCTATTTATATATGAATCAAGATAAAAGTAGCGACATATCCTTCCCATAACCTTTGTGCTCAGTTCCACGCTAAGTGAGTGTAGTCACTATTCTCGTAGAAAGATTGCTCATACATTAATTAGCATCAGAAATAAAGATCGGTCATACATTGATGAAAGGCCATTTCACAAAAAAGAAAAGCAAAGCAGAGTCACCAAAACTGCAGCAATCAAGTTTCAAGATGACATGATCGAAAATACTTTTTGTAAGGCTGAAACTCTAACAGTGGAAGGCGAGCAGCACTATTCTAATCCTCCATTAACAAAATTTCTTGACAAAGAAACAAGTGCAGTATCATTCTAAGTAGATAGCATAACAATGTTTCTTGACGGAAGTAGTTACTTTCCCCGGTCAAAGCAAACTCCGGTCCAAGAAATAAAAAAAGAATGCAAAGAGAAAAACCTTGATCATTTCCTCGTGGATGCCGAGTTGCGCATATCCATTGAAATACGCAGCATCATGTGCTGCAGCTACAGGCGGCGGCTGCGCTTGCTCCGGTGCTGCCCTCGTACCAGTATTTCTGCGTCTCCGTCTAGCGCGTCTGCGTCTCCGTGGCGGCCTCTCCGGCGGACCGGCGCCGTGGCCTTGGCTTGAGCTTGGATTCATAGCGGGAAATGTAGTTTGAGAGTCTCGGAGAGTTTGAACGGTTCGGACGGGATTCCAGCTGTGGAACGGATGGCGAGAAAAACCCTGATTTTGCTTCGGTTGGGAGTTTGAATCTGAAATTTGTTATACCGAACTGAGAATTAGTTACGAGCTATATAAACATCGCGCCAAATCTTCCTAAGAGCCAAATGACAAATTTGAAATTGTAAAGTCTGATATTTTTATAAAATTTTAATAAACAAAATGACAAATTGTCTGATTTTTTTTTTCAAATTCAGAAAATAAAAAATTAATTAAACTTTTTTTTGAAAAATTGCTTAGTTAAATATTTAATTATGTTTTAATGAATATAATGTAATTTAATGATGTTATATTTCAAACTGGTGAATACTAACCCAAAAAAAATGATAATATATAATTAGTGTGTCTCTATTGTGAGTATGCACATGAATATATTTATATAACAAATTATGATACGTCCGCGTGTCTGTCCGTACGACGTTTCTGGGCGGTTCGGTTCGGTCCAGTTCGGTTTCAAATTTTAAAAAATTATTCGGTTTACAGTTTCAAATTTTAAAAAGGAATGACTAATAATTTGATTTGATTTTAAATTTTTCTCGAACCGAACCGTCGGGACGACGGGTGCCTTTACTCGTGTGTCTATATAATTTGTGATATGTTTTGGTAAGTATAGAATATTATGTATAATTATCAAATATGTTTGTATGATTGGTGAATATGCTTACATAACTGATTAATAGTTCGTGTGCCGTGCAAGGGCGAATATATTTAAGTTTTACTGTAAAATATAGTTTAGTTAGAGAATTAATGTATGATATCATTCATTTGCTCATATAAAATAACCACATTTATTAGGGGAGTACTAATACAAATTAAATGGGTTTCTAATTGTAGAAAAATGAAAAAGGATGGTAATATTAATTTGATGAGTGTTATATTCATTTAGTGAACATATCTACTAGCATGATGAATATCTCTCAAATATTTGATGCACTGTGGTGTAAATGTAATGAATATATACTTCTAAAACATTAAAAACAGTAATAGAATTCTAATAAAGTCTAATATGTTTATAAAATTTCAAAAGATGTGAAAATTTAATAAAAAAATGACAAATTGTCTGATTTTTTTTTCAAATTCAGAAAATTAAAATTTAATTTAATTTTTTTGAATATTGCTTAGTTAAATATTTAATTCTGCTTTAATGAATATATAATGTAATTTAATGAATGTCATAATCAAATTGGTGAATACTAACAAAAAAAATTGATAATATATGACTAGTGTGTCTCTATAACTGTTATATAAATTTTGTGGACGTGAAGAATTTCAGGCGTGATTTTAAAAATTTTGTGGGGACTAGCGATGCACAATTCATAATCGACAAGTTTCAGAATAAGAAAGTTGTAAGGCCTGAATTCGCATTTGAATTTTGCGTTGGTGAAAATGGTGTACTAGAGAGACTTTTTTGGGCAGACTCTACTTCAAAGAGTAATTATGATGCTTTGGCAATTGTGTTGCGTTTGACGCTACATATCGGACACACAAGTAAGTTACGTGCAGATACATACTTATTTTTAATTTCATATCTGTGTTGTACAAATCAATATTTTTCTGTTTCAAGACGTTGTAGTAGATTTTGTTTTTAATATGCATCTTTTTTGCATTCATTTTAAGATGTGTTTCTATACGTGTAGATGCAGACTGGTTTTCATTCCATTCATTGGAGTCGACAATCATAAAAGTTGTATTACATTTGCTGCGGGGTTATTGCTGAAAAGAGATATTGAATCGTATTCATGGCTTCTTGATGTATTTCACAATGTGATGAGAAGTGGACCACGCATTTGGGTGACCGACCAAAATCCGGCAATAAAAATAACAATTACCCGAGTCTTTTCACAATCTATACATCGTTTACATGTGGCATATAACGAAGAAGTTTACTGAAAAGGTACATGTATTTTTCTTTTTATGGAATTTTTTTAAACTATGCACCACTTTTTTTAAAAGTGCACCAACCGGCTTTGAACAGTAAACTATTTCTTTTTTTAACTGATTTTGTTTGTGAACATGGTCTGTAGATCGGTTTTGTTCTCTGTAGTGAAACAGAGTTTCTTGACAAGATTGACGACATAGTATGGAACCGTTATTATGAACCTGATGAATTTAAAGTTGCTTGGAAACAATTTATTGATGAGTATGGTTTGCAAGGAAACAAATGATTGGCAGACATGTATGACATGCGGAGAAATTGGATTCCGGTCTTTTTCAGAGATGTCCCAATCGGTGGACTATTAAGGACAACATCTAGGTCGGAGTCAGAAAATTCATTCTTCAATTGTTTTCTACACTCAGGGATGAATTTGGTTGAATTTTTTTTCGCATTTGAAACGACGATGGATGCCCAGAGGCACAATAAGCACCTGCTTGACCATGTTAGAACCTTGCCTTTCAAATATGATGTATTACGTTATTTTGCTCCAACCTGATGAACGTATTAATGGATGGAGTTTTAAAATAAAGGTCAAAATTTATAATTTCAATCACAAAGACAGTAACTTCTAAGATCCAAACCATTTTGGGTGCAAATGATGATATGACATATTTTCATAGGAGTTGTTTTTTCATCAAAGTAAGAGGTGGAATAGAACCATCATCTATTGAGTTAGTGAAGCTTGTAGATGCCAATTCATCCTCCTTAACCTCACTGAAAACAGAATGAGAGTCATGGAACAAAATGCGTTATAACCATATGCCAGCCATTGTGGAGACCATCAAAACCCTAGCTGGCTCTACAGATAAATCATAACAGTAAAACACTGTCTTGCTCAAATGTGACCTGTAAGTTTCTTCAGCTGATGTAGGTTTTAAGCCCCCTTAACTTCCCTTCACAGCTTAGGATTTCAGCAAAATGTCATATTCATAACATGTATGAAAATATACCTACAATATAATGTGTTGTCTACTGTCACCAGAAATATTCAACGATATGAACTATTAAAGTAAGATAGTATTACTAAGTTGGTTTTAGAGAAAAGGGAAATGAGAGGGAAGGAAAAGAAGTAAATAAGGTTGTTCCTGAATTTTTTTAAAGAGGCATTTTGTAGGATCAAATCTCATTTTCTTTCCTCCCAATTTGGAGAGAAAGCGAGGGGGCGTATCTCTTTATTTATTTAAACACTTGAACATTTAGTAATTATGTTATATTTTTTTCATCCCCTCCAAATAGTCCTAACTCAGCATTCTTTCAGTTTTAGTCTCTATTCTTTTCAAATCCTTTTTCACTTTATCTCTCAAAACTCAAGAACAAAGTCTAATAGTATATATTAGCAAATGCAAACCTTGCTATTTTTTACGGATTGACAAATGGGATAGGACATGAGGCATGTTAGGTGTCAACATAGCAACTAGGCCGTCCGGAATTTCTTCTTCACCCCTCACACTCATTGCTATGAGTATTGTTGCCTTTTCATATGTCTCAACCCCGTAAATTATTGGATGCATTGAGATGGGTGCATTTGTTCGAAAATAATGTTGTTTTTTTAATTTTGTAAAATGTGTCGTTTCATGTTTTTTTTTGGAAAACGAGAAAAATAACTATAATTTTTGGAAATTGAATTTCTCTTTAATTACATAATTAATTTCCATTGTAGTTGGTTCAGTTTTGAGCACATTTCTCTTTTTGAATCAAGATTGTATTCTACTCCCTCTGTCCTCTTTTACATGTCACTTAACCGAATTTTTTTATCCATTTTTACTTGTCGCTTAACAATTTTCAATGCGTATTTAATGTCAACAACTACCTTAAAATATCAAACATTAATCACTTCATTATCATGTTCAATAAAAATACATTCTCCACCAGTAATCATCTATTAATTTTACTTTTTGCACAAATTTTTTTATAAAAACATCAACCACCCATTCATTAAATTTGTCTAACCGCTAGCATTAACTTCACCTTAATCTACTCAAATTAACCTTAAACGACATGTAATAGAGGACGGAGGGAGTATTTGTTAGGTTATTTTTGTATGATCTTTTACGTTTTGATTAATTTTTTTATTTGGTTTTAAGTTTTCTTCAACTTTTTTTTTTCAATGGATGATGTATTATGCCTAGAAGAATTTGAAGATCAATCTGATGAAAATTTTGTCAGTTGTATTATGCCTAGAATAATTTGAAGATCAAACAGATGGAAATTTTATCAGTTGTATGCAAAGTTACAAATTTGAATACACTTGAATAATAAAATTATATTTTATTTACACAATCCCTTACTAATGACGTATAAGGTGTCACTTGATATACTTTTTCTCTAAATGAAATTGTGCATTGAAAAATTATGGCACATCGAGGCTTTACTTTTAAAAAAAAATTTTAATTTTTTCTCAAAACAAAAATTTCTTAATTTTATTCAAATCTGCCCCTATTGTTGAAGCACAAAATGCTGTCATAATCTGGAATTGGACCTGTGCCAATTGCTGTCAGTACTGGAACGACGTCGTTTCAATAAAAAAGGATAAAATTCAAAAGGAGCTCTAAACTAACACCACTTACCTAATTGCGGTCAGAACTACCACGATTTTTAAAAAGGTTGCGATGAAAAAAATTGCACTGATTTTTTAAAATAAAATTTACCATTACATTCTTAAACTAATATTACTATAACGCTTAGATTTGTGTGCGAAAATTACGCTGTTTAGTTATCAAAATAAATTATATCATTTTGCGTATAAAAAGAAAATAATGTTTTTTGATAATAAAACGACATAATTTTCACACACAAATCTATATCTTATAATAATATTAATTTTGGAATATAATGGTGAATTTTATTTTAGAAAATCAGTCCAAATTTTTTTTATCAACCTTGTTTAGAAATCATGATAATTATGACCGCAATTGAATCAACGGTGATAGTTCAAAATCCTTTTTGAATTTTTCTCCTAACAAAATATGTGACTTAATATATTTTCAGAAAACAACAATGGAGACTTTTTCCAAAATATTGAAACGACCTCCGGTGATATAGAAACAACGTCGTTCCGGTGCTGGCAGCAGTTGCCTGCACAGCCCGGATCCGATTCCTCATAATCTTCAGTCGACTTATCCCACAGAGGCTTTTCTTTTCAACTGCTTCTGACTTGTTCGTCTTTGCATCCCGCCGTATCTCCGTCCGTCTCCCCGCCGCCCCCCTCGCCGTCCAAATCCACCTTTCCCCTTTTGACTTGTCGTCGCTTGTTGGTTCTGAGACTCCCTGATGGACACCCTACCCTTGATTTCCTCCACTAAGCTATCAGTCGGCAGTAATTCTGTCCTAAATTCTAGGGATTTGGTGCTCCTCAGACCTCATCAATCTTCCGTCTTACTTAAAAAAAGTGGACCAGCCAGTAATGTGCCGGCAGCCAGAAGATTTCGAGTCGCTTGCTCCGCCTCCGGCCGGTCCGTGCGACTGCCCAATGGAGGTAACTCCACATTTTCATCTGACTGAGATTGGAGAGTTATTATCTGAAATATCAACTTCATGATAGACAGAATCAGTTCATTTTACTACGAGCTGGGGCATTGATCAGAATGTAGGATTGCTGGGGAAGCAAAGGATTGCTCTAGTATTTTTTTATGCTTTGGGCGGCCTGTCAGATAATAGTGCAAATTGTTGTCCTTGTTTGTGCCTACTTATTGCACCTATTTGGTATCGCTTGCATGACAATTAAAAAATATTCCACTTGATTCATCATCTGTTAAATTATCTCAAAGTTAGCAATGATTTCAGTTTTTAATTTTGAAAAAAATGGCATTGTGTTTATGATACGGCAAAGAGTCTTTAGATTGTGCATTTGGTTCGTTGCCCTTGTTAAACTTCATGACCTGATGACTGCTTCTTGCTTTGACTGCTTCTTGCTTTTGCACATGTTACAAAAGTGCCTAAGAAGTTTGCGGCAGATAAGTTTGCCAGTGTTTCTACGTCAAGTACTAGTGAGACAACTTCAGTTGGTGTCAGCCCACAATATCCAGTGCCTCCTCCACAATCACAATTGTAATAATTTTTTAATGTGCATACATATTTATGTAACTCATTAAAAAAATTTATTGTTTCCTGCATTTATTGTTATCTAATTCTGCCACTATGTTGACCAGTGGTTCACCTCTATTTTGGATTGGAGTTGGGGTTGGCCTTTCGGCATTATTCTCATGGGTCAGTGCCAAAACATGTCTCTTCACTCCAAGTAGTAAATGCATTTTATATGAGGTGTTTCTAACTATTTTAAACTTTTAATGCAACAGGGAACTACAAAGTTAAAGGTGAGTGGCCTTTCTACTCAATTTACTTGTGAGTTGCTGCAGATTTCACATTTCTGTGGTTATCTCAGGATCAGCATGGAATTGTGAAAAAATGCACTATCGTATGATTTACTAAGATTTATTGTTCTTGAAAATTTATTGCTGCAGTTCAATTCAATGTACTGTTAGACATAGCAGTTGTTGCGTTGTTCCAGTACAATATATTTCCATTTACTGTCAGTCTGTTTACATTTGATGCTCCATTATGCATTTTGTATTTCATTGTTCTTATAATTATTCATATTGTTGTTTAGAGTAGTATTTCATGGCACGATTCCCTTTTTTTTCTTGAGAGCTACATATTAGTTACAGTTGAACCAAAATCTCTGCTCATGTTTGATGATGATGAAATTTTTTTACAAGGACGCACAATCTTGAACTTGCACTTCAAGATAAAAGAATTCTCAAAGGTTTATATATTCGCCTTTCCCATTTCATCGTTTCATGACTTTCAGAACATTTCTCATACTTCCTGCGTGGCTTCTTGTCCTTTTTTTTTAAAAAAAAATTATTAATATAAATTACAACGCACACACCCGACCACCAAGATTCGAACTCTATAAGTGGAGATTGTCAGGAATCACTCGTCACCCACTTCTTGTCCTTTTTGCAGATTCTTTATATCTCCCAAAATATTTTACAAACTCTTCTGGTTTCCTGATGGTTTTATTATCAAAGTCATGAATGGACCTGGACAAACCTATCCTAATTGAAACAAGCATGTTGTGGATCACAACTAATCAGATGGGTTATCTAGTCATTAAAGGAAGTGTGGTCCTTAGAAATAGAAAAAAATTATGACAGTTCGCCCCTTGGTGCTCTCTATACCATCTAACGCATCTTCATATTCACTCAACTGATGTTCTGTAGGGTCATAAAAATTATGCTACCTTCGTTGACCCTTTTCTTTCAGATGCAGCTTTTATAAAATAGTGTAGGCCTTCTGAAGAAAGCTGAAATAAAAAAATTATAAAATTGTGAGGGTCTCCTCTAGAATCTGAACTCTGAGATCATCGGATGGTCCTCATTGTCGGGTAATTAATCAGTGGGCCCTTAGGGCTGTCTAAATATTTTTTTGTCATGATAGTTCGTTTAGACATGAGGAAATTTTAAGCTTTTGGTGCTAGCTACTTTATGATATCAATTTCCAGTGACTGAAAATTGGTACTTTAAAATGTATTTGCGGACTCAAGACCTTGGTTGTCAGCAGTGAGTTGTACCTAATGCAATTGAGTTTGAAGTCATCAGTAGGTGTTTTGATGATGAATAAGAAAAAGTCTCATGATTTACATTCTTTTTATATGCTATGGAGCTGTGAATTCTTGATGGAAGCTCTACGTTATTGGTGTCTGGGAAACTGCAGTCTGCAGAACCTCTAGTGCTATCTGTTGCTCATACTGTTCTTTCAGATTGAGGCTACTTTTTTAATTTATCCTTGACATGTATTTTACCAAGCAGTTGCTAAATCTTTTATTATTTTACACCTCAGAATTATGCAATGCAACAAGCCTTTAAAACCATGATGGGCCAGATGGATCCTCAAAATAAGCAATTCGGCCAAACCCCTTTTCCTGCGGGGTCACCTTTTCCATTTCCACCTCCTCAAGTATCACCACCACCTCCGGTATCACCGTCAACTGGAACTTATCGCCCTGCTGCTTCTCAGCCTGCTGTTACTTTAGATGTATCAGCGACAAAAGTTGAGGTAGCACCACCAGCTGATGTCACAGATGAAACGGAAGAAGTGAAGGAGACAAGTAAATTTGGTACTGTATATCTTAATCTATTCAAGGTTATGAATTTAAATTAGCAGTTGGGTGACACATGGGCTCAGTCATCTTTGTATGCACTACTCGCTGCATTGCATATGAGGATGTCCATATATTGGTCTCCATTCATGACTCGTATGATCGAATTTTGACATTGCTCACTGTTAATGAGCTTGATATCATCGCAGGGTAACATCTTATTGCAGCAGCTGATGTCCTGTTTTTGAATATATGTTGCCACCTAGTGTTTTGATCCTTTATGTAGTTTCATTTGTTAAGTGCTTTGACGAGTGCAAGTGGGGAGTTCCGAGTTCGTGGGACTGTGTGGTGCATGGGTTTATTTAATTTATCATGATGTCTTGAGTACAAATAGCTGAGTTGTTAACTGCGAAGAAAGCAACATAAAGTGTAAAGATGAAGTGCATCTGATAATGGGACCAATTTTGGCCCTATTGTTGCTCGATGTATATGAAGTGATCTTTGTTTTATTTTAAGGTTACAATCCTTCTTTATTGAGTCAGCATTTATGTGGGGTGTTCTTCCATTTGAGTCTAAAACTAAGATGATGATGATAACTGCATCACCCACTTGGGTTTCTTTTTCAAGGGCTACGCAATTCCTATTAGTTATGCTGAATGCTACCATGCATTTATTGCAGCTTTTGTTGACATATCCCAGGAAGAAACACTGGAAAGAAATCCTTTTGAAAGCTCCAAGGATGTAGCTGAAACAAGTACATCTCAAAATGCTCCATTTGCTTCAGAAGTAAGCAACATGAGATATGGTTTCTGTGAAGTCGTGTTTTTATCTGCCTGTTACCTAATTTAGAATCTTTTAGTCATGTGCTGGTGAAGTCTCACTCTCAGTGATATGTACTTTGGATCAATTTGTTGAGTTTCATATACGTGTTTTGAAAAGGTTACTCAAAATGGAGCTACTTCGCAATCAAGTACAACTGCTTCCGATAACTCACAGTTTACAGGTCAGTGAAAAAGTCATAAAGAGTGAAGTTTTCGGTGGCTTTCTGCCTAGTTTAAGCTACTCATCTGTCCAAAAATTTCTGTCATTTGAGTTTCAAAAAATAATTATCCTGACCTTTGAAGACAGACTTTGACATATAATTTACTAATAGAAATTTTTCAGTATATAGTTTGAGATGAGTATCATTGTATTTATATAAGTATGTCCATTGATGATATTGTTTTTTCATAATCTTTCATTCATCTAGATTTTTAGATATCAAAATGGTTAAAGTTAGGTATATGCCAATTAAAGCGACCCATAAATGTGGACAGACAGGGTAATATGATGGTAATCATTGGTTAGTAGGACTAATATTTCTCATTCGTATTTTCTTATATGTCACAATTGGGCAATCATGTCATGTATATCTGGGGTTGCTATCTTTTTGGTTCAAAATTATTTCTCTGCATTGTCATTTATTTTTAACATGTGAAACTGACTTTTTAGCTGGAAAGCCATTTGCCGGAATGTCGGTTGAAGCTTTGGAGAAAATGATGGAAGATCCAACTGTTCAAAAGATGGTTTATCCGTAATCCACCCTGCCCTGTACTTTTGTTTTATTTTAGTTTGGTGCTGTGCATACATGTTTTAAAATGACCTAGCTGGGTGAAGTGAAGAGAACAGTCTTTGTGCAAATTGTGCCACATGCTTAAAGACATAATATCCATACTTGAAACGTGTTCAAGGAAATTTTGATTGACGGCTAATATCAATGAGAATGTGAATTAATTTTCATATTAATTTAATGCAAATAATGAGTAGCTAATTGGAGTTACTTTTTTGAAATTTCATTTCATGATCTTCCAACTCTGAAATTTCATTTTCCTGTTCAGAAGCAGTTCTGGTTTCTCTTTGTTGAGAATCGTCCATCATAGACATCTGTAGTTTTGTGTTGTCCAAAATTATCTATACTAGTACCATGTTCGAGGAAATTTTGATTCACGCCTGATATCAATGAGAATGCGAGTTAATTTTCATATTAATTCAATTCAAATAATTAGTAGCTAATTGGAATTACTTTTTTGAAATCTCATTTCATGATCTTCCAACTTTGAAATATTGTTTTCCTGTTCTGAAGCAGTTCTGGTTTCTCTTTGTTGAAAATTCCATCATAGACATCTGTAGTTTTGTGTTGTCCAAAATCATTTGATCTCAAAACCTACTGCTTCTAGATATTTGTGTTTCATTTGCTGAAATTTCAGTATTGATATTGACAGTTATCTGCCTGAGGAAATGCGCAACCCTACAACCTTTAAATGTAAGTCGTCCATCTTTTCTAATAAAATGAATTAAAATGTAAAATGACTTCATTCTTCAATTGTTATTATGCCATGGTCACTGATGAAAGGTTAGTTACGTCATGCATGTATCTTCTAAGCATTAGAAGTAGTAATATTTGGGATGCATATGAAGCTTGTCTCTTGTTATCTTCCCATGTATACTCATTGGTCTTGTGTGTGTCATTCTAATTGAGTGTCAGTGAGATGTGGCACAAACGCAGCTTGATTAGCCACGTCAGATATAAGTCACTCAAACAAACTTTTTTTTCCATTTTTAAGCGACATCGCGTCACGGATAGTAAGCATACTGTTGACACTAGTTCTGGCAATTCAGCATAGCAAACCTGGGTTGTATATGTATAGTTGGGTACCATCACTCTTACTCAAACCATTGCCCAAATTGCCCATTGTTTGCACCTCATTACAAGAGATCTCAAATATGGTTATGTTCATCCTCTTCAAGACCCTAAAAAATATCCCGGGATCTAGAATAAGCAATCAAACCCAATGCACTTTCTGATATACTGTTTTTGGATCTTATGTTCTATTACCTTTCGGGTTTGTTTATATCTATACATATTGCAACCCCTGAAATAGTTACGGACGGCATTGTGCGACCTTGGTGTACACATTGTTTGTCTGTTTAGAAAATATGATACTTTAGCCAAAAGTTTTGCTGAAGTTTTATAACTATGACTGCACTTTGTACAGGGATGTTGCAGAACCCACAGTATCGTCAACAACTCGAAGAAATGTTGTGAGTTCCTTCATGCATAAAACGCATTGCCATGCTTGCCATCTTTTCTTGTATAGCCTATAGGAAAGGCTTACATTGTGTATTTATAGTTACCTGTTTTTTATTCAACACTTGGTAAAATTATGACTTCGTAAAAACTTGTTACTGGTTCTTCCTTGCTATATACTTCCTTGTAATTCATCCAAGCTTTAAAAGCTCTTTTTGGTTTCCTCAGAAATAATATGAGTGGGAGTAGTGAGTGGGACAGTCGCATGATGGATACGTTGAAGAATTTCGATCTCAGCAGTCCTGAAGTGAAGCAGCAATTTGGTATATTTTCCTGTTCATAATCGTGTGATGGGTGATGCTATTAATCTTGATCAGAGATGCCAATAACAGTATGAGTAAGATATTCGTAAATGGAGCAGCTCATATTCAATCAACAATCTTATTTGTGTCAAATGGAACTGTTGGGAATCAATTAGTTGTTATTAGGTTGTAAATAAATAAGTTGATTATGTAGTTGATTGTACTAAAGGCTGGTGTCCCAGAAAATAGGAGAAATGAGAAGAATTTTATGGATTGCAAATGGATTTTTGCTTCCATGCAAAGCTCAATGTTAAGCTTGTTAACTGTTGGCAGATCAAATTGGGCTCACACCTGAAGAAGTTATCTCAAAAATTATGGCCAACCCAGATGTTGCTATGGCCTTTCAGAACCCGAGAGTTCAAGCAGCCATCATGGATGTAAGCTCCACTTACATATCGTCTACTATCATTACATTTTTTTTGTGAAACTCCCTTGACATTACTGTTTTTCCAGTGCTCACAGAACCCTCTTAGTATAACCAAGTATCAGAACGACAGAGAGGTATTCTCTCAATTTCCCAACATTCTTTTAAATATGTGAACTTTCGTTCTCTTTTCCACCTTGGCTACTGAATCTGCAAACAAATTCCACTCAACAATTATTTCGGCATGTGGCATCTAAAACATGCTTCAGATTCTTCTAATATCTTTTGTATGCTTCCATCCGTCAGTAACCTGTCTACCTGGCCTCTCAGGTAATGGACGTTTTCAACAAAATATCAGAACTCTTCCCAGGTGTAGCAGGCCTGTAAATTTAGAGGCCCCAAGGTGGCAGCTATTGCTGATGATATGGTAGAGTAGGAGTTGAGTTTTCGCGATTGTTATGCATATGAAATGTTTGTAACATTTTCATGGCAACCAGCGGTTAAATTTTGAGTTACTCATCAATAGAACATTCTTCTGGATTCTTACATGTTTTTAGCAAGTATGAAAGCTTCAACTAACTGGCTCACTGTCCAGTTGGACTTAAGTTGCTGGATTTCTGTTGTATGTAGAAAAGTTCTCGGGTTGCGAATGTTTCTCATATGGCCCAGTCTAATATAATAATTATAAAAATAATTCCTGGCTTTGTGCTTGATGAATATTTTTTCTTCACTTCGAATTTCTGTTCCTATCAGATTGAAGCACCATGGTTTGTATTATTAGTAGTTGACAGTGGCTCAGACATGTGGTTACTTTATTTTGTGCAATTTTTCTATTTGAAGAATACGTCATGTTTAGCTGTCTTCTTCCACTAGCAGTTTGTAATGGCAGAAGCTTTCTATTTCTCTCAATTCGTCATCGAAGAGTCGCTTGATGGCCTAATAGTATAATGTAATATAATGCATTACTCGCTATTGATTCCCCCTTCCATTCAGCGCGCAAAGTATCCACTCAACTTGATTATACTCAACTTTGGTAAAGCTAGCTAATGTTCCACTATCAGTATCGAGAATACCAATCATCAATTTGCTAAGTTGCAAGCTAACAACAAAACTGAGATTAGTGTTTGATTATGGCAGCATTTTAAAAAGGTGCTTGTTTTTGTTGACCATGCCTTGTGCAAAAATATGGTCCTTGTTGGGTTTTTATGCATTCAGCTCTTAGTTCAATTCGGACAGTTCAATGAAAAGGTAGCTAACACAGACGATATGAAGAGAAGTTACTCATTTAAAATTGGTCTGCTATTTTTGTGCCCTGATCTTACAGAGTGCAAGATTTGGGTAGAGAGAGAGAGAGGCATGTGATATGAGGTTTATAAATGTGATACACCCACCAGGTGACCGTTGGACGGACAGTCTCATTCACCACAAGGACTTGTACCAACCATGACATTTCGCACACTCTAAGATGTTTCAATTTTTAGGCGTGACATTTGAAAATTGCTAAGGAATCTTTTCTTTCATGCATTTGGATATGACGAAAAGTAGAGAGCTCATAAATCCACTCTTTTTAAGGATTATAATATGAACTGAGATAGAATTCTATATGTATACGATTTCTTGACTGTCTTTTTATTTTGTCGTGTGGGGTTACACACTTTCTCCACGTTGTTGATAGTAGAGTCAAATTGTGAATCGGCTTATATTCTCTTCTAACATATTCATGTTCACATGGTACCACACAACCACTAGACCAACGAGAAATTCTTGGGTGGACACATTCCACCACATGGACTGTGGACATCGTCAATGGGGAGGCGCCACATGACACTTTGAAAAGTCAAAGAGATTCGTGTTATTTAATCATTGGTTCACAATTTTTTTTTTATTTTTCAACTGTCGCATTCTCATTAGTGTGGACACAGTCCGCATGGTGTACGGTGTCCACCCAAAAAATGCATCCATGAAGGCATGAAAATACTATTCAACACTTTCAGATACATTAACAGATTTGATCTTTTAAGTCGGCCTAATTAATTTCTGGCCCATAGCTTTTTTACATTTCGTTGAGCATTTTTACATGACTCTTACGTGCTTTCTGCGGAATCGTTTTTGGGTGGATCAATGGAAAATTGTCATTTGACAAGTTGATTACTTACGAGACACACTATAAAGTGTAATTTTATTAACAATTTATGAATGTTTGACACATATCACTTTGAATTTTTAAAGCAACAATGATTATGATCCACCCAAAAAACACTCCTTTCAACTTCACTTTTTTAAGGGAGAGAGCCATGTTGAAACAGAAAAGAACAAACGTTGGTGTTTCCTTTTGTTTTCATTTTCAGCATCTTTGCATTTTTTTCAGTCAATCAAACATGTCACCAGCAGTGGCTAATTTATGGACACTGGAAAGCAGAAAAGAACAAAACAAATCAGAGAAATACTTACACATTCAAATGGTAAAGTGGGTGAGATGAATTCACACATTCAAATGGTAAAGTGGTAAAGTGTGTTGTAATTTATTCTCTCTGTCCTCTTTTATTTGTCACTTAATTGAAAATATTTGTCCACTTTTACTTGTCACTCAACAATTCCAATACACATTAAATTCTCACAACAGCCTTAAAAATCAAAGTTAATTAATAAAATTTATTTTTTCAATAACAATTTATTGCCTACCAGATCTGACTTCCTATTATTTTCTTCATTTACCTGTTCTGCTACTGCTCTGTTTTCTTAACTCTTACATCTCCTATCACAAACCAAGCAAGCCAATAAATTTACAAATTTTCAAGAGTGATCAATTGCTCAGATCTCTCACGGAACAAGCCGATAGCCGGAAAATTTGGTGGCCGATCTGGGGGAGTTTGTTCACTGGTTTGTATTGCGTCAGTCGTCAACTTATTGCTCCATAGCTTGTCTGTCTCTCGAGTGCTCCAAAGCGGATGGATCTGAGAGTTTGTTTGTTGAACGAGGAGAGCTTGTAAAAGATTAAATAAGCGTCAGATTTATATGTTATTGAGGGTCACGTAGCTAATTCAATCCTCACCTGTTTCAATCGTCGACGTTGATCGATTTCTGTTTGTTGTATGCCGAGATCTAGATTTAGAAAATTACCATCGACAGGTGATGTTAATGGAGTTGTGGGTTTTGGTAGGCAGTGGCGGAGCCAGCAAAAAGAAACTAGCGGGTCAAAATATATAATAAGATAATCGATGATACACCATAAATTTAGAAAAAAATTGCCTCAGTAATAATATATTTTATTAGAAAATGAGTATTTTATTTGAGCTTTCTATAATTTGGGAAAGATTTGTGTTTAAATTTCTTGAAATATACTGTAAATACTTAAATCCTAATTTTGAGGGTTAAAATTAAACTTGTTATGATTATATAATACAAATTATGTCTATTTAATACTGTCAAAATAAATTTCACCGGGGTCATTTGACATCCCTGAATAAGGTGTGGTTCCGTAGGTGTAGGATGTGCTTCGTATCAATTTTCAAGATTTCAATTAAAAAGAGTCGTAATTAGGAAAGAGAAGATAAAGAAAGAGAAGATAGATTATACAGTTGTTAATGATTACCTTAATTCATGCGCTTTTTACTGTGTGACGATTAAATCCGGACAGAGAGAGTATATTCATAATTTTTAAAAGAAAAATACTTTCACATAATAAATGCCTATCAGCTTTGGAGGATGCCATTGCCAATGCATGACAAAGGTAAAGTAGAAGTAATGGCAGTGAGTAAGTGCCTGCGCCGAGCTGAGATTAGCTGTTGGATAGAAAACCATTTTTCCCTATCCAATGTCAATTTATTTTAATGCCATGACACTCTGCAACTGTATATGCATCTTACACAAAGTTGATGGGAGTTTTGAGTATATAAAGAAGCTCCAAGCCCAACTCAATTCAGACACCTCCGCCCTCTTCTTCACTCTCTTACTTCTCTGTCTTCAACATTTTTATGCAGCTAGCACCAAGCAATCAGTAAATGGAGATGACCAAAATGGAGTCTGGTCAAGACGATGGACACACCAGGACAGGTACATATCTCCCACCTTAATCACAACTTCCATGCACCATTCATCACAACAAGTCTACAAGTTACTTTTCAAGAATTCTTCCTGAGAAATTCAGAAGAAGATGGAAGCTGTAGTACCAGTTTTAGATATACAGATTAACCTGTTTATTCTCCCTGAAGAAGATGCAAGTGTAAGAGATAGCATCCAGAAATAGTATCACCAACATTTTCATTATTATTCTACGCACAATGGCAAAAGAGAATCCGGTCTGGTTTTTTAGTATCATATAATTTTGCAGGTACTTTGTGGTCTGGAACTGCTCATGCTATCACAGCCACAATTGGGTCTGGAATCTTGGCGCTGCCGTGGAGTGTGGCTCAGCTGGGATGGATAGTCGGACCTATTTCCGTTGCGTGCTTCGCAGTCATCACTTACTACACTGCAGTTCTGCTATGTGACTGTTACAGATCACCTGACCCTGTCAATGGGACAAGGAATCCTACTTACACGCATGCTGTCCGAGCCTTCCTAGGTAACTCACTCAACCATCTCAGCCTTGTAAATTCACACCCATCTTTACTTAGCTAGCCAGCTTCAATGAATTAGCCAGCGAGTATTTCTCATCGTCTCAGGCGAAAGGAGCGTGCTGCTCTGCAGTGTCATCCAGTACTCCATCCTGTGGGGAACCATGATCGGATACACCATCACAACGGCTATTAGCGTCGCGTGAGTCTCTTGAGCTCAAGTTATCTTCGAAAGCTCCTTTCGAACACTATTTACCGCGATTTTTTTTTCCATCTCCAGGGGACTGAGGAGGTCAATATGCCACCACCAGAAGGGGCCGGACGGTGACTGTGCTGTGAATGGAAATGAATACATGCTTGCATTCGGAGCAGTGCAGCTTGTCCTGTCTCAGTGCCCCAACCTGGAGAAGGTAACATTTCTCTCCATAATCGCTGCACTGACGTCCATCGGCTACTCCACGGTCTCCCTGTGCCTATCCATTATCAAATTCGCAATGGACCCCGAGTTTCGAGGAAGCCTGGCTATTGGGAACACTGGAAAAGCTGTTCCTTCGTCGACTAAAGTCTGGAATGGATTCCAAGCTCTGGGGAATATCGCCTTCGCCTACACTTATGCCATGCTGCTGTTAGAAATTCAAGTAAGAGAAGAGAGAGATGATCTTCACTGAATTCAATGTAAGAATTAAAATTTTGAGACCTGTAATGATCTGTGAGCCTTGCAGGACACCTTGAGGCCAACCCCACCAGAGAACAAAGTCATGAAGAGAGTGAGTTTATACTCAGTCAGCATAACTGCAATGTTTTATATCTGCTTGGGATGCATTGGCTACTTGGCATTTGGAGGGGAGGCTCCGGGAAACATTCTTTCCAAAATTTACCAGCCATTTTGGCTCGTCAGCATCGGCCATCTCTGCGTGATAATACATCTGATCGGAGCTTATCCGGTAGGAATAGGCCCTGGACTATTTTATAACTTGGAAGTTGGCTTCTTTTCTAAGTTGGTGACATTTTTCATTCATATCAGGTTTTTGCCCAGCCGATATTCGCTGTGAATGAAAACTGGCTGGCTTCGCGGCTGCCAGCATCGGGCTTCTTCAACCGTGTTCACTCCGTCGAGCTTCCATGCTTGAACAAATGCAGATTCCATTTCACACTCTGCAGGCTTCTCATCCGTCCTGCTTTTGTCGTCGTCACTACAGCACTGGCCATGATGTTCCCATTCTTCAACGCGATCCTGGGGTTGCTGGGGGCTATTTCCTTCTGGCCCCTCACCGTGTACTTCCCGGTGAGCATGTACATTGTGCAGGCCAGTATCAAAAAGGGCTCCGGCTTGTGGATATTCTTGCAGACACTGAGTGGAGCTTGTCTGATTGTGAGCCTCATTGCTGGCATTGGATCAATTGCAGGCATGTCGGAGGAGCTGAGCCAGGCAAAGTTGATGCATATTAAGTTGTAGAATGGTCACTCACTTTGTGCCAAGAATTGAAGACCTTGTGATTGTTGAAATGCTGTACTGCCCTAGTCAATTATGATCGTGTTTCAGTAACTAAATTGAAGAATAGTCATTACTGTGAAATATGGTTAGATTAGAATTAGTTAAAAACACTAAAAAAGGTCTTGGAAGATCATTCGTTCTTCTGGTGCACGTTTGGAATTATTAATACGGGTTTTTAAAAGTAAATTTTCTCTTTCTTTCTGCATTATTAATACGTGTTCTCATTCTGTACCAAGCGCATCAACATAGTATTAATAATATCATCATATTTCTAATACATGCGAAGTATTGATCGAGAAAGGGTTTTTGAGCCACATTGGAGATACAATTTAATATGAGCCAATCCAAAAATTCAACATCTTAACTGCTTGAAATCGAAGACTGCGATCATACATTAGGATAAAAATCGGGAAAGTGAATCAGAGATGTGAATAAGATCAGTCTGTTTTGACACTATCGCCGCATGAGATAATTGTTTGCGGCTTCGAGAATTTATACAAGACGAGCAGTTTAAAACCGACTTCAAAACAAAATCAATCACCATTTTAATTTGCGGGAATATCTCAAGCCTCAACCATTGTTTCAAAACGTGGCTGACCTTCATATAAGACCGGTTTTAAACTACTTCTTCTCTATGTGACTATGAATGGACATGTGATTAGGTTAAGAGCCGAATCACTATCCAACCATAATTCAATACCGCATTTAGCTTTAAACATATTGCATTTTCAAAAAGCAGTTGACCAAACATGTCCATTTTATAGAACTTTTTTTAACATAAGTCATTCTAGAAACATTAGTCTCCAAAAAGGTCAGTTTGAAAAAAAATCAATTTTTTGAGTATTAGGGTTTGTTGAGTATGAAAAAAAATCATTTTGTTCATTTAATTTGATTGCGAAACGATATAATTTCAGCTTATGGGGCCTAGTTCTTTAGTAATGTTAATTTAGAAGTGTGATTGTAAATTTTATATCACAAAATTAGTCCAAATTTTTTAGTCTTGCACCGTTTTCTACATTTCATTAAATTCGGACCGGAATTGAAAAAACGTTAAAAATTCAAAACTCATATAAGTTTTTTCCTTATAATTACATTGAAATGCCATTCTAACCTGTTTTTTTATTTCAGAAGTGTATCAAAACGAAATTTCTAACAACGAGGCCACTCTTCAATTATATTGGAAATCTTCAGATTATTCTTAATTAATTAGATAATATTCATTTATCATATTTGATTTAACCCAATCAAATCATTCTGGTGAATTACATAAAAGAATTTTTAAACATTTCTTAAACATCAATAAAGAAATCTCATTAAAATAAAATTTATTTTTCTATTCAATTTATATTTTTTTAATATTTATAATTTTTCTAATTTCCAAATATCTTAATTAACTTCACACCAAACAATTTTTCCACTTTAAGCTATGTCAACTACGTACTCTGTTTAAGTCAAATAATTCATATGCTCATCGTTATCATAGTCTCCACTAGTGCATCATCTTCACTTGATTAGCTCTGAAGACCAACTAAAACAATCATCTCTTAAGTTTCTCTATGGTCTCATTTACCACACGTTTGCGGAATTCTTCGTACCAAGAATCTTCTTTAACATAACTTTTTGTTTTTCCATTAGCTTTTGGATAAAATGATATCTTTTGCTTTGGCCACCTCTTCATCGCCTTTTAGCCTTGTGCATATAATCCAGATTCGTTAGCAATCAGCTATGAAGTTAAGCGCCAATGGTGGAGGGTCTTTCAGATCAGGCTTGTTAAATCCCTGTACTTTTTATGGAGATAAACTCAGTCCTGGCGAACCATAGCTCCATATATATTGTTGAATGCTAACAGCATCCATACACCACAGCGTTTCGACGAGACATAGCAAATTTCAGCTGATAGGGCATCAAAATCTCAACACCATTATTCTTAACTGTAAGAGCTGAAACTGTAGCACTTTCAAAGTAAGAGGGGGCCAAACTGTAGCAAATTTCTCTGAATTATCACCACGCTTATTATCCAAAGCGTGGTCATTTGTAATTCAATTTTATTTTGTTTTTATTTTTATTCATGTAATTATAAATAATTAAGTGATTTTTCATGATTTGTAAGTTAATGAGATTGAATGTATTATATGTAGTAACAAAATTAAGTGAATTTTTGGTTTGTAAATTAATTATATTGAGAATATTATGTATAGGATATATATGTAGACTATATATTATGCATGCTGTTAAGTCTAACCTTTAGGATTTAGGATTTACCTCATAACGGCATCATTAATTTATAAATTATTTTTATTTTTAATCAATGACAATCATCAACATTAGATAAGATTAATATTTATTTAAAAAAAATCATTTGAGTACCTATTACCACGCTTCTTAACAAAAAGCGTGGTAAAAGAATTAATTATCACCACGTTTTTTATCTTAAGCGTGGTGATAAGTTTATATATTACCACGCTTTTTATTACAAGCGTGGTTATTAATAATTAGATTTTATTTTATTTCATTTGAGTTGACAATAATAGGTTCTTAACATAATAGCTTAGTAAAAAATATTCATTAAATTTTTTACCTCGATTTTAAAAAAAATAGTGAGAACAAAATTCTAATTGAAGAAGAAAATATTTTATTTAATTAACCAATTACCACGCTTTTCAACAATAAGCATGGTAATAGACTAATCAAAAGAAAAATATTTTATTTAATTAACCTATTACCACGCTTGTTGATTAAAAGCGTGGTAATAAGTTGAATACCTAAAACGATGAGTTTTAACCGTTATTTATTACCACGCTTTTGGAAAGGAAAGCGTAGTTATAAGTAACGATCAAAACGGCTACCGTTTTAAACTTAACCTATTATCACGCTTTCCTTTTCAAATCGTGGTAATAGAATATGCCTTAATCCCGGGTGAACTAATTACCACGCTTTATGTGGTTATTTACTACGCTCATAATAATAAGCGTGGTAAAATGTTAAAGCGTGGTAATTGAAAGCGTGGTAATAGCCGAAATCTGTAGTAGTGCGCCTAGTCCCTTGAACATGTGCCTAGCAGGTGTGCTATGCTTTATCAGTTGACAAACTGTAATCCTGTCCAAGTCGATCCTGTATGTAGTTGAAGAGCAATGTCCCCGACAACCTACGAAAATTAGGAGTACGTAAAGACAAACTATCATCAGTTCATGACATCATCTGAACAAAGGTTGGCACCTTAGTACTGATCAGCAAGATAGGAAAAAGAAAGAAAAAAACGCATCTTCATCGAATGCAGTACATAATCAACAGTCAGGAAACAAAATGCCACGCACCCAGCTGCATACCTTAGCCATAGATCTATAAGAACGTTCTGTCACACCAGCTACATGAGGATTGATCAGCACATTCTGGAGTTTCAAAATTGGATCTGTGGGATCAACAGGTTCAGTCCAGGCGACATCAATGCCCAAGCCTCCAAGGTGGCCAGATTCAAGGTGATGGAAGCCAGCCTCTCATAGTTCAACAGGCCTCCGCGTGCAATGTTTACAAGAAGAGCACCCTGCCAATTGCAATAAAATTTAGGGTGCATTTTTTTTTTTGTAATTATATCACCATTGAATTTGAATCTTAAGTTCAGCTCAACTCTTTTCTGTCATTTAAAAGTTTGAAGATCACTCTTCCTAACTTAATGCTTAGAAGGTAGTATTCTTTTACATTCAAGGACATAATGCATACACATTACTAGTTTATTCACTTTCATTATTCTCGGTAACATGTCTAGCTACTTCCATCAGGATGTGGCTAAAGAGGATGATGGGTGATTCCTGATAGTTCCTATGACCAGAGTTTAAATCTCCTGATGATCGAATGTGTTCGTTGTAATATTATATTAAGAAAATTTTAAAAAAGATTAACCTCGGTAACATAGAACAATGGTATTACAATAAGAGCCATCAGGTCCTCTCCATGGACAAAATGAATGCTTCTTTTTGGTTAACCTTTTTTTTTTTCACATTTTCAAATGTGGAAGTATAAAGAGTCTTCTTGCATAGCTTTTTAACATATACACATCAAGACATGTACTTCCACAAAGAGAGATTTCACATCTGACCACTAAGAGAGAGAAATTTTGATGAACGAGGTATCAGTCAACCAGTGAATTGTGATATAAGTCATAAGTAATGAAAGCCTACCTTTTTCATGGAAGATAAGAACTTCTGATCCACAATATCAACCTGAGAGAACCCAATAACATTCAATATGTACAAGTGCATTTAGATGTATAACCATGCCAAACATAGATGAAAATTTGTATTTAACTGTTTCATTATATTGTCCTGGCGCAAGCAGCAAACAACTATGTCAGATATTCTTGCAAACTCATATATGTCTTCACGCCTTCCTTTCTTATCATCAAGTGAATCTCCAAGGTTATCTTTCATTAATCCTACAACAACGGAGCAAAAACAAAGATAAATGGAGAATCGAAGAAGAAGTTTTATCGGTTGATTGTGCTTAATAAGTTCCTAAGATTACAGATGGCATTTTCATACCATTGATCTGATTATGTGCTTCTATGTTTGGCCCCCAGCTTCTCTTTGTAGCAACAATTTTCACACCAAATGGTCTCAAGCGTTTGGCCAGTTGTACACCAATATTCCCATATCCAAGAATGAATACCTGCATTGTGTAAAAGAGTTAGCTGATGATGTGTTAGTTTATGTAATCCTAGCTGGCAAGTATTTGAGAAAGAAAGAGAGAGTGAGAGCTAGGAAATGTGACTTACGGTTTTGTCCTGCAATGTATCACCAACTGGTTCTCCTAGCCTTTTCTGCTCGACTACAATCTTCATTTCATTCTGCTAGCCTTTTCTTTACGATCATCATTGAACCAAGAAATTACTTGGTTGATCTTGAAGGATGTTATAGTCTCATATAAATTAGCATTAAGATGAGAGGTATCTTGTGCCAAGTCATGAAATGAACTATGTTTTGATTTACTATATCATGTTTTTTATCCACTTTTTTCTCTGACAAAGGTGATAGAAGATCAACATGTCTTTTCTCCAAAATAGTAGGTGTTCTCATAAATCTTTTAGTAGCACTTTTTAATCCAGCATCAAGACTGTCATCCCACAATCGCAAGGGAGAGAAGCTGTTCATGAGTAATAGTTGTTGAATGCCTAGAAGTCATCTCAATGTCTAGCTGTTTTTGTTGATTTGATTTGATACAATATACATTATTCTATTTGATATTGTTTATAGTTCTTAACTTTTATATAAGTTGATTACTTATGATGATTGTTATCGAATGTTAAATATAATTTTGTTCATGATATAGGTAGTCAAAGAGATGATGCTAGCAAAGACCATGTGTAATATAAATACTTTTATGTGCTTTGAAATGATTCGCGTGCTGTGTTTTATATATGTCGTCTCAACTATGTACTATTGTTACTGGCGACGATTGATTGCGTTATTGCGGTTTGGACATTTTTTTGTTTGTGTTTGTGCCATGGTAATGTTCATTTAGGTGTGTATTGGGTTTGCTTTCCACTGTTTTGTAGATTTTCATTTAAGTATAATGAACTATTTTTTTTAATTGAATTGAGACTAGGTGCAAGTTGTGCTTACACAAATAATTTAATTTCATAATGATATATTTTGAAATTGAATATTAAATATTATATTAATATATAAAGCACGCGTAACCATCCGATTAATCAGTCTTATTAATTTCCGCCTAGTCGATTAATCGTTAGACTCTATGTCCACCTCCTAGGACTGTTTAGCGCTTTTTAGAATATTGATGCAAAATGACATAATTTTGAAGGAGAACTATTATGTAATTAATCAGTTAATTTTAAAATTTAATTACAAATTCAATAATTATATTGAAGCCTCTAACTTCATTTTTAATTTGGATCTAAAATTTGAGGTAAAAACACTTGTCATTTTGTTATTTTTTCGTTTGAAACTTGTGTCAAACTTAACTGTTCTACTAGCACTTATTTAGAGTGATAATAATGTGTTTATTAATAGTCATTTAAAATAAATGAATTGAATTAAGAATATGGTAAATTATAAATACATTAGATTTAAAATCAGATACCGTACTTATAAATTTTCAATTCAATCACTCCAAAACTAATTTTGAAACAAAAACACTATAATTCATGGGATTACGTACACCAACACTATAAATGAGATAGTCTATTTTATGATATTGAGATACACACTTAGTCAGATGAATTATAGTGTTTTTTTTATTGCAATTAGTCTTAGAATACTTGAATTGAAAATTTACAAAGTACAGTACCTGATTTGAAATCAGATAAAAATACAAATAATATATTTATAAATTACTCTTAAAAATATATTAATACTAGTTGGCCGGGTTGTTTGGTATTCGAACCGATTACCCACCCTTTCAAAACAGGACCCACTGCTAGGTTATACTTATGTAACTATTCAACTAAAAACTAATTATTTTATATAATAAAATTAGTCTAATTACATCAATAAATCAAGAATTAGATGCATGACTATTTCAACTTTCTTTAATCCGATTTTAATAACTATAATAATAGAAAGTGCCCCAAGATCGACGTTATAAAAAGCAAAAGAAAAAAAAAAAGCATTTCTGTAGAGAAGTGGACATATACACAAGGAAAGCAATTGCATGATGAGTTAATTCAAATCCACGTGTTAGGCTGGAAAAAATGCTAACTTGGGTAGTTCATGTTGTTTCCAGGCTTTCATCTTCATCACCACCACTCACTTAGATACGGCTTTTATCTCTATTGTTTCCTCTCCATGCCACACAGTCCCAACACATTCTAGTTTTAGTATCTTCCAACAGCTTTAAAAATACTAGAATGTAGATTCGATGATGAGCAGCTGCTATGCCTCGACGGTTGCTCATTCTCCTACTCAGCCTCACTTGTTGCCATTGCCCCTGCCGCCAAATCTCTCCCAAGCAGCCAGCAACGCGTTCCTTCGTTCATTCTACAGACACAAATTTTGCAGTGAGAGGCTAGTCAGCTGCCGAGGAGGATCACAGAGGAGACGGCTGGTTGCATTTCAGAGCTATGGGGCGACTTCACCGTTGTCATCTTCTTATTCAGTATCATCAGCAGCACCTGAAGAGGAGAGGAGGGTGGGTGAGGATGCCAGTGTTGAAGGAGGCCTTGAGCTCTTGGTATGTGAAAATGGATGGAGGGTGAGGAAAATGTTTGAGAATGAGAGTGAGATGAGGATGGTGGCTAGAGTTCAAGCTGAAGCGTTCCACGAGCCTGCTTTCTTCTTCGACAGTATCTTCTTTTATTTCTTTGAGGCATGTGAGACTACTCGCTCACTAATACTGTCACTTGTTAGCAAGCTTTCTTCATAAAAACTATGCGGTAAATAATCGAGTTCCCTGATGTTTTACAGGCTGAAGTGCTTGCAGCTCTTCTCTACAGAGTCAGAAACTCTCCTCCCAATAGGTAATCAACAGCTTCAAAGGAATTCTATGGATTCCTTCTCAGCATTCCTAATTTCATGCTTGTATGTTAATCAGAAGAATTGCCAACCTTGTCGACCAGATTTAAATAAAAACTTCCCCAGAATGATAACTGGCTTGTGCAGTTCCTGGACCTGTAAAATCAAATAGATATTGGTTTAAGATTTCATGAATGTCCATACAATGTGATTGGTTTTTTACCTGTTCAGGTATGCATGTTTGATAGCAGAACCTGAAGCATCTGAATCTGAGTCGAAAAGGCAGGTTGTTGGTGTTGTTGATCTCACAGTCTCAAGAGAGGATGATGTGTTGCAACATGTCCATGGCGAGGACGAGTTTCTTTATGTCTCTGGAATAGCTGTTTCAAACAAGTTCAGGTCAGGATTCACCCCCTTACTTTTTTTCTAGAAATATTAGGTCCGATGCTTGTAGATGTAAATAAAAATCATGAACTTATTCTACTCTCTCAGATCCCCTACTCGCTACTTATCAATTGATTTATGCATATGAATTTATACAGGAGACAAAAAGTTGCAACAGCACTTCTTAAAGCATGTGAAATGGTGTCAATATTATGGGGTTTCAAGTACCTGGCCCTTCGTGCCTATGAGAATGACTTGGGAGCTCGTACATTGTATGCGAATGCAGGCTATCAAGTAGTTTCAGCTGACCCCCATTGGAACACAACATGGATAGGAAGAAAACGTAGAGTTCTCATGGTCAAACAATGTAGTTTATGAGCATGTAACCTGCTTCACCTTTTGTACATATCATGATACTGATGTTCTTCAATTTGAGGGAAAGGGTAGCTTGTGAAGACATATGAGACGCACATGGTGACAGTAAGCATAAGTTGTAATAATGGAGCACACACTCACAGCTAGGCGTAAGCATGGTGACAAAGTTAGCAAGAAAAAGTCTCATGAAAGATTTTATGGCAACCCCTTCAGCAACTAAGATGCACCATAAACAGTAAGGAGAAGCATAATTCGTCAAGTGAGTTGTTTCAACGTTCTACAGGGATTATTTCACCCAATAGGCAATAACACAAAGGTTTCAAGAGAATCATTAATTCAAAATGGGGTAAATCAATCATGTTTTTAAAAAATCACACCTCTAAATATCATATGCAGAGAAGCCGGAGTTTTCTGTATAGTGAATTAATGAAGCAGTAAGAACATAAAATGGCATATAGGCCACATAAACAGGAAGACAACTATGCGTCTCAAGAACTTACTCCAATGACCAGTTTTAGTGAAGTAGGGTTGAGGAATTTCAGGATTCTCAAAACTTCTGCTTATGTATGAGTAATTTTTTAAGTAACGTATTTGGAGGTGAAAACTAATCAGACCTAGGACGAGAATTACAGTACTAACATCAACAAGTAGAAAAAATACATGGTACGTAATTTCTTCAAAATCCAATTAATTCACAATCGTTGATATGAATTATATCTAAAATCCTGTCCATTCATGTTCAAGGACCACTAAAATTACAACATTAGCCACCATGTGATTGAACCTTCACTTAACTTATATGTATTACAGCATAATGCCAGCAAGTATTTTATCCCTGACATGAGAGCCTGAGGAAAGCAACTGTAAATTAATATTAGGGAAACATTCAAAAGGGGCTCTGAACTATCATCGATTATTCAGTAGCGGTCCAAACTACCACGATTTTCAAAAAAGGTGCGATGGAAAAAAAAATGGATTGATTTTGGATGATGTTTAGGATCAGTTTGTTTGATTTCATAACTATAATTGATCTTATAAAATTTGTTGAGAATTATAGATGACTGAGTAAGAAAAAACTTGATTTTTTTATGTGCACAAAACGATATTATTTATTTTGATAACAAAATGATGAAATTTTCGCACATAAATCTAAGTCTTATAATAATATTAGTTTAGGAATGTAATGGTAAATTTTATTTTAGAAAATCAGTCCAATTTTTTTTTCGTCGCACCCTTTTTGAAAATTGTGGTAGTTCGGACCGCAATTAGATAAGTGGTGATAGTTCAGGACCCTATTGGGTTTTATCCCTTAATATTATTATTGATTTACACCATCAAACATACATTATTATTTAGCTTACAGGGCAATTTTCCAGTCATTCTTTAGGTACCAATATATCAAAATCACTTACAAACCACTCAGCCGTCTCCCTTGAATGACTAACATAAATTTCAGTTCCAACATGGATTGAATGCCACACTCTCTTTGCAGCCTTCGTTCCTGGATCCTGAGTTAAAAATATTAAGGGACATGGTTCATACAGTACAATTAGGTTAAGAAAAGTACTTTATTTATTTTTGTTCATAGTTAGCATGATAACCTAACTAAAAAAGAGAAGGCTACATCAAGTTTACCTGGTAGAAATATAAGCGACTGGATAAAGCACCAGCGTCAAGGTCCCATGTTCTACTATCCCCTATCCATCCATCTCCCTTTTTCATAGGATAGCCATGCATCGCCCACTCTGGGTGTGGAAGAATTTGTACTATTTCTTGGGCTTGAGGGTTACTGTATGGGTCACATATATCAAATGGTTTTTCCAAATATTGTGCATTTCCTGGACTGCAGTAAAGATGATAAGCTGAATATGGGAATCGGCTTGTGTCATTCCTAAGAATTTTCTCCCCAGTTGAACTAACGTGGTATGGTGGGCAGGAGACGAGATTATCTGGCCGACACCAACTGGTAGTTGCAGGATTTATGATCATCTCACTGTATCTAGTAACATCTGTCAAAACATCACCATCACATGGGTTTCCGTTGTTCTTCCAGCAACTAGCTATGTCAAGCAGATAAAATTGGCTACTGGGACCACCCCCGTGTTTAACATCAAGTGTTAACTTCACCTTGAAGCTCGGGGATTCTGGCAGCTGACAAAAATGGCATTATCATTAAAGAAATGTCTCAACTCTTTAAAACTTAAAGTAGAACAAGGTACCAACTAGGTAAATAAACGCAAAGAGGATCCCGACTGTCAAATCGAGTTCTAGTTTGTGGCTTCTATGAAAGCATCTTGGTATTACATTTAGAAGCTTCTAGAACTAGAATTTAAAATCTGACAATAAAAATTTGATGAAATGGAATACATTAAGTATCAAAAAAGAATAAAAAGAAACTAATTTTATTGCCAAGAGGAAAATATGCCACCAAACAGAATAATTAAATTCCTCTGCAGACAAGCCAAGAGAGTAAAGTAACATAAAAACCACTTCTTTGAGAGAACCTTATTAGGTAAAGGCAGACATAAAGGGCACATGCAAAAAAGTGTTCAAGTATGGCACCTGTTTCAAGATTCCACGACCATTGTAGTGGTATCCTCCATTGAATCCGCTTGTTGCATCTGCGCGCAGGTAAAGCATAAGCCATGGGTACTTAGTTGATGTTATCAGCTTCTGCTTAACAATCCAACTTCCTGTGCTTCTGTTCTTCTCCCATGAGATTGAGAAGTAAGAATTATTAATAACACCTGTACTCAAATCAGTATCCACATCATATGTACCGTAAAAACCCCCATTCAAGGACTCCCACTGATCATCAGAAACAACCACTTTTGTTATGTTGTGATAAACAAGTGGCTGATTCATACATCCATCACCAAAGCATGGAAATTTCCTATCTGTTGCTATTTTAGTAACTTTCTTTCCATTTTCAGGACAAAGGGTAGTGTTTTTGTCAAAGTTTCCATTCTTCAACATTATCGTCCAAAACTGCCATGAATTGGAAGTATTATGCAGGTCACACAAAGAACCAAGATAGAGTTCTTTCTCAACAGCGTACAAATCAGGATCCGAGAAAGATTTGAAATCAGCAACTGGAAAATCATCTCCCACCCCTAAACTGTTGTCTGATTCCCTCACTCGATGTGTCACACTGCATCTCCTAAGATTCTGATCACATTTATCTGACAATAAACAAAAGGGTTGAGTTCAACTTTCAATGTGAAACCTTGAACGCCATAAGAACAGGGAATATCTCCCAAAATTCAACTCATATATTGCTTTTTATATAACATAGTCGAATTCCCAACGAATAACAGAGGACAATTCCTGATATCAAAAAACAAGAAAAATGCATGGCCCTAGAGTAAAAGCCTTCAGACTGCCTACAAACAAGCAGAATGACCCACAAGAAGAAGGACTACCAGATTCACAATATTAAATGCAATCGTAATGAACAATAGTCGAACATGGTTAATAACACCCTCAACAATGCCATTCTATCGAACACTCAATGGCATGAAGGTGTAATAAAGAAACATTACACCACCTGAGCAGAACAGCAATCGTACAAAACCCCCCATATGCAATCCAAAAGCTACCATACCAGTGATCAGCGGGCAGAAGATATCAGCACAGTCCGCGTATCTGGGACTACCCACACCGGGCGCTTCAGCTCCAACTTCGTTGCAGAAATTCCAAGCTTCCAGCGCAAACCGGGAGCTGGGGCTCCTCATTTCCGGGTCCCCAATTGCGGACACAAATTCTCCAGGCGCATTACAGCAAACAGATGGAGTGCTTAAACAGAGAACAAGTACAAGAGCAGCTGCAAACGCGGCACCGGTTTGCCGGCGACGGGAGGCCATGGTGGTGGAAGCGGGTTGTTCCGAGGAGGGTGGGAGACTTTGATCATGCGGCTTGAAGTCAGTTCGTCCGTGAATTTAGGTCGGAGCTGATCAGTCATGGCCGCGTGTGACGTGGAGCGATTTGAGGAAAAGGAGATTGCCACGCCAAGGATATACTATTAATTATATTTATAAATTGTTTCGTAAGATTTTCTTTTTAATTTGTTTCCATCTCACAATATAATTTCAATTCTACTTTTAAATATTATATTTCAATTTTCTATAAACAAATCGTTAATGTCATTTGCGGTTTTATCAAGAGGGGTACAATTGAAATATAATACCCAGATAGGATATAATCGAAATTAAATAGTGGAATGTGAATAAATTGGAAAAAAACTGAATCATTACAAATCATAACTATAGATAATTGTACAATAAGATATTATAAAAAGTCATATTAGTACTTTATTTAAAATTGGATTGAATAATATTATTACTGTTAATATTAATGTACATAATACTATTATCAAATGTATGGATAGTTGTTTTAATAAGAAGATATTATTAATAGAAATAAAATTTATGCTGATATTATGTATACATTTAACGTGTGATTTCAATAATTTTCAAAATTTTCATATCTATTTGATTAAAGTGTAACTTCAATATTTTTCAAACTTTTCCTTTCTATTTGATTTAATTTGATGTTGTCTAGCCATGTTCACTTATTTGGAATCAAAGCAACGTTATTTCTTATGGCGATGTTTCTCATGTCTTTTACTTCTTCTTACACGGTTCTGGTTGATTAAAAGATGAGACAAATTATAGTCTGACTCCCCATGATAATTGTGGTGTCTTGTACTACGTTTTCTAGATGAGATATCATCTTCATCATTTGAGGAGTCTAAATCACTAGATCTGTACCATCTGTGATGTTTGCTTCTTTTTGATCTAGTCCTTGTCCATAGTATATCTTTCCTCACATCACTTGATAAGGGTGTAAGAATAAACAGATAAATTAATAAAGAGAACCAAATCAAATCGAACTGATTAGTTTGATTCATTTTTATTATTTAACTAGACGGTTTTGGTTAGTGGTGGGAAAAAAATAAACCGGCTTGGTTCAATTCAAAATTTTTTATTATAAATCAAATCAACCGAATCATTAAAAATATAAAATCTTATCAAAACCTAAAGATAATTTTTGTACGCCTGCTATTGTTACACCGCTCACAGATTTACTCTAAATAAAATAAAATTGCAGTGGCTTGATAATCACCTGGCGGCACAATTGTTGCTTGCACTTATCTTCATGATATGGTTGTCTTATTTCAAATAAAAAAGTTGTGAATTTTTATGGGTTTGAAGGAGGATTACATAGTTTTGAGGTGGCAGATCATTACTATGAAACCATATCCATCCTTAACTATGATTTATAATTGGTTCTTAGGAAAAAAGGATAACAAAAATATGTTATTCAATCATCTCATGAAGTAAATGCTTTACATGCTAATTAAGCCTACTCATAGTCTTCATCTATTGATGCAATTGCCTTTATCTGAAACAACGACACAAAAAGGCCTTCCTTAAATACATCTAAATAGTGTGCCTACTATAAGAAAATTAGTCACACACCAGGTTTCAATTTTGGAAACTCATTGGATATCCTTCTCTTATAAGTTCTACATTAAACATACAAAGTAACAATTACGAAATTGGAAGAAATTTGCTTCGTGGCTAATTTATCTTCATCTTTCACCTCATCTCTGGCTATTAAAAGTTACAACTTTACTCAAAGACAAATTTATGAAGTTTTTGCACTCTTTACGGCCTTAGAAGCCTCTTAATCTACACATGGCAGGTATTGTTTAAAGTGATTCTAGTATGATGTATTCTAATATTTATATTTTAGATTTTGAAGCTACACATCATATTATCTTTAACATCAACTATTTTCAGATTCAACTTTACTTATCACACACACTGACTCTCTATCTCCTACTCTTGATATCATCCTTCATGATGTCCTTTATGTTCCATCCTTTCATTTCAATCTCCCTCTCGTCTCCAAACTTATTCTCCATGCTGACCTCAGACTCATACTTTTCTCTTCCTCTTGTGTTTTATAGGAACCCATGCTGAAGAGGAACCAAGTGATTGGTAAAAAAGACTTTGGCCTTAACTATTTTCATACTTCTTCTTCCACTTGAAAAGGTTCTTTCATTCACTCCAACATTTGTGACTCACCAACTCTCACAACTACTCATCTTTGGCACTTAAGACTTGTTCACTATTATTTAACAAAAAATTAATACTCTAAACATTTCATCTCAAGGTTCTTCTATATGGTCTATATATTGTCTTGCCAAACTTTCAAGAACACAATTTCCTCCAAGTGATTCTTGTACTTCGTCTAATATTCAGTTTCTTCACTGTGATATTTGGGGACCTTATAGGTCTCCTAAATATGATGGCCACCTCTATTTTCTTACAATCTTAGATGATCATATCATAATAGGGCCACTTGGAATTGTCTTATGACATCTAAGAGTATTATCTCTTTTCTATTTACTCAGTTTTTAGCCTATATAAACGCTCAATATCACTCTTCAGTTCAATTTCTCAGAACTTATAATTGTAGAGTTTACATGTAAAGCTACTAAAACTCTTCTGGGAATTCAATGCATTGCTTCATCAAACATCATGTGTTGATTCACCTCAACAAATTGTAGAGTGGAGGGAAAACACAGACATCTACCAATTTAATTTTGGGGTGATAGTTTTTTGAAAGCTACTAATTTGATAAATAGATTACCTACTAAAGTCTTAAGATAAGTCTCATTTTGAGGTTTTGAAAGACATTGTCCCTACCTATTCTCACTTAAAAACCGTTGGATGCCTTTGTTATGCCTCTACACTTAAACATCATATATCAAAATTTGATGATAGGTGTTAAGCCTATTTTATTAGGCTATACTCCTGGTAAGAAGGCGTACAAACTTTATTCTTTGAAAAAAACCAGATCTTGTTTAGCAAAGATGTTGTTTTTCATGATTTCTTTACCATGATTTACTATCTTATCTTCAGTTTCTTCTTTCTGTTTATTGCACTATCTGTCCTCAAAACTCTTCTGGTAAATAATTTGCTTATGGCTTCTCCTTGTCATACTCATTTATTTACTCATATCTAATCTACCCCGGCCCTTCTCGAAACTCTCCAACTGAGAGTCCTCATCTACCAGCTCAAATGCAGTTTCTGTATATACTCCTCTTCTGCATATTGTGACTTGATTTCTTTGACTGCATTAAAGTTTAAGTTACTTTGAATTAAATTTGAAATTAAAATTTTCTAGTGTGCATATGTTTATTCATGCAGAACTAAATATTCATCCTAATAATTTTTGTAGACTTTTAACCATAATTAATAAATATTGCATTTCAATTGTAGATTTATTGACTAAATTATTATATAGAATATGTCATTTTAAAAAATGTATCTATTTGAATGGACTAGGGAGCCTTCAAAACACGAGTCATTTTTTGATAGAAATGGTTCACCATGAACATCATCAATACAAATGTGTTATCGTCACGTTAAAAAGTTAAATTGATAAATGATAAATATTCCGTGATTGTAATTTTTTTTTTACTTTTCAATCTATCAAGTGACTGATCAGACTATTACACGACAACTCTCAATTGATTGGTCTATAGTCCATATGCCCGACAATATTCACCCAAAACTCACTCTATAAACACATCCATCATCACATTTATCAGGCCTCATTACATTTACTGTAATGAATTTATGGTTAGAGAAGGTCAGACCGAGGCCATAGGTGGAAGAGATTTGGATGCTGTGTCATGGCTCCGCTTGTTGATTCAGATCAGTTTGTAGGTTTGTGTTTCGAGTTGTGCGTGCATGAGCACCACGTGTGTCAGCTCCACCAGGAGCAGAAGCACACCTCGGCATCGTCATCTTCATCCTCATCCGCCACCACCACCACTACATGCCAAAACTCCACCGCCCCACCTACCTACCTGCTGCTTCCTCCATCTGCCTCATCATCTTCTCCTCCACCAACACTCCCATTTTCTCTCATCTCTCTACGCGCCCCAACTTAGTCAATCGAATAACCCCGACACAACACATCCAGCAAAGAAATAATAAAACAAGTAACAATCGAGTGGAGGCAACGTTACATGTCATGATGATGGACTTGCTGAATAGCGCGCTCAACTTGGTGGTGCCACCGGCAAGCTTGGTGATGCTGGCCTTTGCATGGCCGGCTCTGACCTTCATCAACGCTTGTGAGTGGGCCTACAACTCCTTCTACGGAGTCGAAGACATGGCTGATAAGGTTGTCGTCATCACCGGAGCTTCCTCAGGCATAGGAGAGGTAATAATCTTGCATCATCGCAAGCCAATACGAATTGCTTTCCGGGCAGAATAAACAAGCTTCCCATTTCATTTCGATTATGATTGTATTATTTGGGCCGGTTGTACGCAGAGAATCGCGTATGAGTACGCAAAGAGGAGAGCGATATTGGTGCTGGTGGCGAGGAGGGAGAACAGGCTCATTGGGATCAGTGAGACTGCGAGGAGGATAGGCGCAAGGCATGTGATGATCATGGCGGCCGACGTTGTCAAGGAGGAGGATTGCAAGAGGTTCATCAATGAGGCCATTAACTTCTATGGCCGTGGTTAGTTACTAATTACTAATCTCTCACATTTCCTCTATCCAGATTGGCCCGAGTTTCGTATAGATCCCGATAACTAGCTGCTGGTGTGTATATGTTATTAACTAGCCACGATCAGTACTTGGCTAGCTAATCCTATCTGCTAGTACATGGGTAGAACTAGAAAAGTTTTGGCACTTTGATGCCTAGAAAACCCCAATTGAGGTTATCGGTCATTATTCATTCGCACAGACATATGAAACCTGGTAGTTTTTAACTGATTTTGGGTTTGGAAGATATCACTACACTTGGACATTGAGTGTATTCTGTAGGTTAATAAGTAAATCATGAGTGATTCTCGGTCTCCATCACGTATTCGTGGATCACATTCAATCATCATTAGGATGTGTTGACACATGAAAGTTTGAAAAATCAAATTAATTTTCAGTCAATCAGTTAATCTCACTTGACAGTTTGACTTTTCAAATTTCCACTTGACACATTCTGTGAATGTGTCCACAGGACACTTGGTAGACATGGTCCAGCTAAGAATCACTCGTGATGTAGCCTGTCAATTTTGAGTTCCTCATCGCTTAATAGCTTATATACACGGAAAAGCTTCCACTTAAGAAATCTTGAATGGAATTAATTTTGCGTTTTTACTGCAGTGGATCATTTGGTGAACACAGCAAGTCTGGGACACACGTTTTACTTTGAGGAAGCATCGGACACCTCCGTATTTCCGCTTCTGATGGTAGGCAGGCAGGCTTCATTCATGAGACTTAGATTTCTCTTAGATAGTTTTTAGTCCAACCATTGTCTCTACTTATGAGTTTTATTATATGCGGCTGCAGGACATAAACTTCTGGGGCAATGTGTATCCTACTTACGTCGCTCTTCCATACCTACGGCAAAACAAGGGTCGGATCATTGTCAACGCATCCATCGAGAACTGGTTACCCTTACCAAGAATGAGCTTGTATTCTGTAAGTTATATCAACGGGCACTTCATTACAGACTTCCGATTAGATCTCTATTTCTAGATTCTCCTTATAATATGCTTTTGTCTGCTTCGGTTTATTATCAATGGCCAGGCGGCAAAGGCAGCTCTTATAAACTTCTATGACACATTGAGGTTTGAGTTGAAAGATGACGTGGGAGTTACGATTGCCACGCACGGCTGGATAGGAACAGAAATGAGTAGGGGCAAGTTTATGGTAGAGGAAGGGGCTGAAATGCAATGGAAGGAAGAAAGAGAGGTAGGTGGCCGGCCATCCTGGCATACATCATCGTTCATCTAGTCCTTAACGTAGTGAAACAAGCTTTTACACCCATATGCCAACAATGTTGTCCGAATTCGATTCTCAGGTGCACGTATCTGGTGGACCGGTGGAGGAGTTTGCCAGACTAATTGTGGAGGGAGCTTGCCGGGGCGATACCTACGTCAAATTCCCAAGTTGGTATGACGTGTTCCTTTTGTACAGGGCGTTTGCACCAAATGTGATGGGCTGGACATTCCACTTCCTTCTGTCATCTCTTGGTCCTCGCCGCACTTCTTCTCTGATAGGCATGGGCAGGCCATTACCTGACAATGGCTCCTCTCTTCAAAGGCTCGATGCCAGCCCTGCCCGCAACCGCCTCACAGCTCCGGATACGCTCACATTCTCGCAATCCCCTCGCCAGCTGGGACAAAGATCAGATTAAGCAAATACTCCAACATGGTCGATGCAAATGCAATAAAATTTGAGCCTGTCCCGTTTCGGTTGTTCAAAGTGAGAGGCATATATCACTCTTCCCCGGCCGTTTGTTGTATTTCTGATGTAAGTAGTCAAGTTAACACTAAACATGCTATAAAGTTTTGCTTTTCTGTTCAGTGTGCTGCTCTATTATCAATATGTGCTGGGGCACCTGCCAAACATGAACAAGATTTGTGAAGCGCCAGATAACATCTTGAATCTGGCATGGAGCTCCATGGACATGACACTACCATTAGCTCCCTGGCAGAGGAAGGTTATACAGTTCGCTAAACTCTCAACTCTGCAACTCAAAAGCTTGTACCCATCCAAATACCAATAAACTGTTATCTGTGCAACTAAAACTCGAAAGCAAATGCCATCTGAAATCGAATTCGGGTGAACTAAGAGTTGATAAACAAATTCACAAATTTGGGGGAAGTGAATTAACAGTACTTGAAGATTCATATCAGTTAAGCTACCTGAGATTACATATTAGTTAAGTTACTAGAAAATACAGAATGCCTGTAGTCATGGCCGAACATATTGTGCTGAGTTACTTTTACTATCCCTAACAGCTATATCAAATTTTGTCTGAGTTTCCCTGCCAGTTGGATCTGGAATGGTCCTGTTTGAATCTCACAATTATCAGCTGTGCCTAACTGGCACATGGATGTATGTTGCAGGAAAGCTAAGGTTACCAATGCATTTTCGGTTTCAGGTGATAGCGAGATCAGACCTGGGAAACTGAGCCAGAAGTCGCTTTTCGAACTCAATTAGACTGCAAAACATAAAAAACACGGAAACACCAATAGTCAATGCAGCCACAACCCAGAGCACAAAGGAATCGAAGATAGGAGGAAAGGTAATGGAACAGAGGCTTTACATTTCAAATTTTTGCAAGGCTTCATTTCTTTTCGCCAAGAGCAGATCATCTTTTTTGGGTACATTTGTCATCGGAGCAGCTGCAACAAAGAAGAACACAAACTGACATGCAATACAGATGCTGAGCAATAAGCATAAATTTTGATAACAAAGCAGGCATAAATTTATCTGCATGTCATGTCATGAATCACCCTACATTGTTAGGTAGAGGATGAGACATCTCAAGTCAGACATTAAACAATCTCTTGAATTTATACTTTATGAAAGTACATGAGTGAACTTCGATACGTTGAGAAAGCTTTACATACGTGAAAAATGCACCAGCTCCCTTGTCGGAACATCCTTATGCTTACGAATCTTCACAGATACCGGTTTATTGGCTACTGGTAGTCCCTAGTAAAAACAGCCAGTCACATAGGCGCTCTATGCTGAATGTAATGAAGCGCGTTCAGATATAATGGTTATATATGAAAATGAATTCCAAATGTGATTCATGTCTTAAAATTGAGTTTACAACACAACTGAATGGCTATCTGTGCACATATTTGATGCAAGAACATTGACTGGACAGAATATTAACATCTTTGAGCTATATTTTATCGTAACTCCCTACCGTGAGCAAATGATTATAATTGATAATATCCACACAATATGACTAACCCTGATCCAACTTCTGACAAATTTTCTTATGGTACTTGAAAGGAAATATACCCATCTGCATATGTATTATGCGGACAGAACTATAGCTAAATGAGTGTGACAAAGTATCATCCTAAAAATGCAAGTGTGATAAGAAAATCTTCAAACCTTCTTCATATTCCTTCTCTTCAGTATTTTGAAATGACATTTTTTAACATAGTGCATCAGGTGATAGCGAGAATGTTTAGCACTCAAATCCTCTTTGATACCCGGATTTTTTTCCAGCCACTCAGCAATATCTTCTGACCTAACCACCTCCTCTTTGTTCAGCGCCTCCAACCACGAATAAACCGGTTGCCACTGATCTGTGCGCTGAAATTTCGCATGCTTGGTGCCGTTTTGAGCACCTCCTTGCTCCTACAGCATAAAATATGCCAGCCATCAATTACGAAAGGGCATTATTTCATATCCAGTGTTTCCATGTTGCTAAAAGTAGCTAACTTCTTATACACAATACTATCGGATTACGCCATCCAGACATCCCTACAGCAGATCCAGCATTCAAATTGCAGAAAAGTAGTCATCAATCCACATATTCTCTGCAGTATCCAACTGATTAGTTTTAAATACCAAATTTAACTTTCCAAGAATACCCGAACCAATCCATTGACTTTACAACCAGCTGCATCGTGATTTTTTATTAAATGTGACTTTTTCGCTTCATTCTCTATCATGTCTGAACCCCCACTTGGTTTGTTTTTCATTCTGAACTTTTTGCTGTTCAGAACTGCGAAAATTCCTATCATTTTCGCTGTTCGCAATCACGAAAAGTTTCATGTAATTTTCGCACTTTGTAATTATGAAAATCTTAGAGATTTTCGTAGGTCACAACTACGAAAAATCACATAAACGCGAGAATTAAGCGGACAATTGCGTGAAATATTTTTAGGGTTTCAATTTTCGCAGTTCGGAACCACGAAAATCTCTATGATTTTCGCACTTTGTAATTGTGAAAATCACATAGAGCTTTTGACTGTTGCGAACAACGAAAATAATAGTTCCTAGGTCAGTATGAAAAATAACTCGAGCCCTGTTCAGACATGATACACAATGAAGTGAAAAAGTTACATTTGATAAAAAAATCCTGCATCTTGCAGGCTTTCAATTCAAGCAAAATTAATCACTTAAAGCAAACGCTTCGAATCAAATTCAAAAGCCTCTGCGGCAGAACTCGAGCAACAATAACTGAAGTAAGCAAGCCGGGAACTACTTACTTGATGAACAGGCACGGTGGTCCGGGCGGTCAACAGAGTCTGGTAAAGCTGAGAGCGGGGCGTCGACTTGACGTCATCCGGCAAAGAGGCGGCAATATTGTCGAACCAAGCTTCGAATTCGGACATGGCCGGAGCTTTCCCGTCTGAGAAGGTGGCGGAGAGCCACGATCGAACCACGGAGAGCCATTCCGGAGGAGGATTAGGGTTGGTCGCAGGTTCCGTTGACGGCTCTGCTCCAGCGCCCGACATTTGATTTATAAATTAGGGTTTGTTAGATATACCATGTAAGATATAAGTTTTGGTTTAAAGATGTGTTTTGATTGAGAGATTAAAAAAAAATGTTACAAGATCTATTCAAACAGGTTATCTAATGATATAATGTAAGAGAATATAAGTTACTATCGAAAAAATTGAAAGACATCTTGTTGAATTGTTTTAGGACTTACAGTGACTTTTAACCTTCAATCCAATTTTGTCTGTTTTTTTATCTAGAAACTTCTTGTTAATCTGTTTTGTTATTAAGACCTAAAATCTGCTTAAAATATAAAAAATAGCTAAACCATTAAATTCAACTCTTAAATGATTAAGAATCAGATGAGTTACGTATAAATAGACCGAATATCATCAACGTCTCGCATGGAATGATGTCCATCATTAACTAATTTCTTAAATGTCAAGAATCTATGATATGAGATAGAACCGTTGAACCCCAATGCAAAGATTGGAGATGAACAAATTTGAAGAATCATCATCAACAGTCAAAACTTTAAGTACAACACTTTTATTACGTCAATACAAGGTGAGCTAAAACAACTCTCACTTGTTGACTAGGAGAATTCGTCAATAAATGCATAAGCCTTTATCAAACAAATAACTTCAGTTTCATTAAGGAATTCGAATGTGGCCCTTTACACTAACAACCAAGGTGAAAACAACATAAGTGCTAACAATAGAGGTGGACGATCGCTTAGGAGAGGAAACTTGAGGCAATATGAAGGTGGAGATCAACAATAGAAAAGTTTTAAAGGGGAGCTCAACAACAAACAACAATAATAATGAGTATCTCATCAAAGCTAGATGTTGCATTGGTCAGTGATACAATTGCGGTAGGAAATGTCAGGTGTCTCGTGACTACAGAGCACCTAAGAGGGCTGCTCATGAAAATGTAGTGGTGCACAAGTGTCATAACGAAAACAATAAAGAGGAATGAGACATCGAAGTAGCACTCGCACTTATGAGTACCAAGAAAAATAATGGTAACAATCAATACAAAAAACCACACATTTTTCGGCTTGAAATTTGCCTAGAGGATTGCCGAACAAAGAATTTCAACAATTTTTTTAGACAAAAATAATCGGGACGGCGCCGTCGACAACATTTTCTTGCATGTTCTCTGACAATTTTTGGACAACCCTTCTGGGAATATATCAGTAAGTTTCTGGACAGTTTGATCAGACAGCTTTTTTGGCCAGTTTCAAGCTGTTTTGCCCAGATATTTGTGGTCGTTTTGTGGCACATTTCGGCAACGATAACTATGATTTTTTCCGACTGTTTTCTGTAACAACTAAGAAAAATGAATACTATGATTTTGTCTGATTTGGAAACATCAAAATTGATTTTAAATTGAACAAATATTGAAACTATAATGTAGATTCAAATGATGCCAGATATCAATGGGGGACAAACTGGAAAGTTCAGCTTTAGAGAAAATTTTTGATGAATGATGTCCCTAAAACAATGCTCGAATTTCCTGTGTGACTCGAGTTGAAACCTAATAATATTTAGATTTTTATTTATGAGGAAATATGTCTCTCCTCCAATGCAATATATTATTTCGTGTGATTGTGAGATCAAACTATCCAAAAGTTTGAACTCACAACTACAAGGAATAATAACGTCGACATAGAAATAAAGACGCAGTTCTTATAATCAAACACTTGAACACCCACTAGTAATCTTTACGTTAAACTGTCTGAACATCCATTAGTCATTTCCAAACTTCTTTCTTATTGTTCTCACAGAACATCAAATCGTTTCAAAAATGATGGCAATCAAAGAATCATCGACAAAGTTGTGAGTTTAGATTGATATTTTTTCTTCTACAAATTTTGATTAATGTTTCATCTTCGGCGAATTAAATCATTGAGATGAACTTTATACTAGAGAATGTCTGGAAAACATGAAATGACAATAGTCCTCCATCCAGATTTAAAATATATTCTAACTATGTTTAGAAAAAATTGGGACAGAATACTTGTGTTATTTGATGCTTTACTGACAACTAATTTTTCTGGGTGAATTTTGTTTGGGTATTATCTACTGCGACGACGAATCCAAAAAATTATGTGAATTTTTCTATAGACATTTAAAGATACGACCATGGATTTGTGTTTTTTGAACTATGTTTGAACTTTGTTTGGGGTGGGGGGCTTACCTATTGTTTTCTCATTCCACATGATGTATTTTACATGTATGTAACTTCATCGCAAATACATGTTTTATAAGATCAGTGTAAAAATATTGAGCATTTATAAAATTAAACTATGATTTTGATTTTTGGAAAACGGATATACACAACTGAAGTAATTACAAAAGTCAAAGTTGTAAAAGAGTTTAGCAAGAACAAATATGAACCTTGTCATTTAAACCTTAGATTTCTAGTTTGCACTTAGATATTGGTGAATTTTTTGATTTTGACTAAATTTTGAACTTGGTTATCAAACATAATGGAGTATGAACTTTCAATATCTAAAGTATAATTATTACCGTTTCAGAACTATGAACTTCAGTGTTTGAAGTTTAATGTGAACTATGATTATTTCAATCCGAAGTTCAATATCTCAAGTATGATTTTATTGCTATTTCAATGTCTGAACTTTTATAATTTTTTAACTAAGTATTTTTCACTTTGAGTTACATAGAGGTATCATCTTTGAAAAAGTAATTTGCAATATATACTACGAACTTAGTGATTTAAACATAATTTTTATGTTTGTGGTTTGTACTTGTTGGTTTGTGAACTTTCTGATTTCTATTTAACTTTAGACTTTGTGATTTGTAATTCCGCTTAGTGCAGTATGTAATTTAAATTACGAACTTTTGTATGGTTCATGTGATTTTGTTAACCTAAGACTATTGCTATTTCAGAACGGTCTACTTTTGTTAATTTTGAACTATAAATTATGTGTTTTGAGGTCTGAATTAATTGAAAGTAACTCCAAATATGTATTTTGTCCTTGATAACAACTATAAACTGTGTTAAATTATGAGTAGATCTATGTATGATAACCATGAATATGTGTTGTTTGAAATATGAATAATTTGCCACGAATTAAGAATTATAAATTTTTGTAAAATTATGAGTACCGTCACTTTATGTACTTGAACTATGAACTTTGCAAACTCTGATTTTTTTTTCATCTAAAATTATAAACTTCGTTCAATTACAACTTTGTGAACTCTGAACTTTCTTAAATTTTGAACTAATATTACCCTTTCATTCTTTTTTGTTTTAACCAGTAATAAAACAAAAATATAACAAAAATTATGGAAAAGGATGTAAACTAAGATTTTCATCCACATAATGCATATCATAATATAACAAAAATATATCATTTGTACATTGTTTTTTAATATATAGGATGATATTTAAATCCAGAGCACAATTCTAAAAAAAAGTGAAGCTAACATGGAGAAAGATGAAAAACAATGCAAAAAATAAACAAAAATTTAATCTATAAATACTTAGTAGCAAATCTTTCAGATAATAAAGTAAAACATTTAAATAATAAAAAATTTCATCAAGCAACAATAATAATAATGTATTAAACTTAGCATTAAATTTAGTTAAAAATAACATTAAATTTGAGTGATATCATACCATATACAACGTTTTTAAGTGAAAAAAATGGCGTACATAATATGTACTTTATATGAAACTTTTAAGTTAAAAACGTCGTATATGGTATATACTTTATACGATATTTTTAAGTTAAAAAACTCAGTATATTATATATACTTTATACAATGCTTTTAAGTCAAAAGCATCGTATAAAGTACATACGACGTTTTTAACTTAAAAACTTCGTATATGTTCAATTAGTGATCTCTTACACGCGAAGCCCACAAACCCACCTTAACATCAAAACGAAACGGTTTGTGACCTGACATAAATTTTCAACGAGTATGCCCTAAGACGGTTTAATCATAGACTTTCAAATGTTGTAACTACTAAAGTAGTCTCTTCTGGTGTTCAACCAAAAAGTAAAGGGGGGATGCAATCATCCAACCATCAACAACACAATGAAATGGGGCCACCAAATAAAACACTAACTGCTGACAGACTTAGAAAGGCATTAAATTTTGTAAGCGTATGATGTCATGCTACGTGGAATTTGTGTCATGTCAATTCATTAAACTCATAAATTTTTTTTCTTAAATCTTCCGTCCACATTGAATAAACCTCACATACAACTCTGTACATGAATTCACTTATTTTATTATAATTTTTATACTTTTCATGCTATATTAATTATTAAATTTTAAACGCTTTTACACCGGCTATAAATATTAATATTTCATTACAATCATATACCGCACTTTTAATATTAATGCGCCGTAAAAAGCCCATCCAAATTTTATTAAAAACCCTATTCAATATACGGCGCTTACAACTAAAAAGCGTCGTATTAAAGCATTCACATAGTCAATATACGGCGCTTTTAACCATAAAACGACATACAAACTTTAGACTATACACGACGCTTTCAGTCTACAAACACCTTATATTGTTCATGAAGCACATTATTTGTGTGATACCGCTCTATGTCCGAAGGCCATAAACTATTCCCAACATCGAGATGAACCTGCCAGATAAGATTTATAGTCTACCTTTATAAACCTATGATGGAGATGCCTTAAGGGCAAAAAAGCAGCTAAAAGAACAACATTGTGCCAAAGAAGTAGACGAATCTAAAAAAAATCAGAACATCAAGATCTGAGGAGGCATAACCTTTTAAGAAATCTTGGATAAGTGACCAAATGTAGATAAAAAAGAAGGGTCGCCTTCTATACACACCACATCAAAAGGCCTAACACATGCTGAAGGCATGACCTTAAGAAGGAGATTGTAACAAAAATTGAATTTGGACCAATTCTACATCTCTTAATTAATCAACCACCACTGAAGTTAGATTATTGGTTGGTAAACAACTTCAATACAAAAAATGCAATCTGTTACCGCCCCTTATTACTAAGCCTATAAAATCAAATTGAACTTTAATGTTAAAGAAAAAGTATGAATATGTTGAAGGAGTTCACATTGCTTTTTGTGACAATGCTTACAGAAAGATAAATATTCAAATATTTTAAAAATTAAAATTTCAATTTAATCTTGAAGTTTGGCAAAAATACTCAGAATTTTTAACAATATTATTATGTTTTACTTAAAACTTATAATCAAAGTACATAAAAAATTTATTACAATATAAATATATGATTTAGTAATGGTATCTCCCATGTTGTTTTAGCATATCAAAATTTTCATATCCAAATCTCTCACTCTGCACTTTGGTTGTTCACAGGAAAACTATATTTCAAGCCCTTCGATTCAATTCCAGCTCTGCCGTAGCACGCGTGATACATACTTTTTAATCTATCAAATGCAGTAGATGGGATAATAAACTCAGATTATTTTTTATCTTGCAGGTCCATCTAAAGATGCAAAGTCTATATATGTACTCATGCAATCAGCGGTCATATTCATATGTGATCTCAAATATAAGATACATCTTCTCTTTACCGTTCGCATCTGATCATATGCGGTCTGCCAGCGGAGGGAACCGTTCAAGCAGCCAAGTGACACCTCTTATAGCAGCCTGCATATTTACAAGATAGTAAGAACCAAAAGCAGATGATACATCATCATGCATACTTCATGGAACAACAACGCAACCTCAGACAAAAAATTGATGATTGTCGCTATTTCACTAATTCAAATTATGGTCTTTGTATCTTGGACAGCGACAAATCTTATAAGAACCGCAGACATTACAGGTTCAGTTTGATCTAGATCACCCCACCCCCAAACGTGGAACCACTTACCATTAACAGTATTGCAATAGTTTTTCTAGTTAGGTTGGATACAAAACGTTAAAGTATTTTATAGCACACGAGCTACATATAATTTGTGTCTGCAAAGAGCATGCATATCTCCCTGATCTTTGTGTGATTTTTTTTTTCTCCAATATACCTTTTTCATTTGATTTTGTTTCAAAAACACCCTACTTTTTTATTTAGTTTCAGTTCTGCCCTACTTTTACCAAACCGCTGATACCACAAGCGGCTTTCCTATACCAAACCGTGCATACGGAACGCGGTTTGAAAGTATGTAGCCCAGGCTGATGACAAGACTGACACAAAGGTGAACTAGTTGGCAACTTTCCGGAACCACAGGTATCAAAGAAGAATTTTTAAAAAAAATGTGCCACACCCCCAAAACCCTAGAATCAGTCCAAGTGAGATAATAGATGTACCTGAAGACGGAAAGAGGGACGGAAAGGGGGAGCGGCGGCGGCGAGGCTTGTGTACGGTGGGTGTCGAAAAGACGTCGTCATCAGTGGGGTAGAGAAAACTTCAGGTCAGGAGCAAATGAGGAAAGAAAAGAATTTCCAGATATCTGTTATTTACGCAAACCGTGGTCCATGCTGTTTCCTCTGTAACAAAACCCGCATCCAATAATTAAGTGACAACAGCCTTATTTTCAAACAAAACCGCGGCAACCGCATTCTATATACGTGGTTCACCTTCATGTCAACCAGGTCACCATCCGGGGCTACACGCTGCAAACCGCCATCTATAAGCGGTTTGGTATAGGAGAACCGTATGTGGTATCGGCGGTTTGGTAAAAATAGGGCAAAATTGAAACTAAACCAAAGCCTTGGATATTTTTGAAATAAAACTGAGCGAAAATGGTATATTGGAAAAGAAATTTTCTAGTGTCTGGTAAGATTACGTCTTGCAGCCTAATTTAACAATCAAAATTATGAAAACAAAACCATGAATCACCAACTGTTTCCTATGTATTGCTTGTAGACTCAATCTAGAAAAGCAAAACTCAGCTTCCCATACATTTCATGCAAAATGAATAATATCTAATAGTCCATAGCTATACCACAAATGACCCATGTAACTGCGAGGAGTCAATCAACCAAACCCCCAGTAATCTTCAGAGAGTAGAAAGTGCAACAAGGAAAAGGATTCGGAGCTAAAAACGGCGAACTAGGGAGTGAGTTTAGCTTACCAATGCCGCATCTCCAGGCTTGATAAAAGGTTCAACAACATCTCGTCCATATCTGTTTCCAGAAAGAAAAGCTAAGTCTTGATGATTTGAATGGACTTATCAAGATAATGTCTATCATTGAAAGCTTTGACTTGATTAGACACGTGTTGCTCAGTATCATACTAGATAAGAATTGTTAATCAAAACCAGTTTAACAAACAACAATCAAATTTTTGGACGTAGCTCACATAAAATTTGGAATGCTACAACATGAGCAAAATAAACAAGTTAGATCCTCATATAATTTCCAAGTTTGTGAAAGAAAAAAGAATAATGTTTTATACACGGTATAGTGCTAGCATAATCAAATATGATGAGTGCATATCTGCCATAAATTAGGGAGTAACCCAATGAGGATACTGCCATCCTCAAACATAGAAATTCTGAATCTTTAATCTATTGTTTACATGCTAGCAGGGGACTCAAGAAACAAAATCACATAAAAGCTACTCAATCATAATCCAGTTTCATCACAGGAGGATGGCACCAAGTACCAGGATCCACTATTACTGCCAATACATATTATTTCGCACAAACAAAAAATTTAAAAGATAGATAAAAAAATTCCTCTAACCCATCGTAGCCTGTTTTTTCAGTACCAGCTCACTCACATGATCTGTCGCTTTCCGTCAATAACATCCAACCGGTAGAAGCTACATCCTTTGCTAAAGGGGAACTCCTTACCCTTCCATTCTGATCACAAATTTAGTAACAGTAAGAAAATGAACATATGTGCTTCGCATAACATGGAGCAGAATGTACACCCAATACGCTTAAAGAGACACCATCAATAATCCATACCCAAATGCCAGGTCACACCAATGGCCGATGAATCTTCCTCGGATATATCATCAATTGCAAACTGGAGATCTTTCGAAATCGTATTCATAAATTTGTCAAAGAACTCCAAGATGGCCTGCAAAATGAACCAAACGCCTAAAAATGAACCAAATCAAAACTTTCAAGAAGAAACCCTAAATCTGCCAATGGAGCATTAATTAGAAAAAGCGCAGCAGGGATTCAGGGAAGATGCAAAACCTACCTCCCGGCCGACAAAGGGCTTAGGAAAAACCAGGTCCTCATAAACGCAATCCCGGGCAATCAGATCCACAACGGAGGACAAATTCCGGTTATTGACCCCGCTGTAAAACTGGCGCACCACGTCCGCCCCGCTACACGCCGATTGATAGTCAAAATCTTCTCTTTTCTCTTCCTGGGCTGCTGTTACGGCCGTTTGACTGCTGTCTGCGGCGCAAACCTCAAAAAACGCGCGCCGATGACGCCTCGTGGGCCGACCACGGTTGCGGAGGTCGGCGGGGGCCGAGCAAGGGTATGTGTGGAGCCGGTTGGTGACAAAAAGTGGCGGCCTTGGGAATGATGGAGCGAGGAGTCTGACCATGTTGGAGACTGAGAGAGTCGACGAGCGCAAATTTGGGAGAATCCGAGAGCGGCATTTTTGGGCAGGTGGATGCTTCTCGCTCTTTCACTGTTGTTCAGTTGATTTCAGCCACACGTAAGTCTTTAAGTTCCAGCTGTGTTTTTGAAACAACGGTCGGGAGACACTTTCAAACTGTGGCTCGAGTTGGAGAGTAAATCACAAAGATTTTGTATTAATATATTGTCTTTTTCTAATCGAGACCACCGTTTGAAATGAAAGTTCGATTAGATTTAAAAATCTGGCCTCGTCTTCTCTCATTCTCTCATCGTGTTCTTACCCTTTTCTTTCATCGCAACTGAATCGTCTATGCAAAATCAGTTGACGATTCATCCTGTGTGTCGCCTTCTCCATCCGTCTTCTCCACCTAGCAATTGGATAAGCAGCGGAATATGAGAATCTTAGACGCCCAAAGGTAGCCGAGTGAGGAAACAACTCCACCCTCTTTGTCCGGTCATCATTTCTGTTTGAGTTGATTATACAAGTATGTATTACATAATTTTTTTAAGGGATAAAATTCAAAAAGGTAAACTACCACCGCTTACCATAGTTATCAGAACCGGACCGGAGGTCGAACCGGTCAGGGCTTCGGTTTCCGGTTTTCCGGTTGAACCGGCGGTTCAAACCGGTTCGACCGACGGTTTATTTAAATGTAATTATTATTAAATATTAGATTTAATCTACAAGTTATCCTAAAAATCATAAAGTATCTTGATGGTTTAGTGGTTAGAGCTTTCGTATGAAAGCCCAAAGGGCTGGGTTCGAATCCCAGCTCAGGCATTTTAATAAAATAAATTTTTGGCTATTAATCATATGTAATTAAACCTTAATTAAGCCATCAATTACACTAAACCGGTTCAACCGGACCGATCCGGTTCACCGATTTAGTTAAAAACCGGCCGGTTTATCCAGTTTTTTCCGGTTCAATGTGCACCCCGGTATTAATTTCAAATCGGACCGGTACCAGGTCCGGTTCCCGGTCCAACCGGTCGAACCGGCCGGTCCGGTCTGGTTCTGATAACTATGCCACTTACCTAATTGCGGTCAGAACTATCACGATTTTTAAAAAGGGTGCGATCAAAAAAAATTGGATTGATTTTTTCTAAAATAAATTTTAACATTACATTCCTAAACTAATATTATTATAGGACTTAGATTTGTGTGTGAAAATTATATCGTTTGATTATCAAAATAAATTATATCGTTTTGCACATATAAAGAAAACGATGTCTTTTGATAACCAAACGATGTAGTTTTTATACACAAATCTAAGTCTTGTAATAATATTAGTTTTGAAATGTGCTGCTGAATTTTATTTTAGAAAACCAGTCCAATTTTTTTTTCATCGCACCCTTTTTGAAAATCGTGATAGTTCTGACCGCAATTGAGTAAGCAGTGGTAGCTCAGGGCCCCTTCTGAATTTTTTTCCTTTTTTTAATGTTGTATGTTATGTTCACTCTTGATGCATTGATGTGTGATGTTATCTGTGGATCGATTTAGATCGAGTTTAGTGTCGTCTTTATTTTGTAAACACGACCAAGGTTGTGCCATTAACAAACTGAGGAGGATCTGGGTCAAGCTGGAATCTGTTGGTGGTCATCCTTCCTTCGTAAGCATGACTCTGAGTGTGCTTGAGTAATCTTAGAATGACCTGGCTCATGCTGGATCTCTCACATCATTTGAACCCATGATCTTTCTGTACAGATTTGTTGGTGGTCATCCTTCCTTCGTAAGCATGACTCTGAGTGTGCTTGAGTAATCTTAGAATGACCTGGCTCATGTCGGATCTCTCACATCATTTGAACCCATGATCTTTCTGTACAGTCATCATTTGAACCCATGCTTAATATTCTTAAGAAAGCTTATGATCTGATATTTGGTTGACTAGGGTCATTAACTATAAACTAAATAAAATATCCACTCCATCCTGATTCTGGTCTTCATCGTATAGAATATTCAAGCTTGGAGGGTAATAAATTTAATCTAACTAAGTTTTTGTAGTATGCATAATTAAACTCTAATAAACTATGTTCCTATGCATCCCTAGAATAATGGATGCAAAATAAATATGTCAATTAATCCTACACTCGTCAAACGCACTATATTCAAAGAGCACGAATAAATATGGATAAAAAGACTTTAATTTGAATAATATGACTATGAGTATACAAACAACTAAGGATCAGTAGAATCCTAGGAGTAAAACTAGAATGGTAGAAGAAAGCTTAGTTTTGTGGTGATCCAGCTTTGAATGGCAGAACCGCTTTCAGGCTCATGTGTGTGAAGGTGTGAAGAATGAGTCTTAGGTCATTTATTTATAACTGGGTTGCCATTTTGTATTGTCTTTGTAATTTTGGGTAATATTTGGAAGGAATATTATTACTAAAAAAAGACCGGAAGGGTGAAATAAAAAAACTGCTATTTTCTGTTCTCGACATGTGTCAGCACGATCTGAATTGTGTTGCCTTGAGCTTGAGCATGATCTGGGTCATGCTCCTTGTCGTCTTCATGTCGGAAACACAATTTGGATCATGTCTTCTTATGTGTGAATCTGTTGGTGGTCATCCTTCCTTCGTAAGCATGACTCCGAGTGTGCTTGAGTAACCTTAGAATGACCTGGCTCATGTTGGGTCTCTCACATCATTTGAAAATTACATTTCAGCCCTTTAAGTTTGCTCTTTTGACAGATCGGCCCCTGAACCTGAATTTTATCCAATTTTAGCCGGATTTGCATTCTTTTTGTCTTTTCCTCTTTTAAATACTTTTTTCTTCATATTTAACCTATAAGAGACTAGGGCCTTGTTTTGTTTCGCTTAATAGGTTCTATTAAGAGATGGTCTCTTAATATATTCAGCATTAAGGTCTTGTTTTGTTACTCTTATTAGACTCTATTAAGAGATGATTTCTTATTATAATAAGTATTTAGTGAACTGAAAACTTATTTTTTTATGCTTAATGAGTATCCAGTAAGTTTGAATCATTCTTCCTCAATATCATATCTGAATCGGTCAGAGCTAGCCAAACCCTCAACATGTCACTAGTCACTACCGTCGCAGCAGCAAACGCCCTCTATATGCCACCAGATTACCCAACCACCTCCGACCGCCACCCAGATTACCTTATTATGCCCTTAGTTGTGCCTTCTCTCTATTCTAATCCCACCTCCGACCGCCACCCAGATTACCCAATCAGACCCTTGGTTGTGCCTTCTCTTGATTCTTATCACTCCTTTGGTCGTGCTCAAGAAGGTGAAGAAATTAATAAAAGTTTACTCACTTGGGGTATGGTGATCAATGCTATTGTTGAGCATCTATAACATTTGTCATACAGGTTATATGTCTATCTTTATTTGACTTTTTCTTATGATGTTATATGGTTACCTTGTCTTGAATGACCTACAGAGATTGCAAATTGACTTGACAGCTACCTGATTCACATATATTTCACCAAAGAATATGAAGGTAACTGGCTCTTTTCTTATGAAAGCATTTGGGGTCCTTGTTGTATGTTCCTATGCTTCTCTCTCCATAAAATTGTTTATAAGTACCATACAGTTATAGCTCATTCCGGTCAAAAAGTTAAAATTTGTGAGAAAGAGAAAGAGGATTTGGGCTAGTTTACTTCCCTTTGATTTGAAGGTGTCCAACAACAACAAGCATGACCTACTTGAGTATGGGAGAAGTGCACAAGAGAGTCGCCGAATACCATAATCGATTGTCTAACGCCGCTTGAAAGAAGAGGATTGACAGAAAAAGATTGCATTTCTCATCCACCTAGCTCATTGTACTGAATACTGATGTATAAAATCAAGTTTCTTTCAATTGTTGAAAACAAATTTCAATTGATATGATTTAGATGGAAATATTCAATTGCGCCAAACTCTATGTCATATTCTGCTTTCATTTCATATTGAATTGACATTGTACAAATGAAATGTGAGGGATTATAAAAAAGGATGTGGTGGATCAAAATCAAAACCAGTCACTCACTCCTTTGAATTAAATGTCAGAGATCTTGAAAAGGTTCTGCAATGAGTTGGCGCTGATTTGGGAAAACGTTGCCGAGCAAGGTGGCCATGAACTGAGGGTTTGTGGAATCCATTTTCAATAAATTATCAACTTGGTGCATATGCATAACTCATTTTTGATGTAATTATTAAGTCACATTCAGATTTTTAAAAATTATTACACATTTAGAGGTTCATAAAATGATTTACCAAATGAAAGTAAATCATTCAGCAATCAGATGTGGTTTAACCATTGGTCTAACCATTATGCAGCATTCAACTTTTATTTTACAGAACGACACCTAAGTGAAACAACCATTATACTGAATATTTTTTGGTAAAGTCTAAATGATTTCTCATTAATTTTACCTCTTAATTGGTCAGAGACATCCAACACTATCAGTCACTGATTGGAGCATATTGGAGCGGTCAGACGACTTCCTTAATTCCAGCAATGAGGGTCAATGATGGTCTCCACCACCGATTCCTACAGTCTAACAAAGCTCTTCCAATCGTGGTTAAGGTTAGATTTCAATTGACTTCTTTTCAACTTTATATTGGAGGTCTTCGAGAAACTATAGTCCGATCAATTACTCTAATCCCAGTTGAAGTGTCTGTCACTAGTTTTCCAATAGTGGGCCTTCCTTATTTTTCAGTTTGTGTTTGATGTCTTGATTCTCCCTTCCCTTAGATTCATCATCTACTCAATATTAACATTTGGACCCCTTGCAAAAACTCCTGCTACCTATGTCAATCTGACGCACATTATCGTCATTCCCTGCTACTTATTTTCATTTTGATGCTGGTTCGTGCCTCGGCTCATGTCTTGTTTTGCTTTTTTTTTTGGATTCCCATGTATTTTATTGAGTTTGATGGATTTGAGGTTTTCTGAGATTTTGATCACCATCTTTTTCGCACCCACTTTTTCCATATCTCAGATTTGCTTCTTCATGTTATTACTGTCCATTTCATATTCCAAAATTATGTCTTTTCATGCTTATCTGGCGTATTACTACTTTCTTCATCCTGGCTGCCGCTACATATTCATGACTTAGCTTTTCAGTATCCTCTCTAATTTTCACCACAATGATCATCTCTGAGATCTCTGAGTTTGGATCTATAAGAAGTTATATGCGCTTCTCTTGTATATGGTGAAACCAACATTTTTTCGTGCTCTTTGAAGTGTTTCAGGTCTGAATATTAGTTTTTAAAGAATCAT
>NQLW01000057.1:403225-441456 GCA_002312845.1 Kalanchoe fedtschenkoi
CCCCCCCCCGAGAGAATATGTACATGCTTATCCTTTTCGCTCCCGATGTACTTGTATCCTTTTATAGCTTTTCTCTTCTAAAGTAAGTTCTCAAACGCTGGCATCCCCATTGAAGTTTTTTGAAATGATTCGTGTCAAAGTGCGAAGCGGTTTATGCTGATGTGAGAGGTGGTTTATGGTGTTCTGACACGAAGCAGCTTCGTCTGTACCAAGCGGTTCGTGAAAAAGATTTGCTGATCTTTAATCACGTTTCGTGCTTCCAAACGTGATAAAGATCGATCTTTAATCACGTTTCGAAGTATGAAACGTGATTTAAGATCTTGTTTGTCATATTAAATTGTAATTTGTCATATTCTATCTATTATTAAGTGTTAGTTTATTTATTGTAATCTTGAAATATATTAAATTTAATGTTACGTTTAATACATTATTATTATTATGGTTTGACGAAAAATTTTATTATTTAAATTTTTTATCATATAAGTGTCAAAAAAATAATATGAATTAATAATTATAAACAATCAAATATTTAATACATTTAGAAAAGTTTTAATTAATATAATATGAAAAGGTAGAAAAAGGTATAATATGACATATGGGTCCCATGAATAGAGGTTTGATAAGTTTGTTTCAATGTGAATATAAGTTTGTAAAAAGAAAATTTATGACATTGCGGAGTTGGCATGACACAAACCTTCTTTTTGGTTTGTTTTGATGGGATGCCCTAAGGACCTTTTCTTCTAACACATTTTACTTAGTCAGGTAGAGGGCCGAACCTCCGCCAGAATATGCTTTCTGCCACTTGGCCTAACAAAGCCTTGAATTTGTAGACTCTTAGCACAAATTAGCAAAACATTAAATTTTAAATAAAATAAGTTATATGCTTTAAACTACATAAGCTTAATAAATACAGATTGTGTATTTACTATCTTCCTTGCAGCCTCATTCTCTATGGGTGTGATGAATTATGAAGTCTCTGGTTTGACTCGTCCGCACTTACATTCAAGTGTCCAACTGGTTGAACTCTCGCACCATAACTTTCTCGTATGGCACTCCATCCACTAAAGACTATCTCGAAGGAGCTTCTCTACCTTTTTTTTTTTTGTATGAATTTTGTTAAAAATATACTAAACACCTCCTCTGATAGAAATTTTTGGGTAGACTATGTTCACCACGTGACGGTAGACACCACCAATGGAGAGTCACCACATGACGCGTTGAAAATTCAAAATTATAGATATGACGATTTATTATTGGTTTGAAATTTTTTAGTGTCCTTGTGTTACTAAACATAATATATATGTATGATAGGAAAACTCAAAAAGATAAAACAACATCGTACACATCGATCAAAGTCTGAACATGAGATAAACCGGAGATCCTTTCAATACCATGCCAAAGTTACAACGACACATCAAGAAAAAACGTGACAAAAGCGCGCGGACACACACAACCAGTCAAACAGCAGGAAGCACATATATAGTTTCTTGTTAGCCTTTGTTGACCAAGCTAGTTAGCTCGACTACTGGTTACCAATGGTGGCGAGCTGCTGTATGTTGAGTGGGTACGCCATTGTCTGGTCTCCATTGAACGCCCTTCGTCCCATGATGACATTCACAGCCTCCGTCGGATGGAACGCGTCCCAGAACACATACTCGTTTCGGTTCGGGCAAGGAGTTTGGAACGGCAGGCATGTGATCTGCCCTCGGTTCTTCCCTATCCCACAGCACCCACGGTCTGCAACGCTGAAACCTACACACCCAAAATTCAAAATGCATCAAATTGTAACGAAAATAAAATAGCCATACGTGAGATAATTAGGGTCTAGAGGATGATGGGTGAAAAGAATACCATAAGATTTATAGTTGGAGAGGAGTTCCTGAAACATTCGATCAATGTCTATGAAGGTGAATTTGGCTCCGGGCAGATTTGTGTTGAGGTTGGCAATCATCGTCTTCACATTGGCATTAAAAGGCTGCACAAGCTTGTTGACGTCGTCAGAACAGACACCTCGATCGTTTTGCGCTAAAATGCTGGGAATGCAGCCCATGACTCCCAGTCCAGCTAGGGCGAACTTCCTCGCCCCAAGGTTGTACAAGCTCTGATACATCCATTTAGAAAACCAACAAGTCAAGGCTTTGGCTGATTTATGTGCATGCATCAAGTAGGTATGGTATGTAACTCACAGTAAGCTGTTTGGAGTACTGGTCGACCAAGAGGCTGGCATACTGTTGCCCATCATACTGATTCCTGGTCTGGTAATTAGGCATGAGGTAGTTGTTTAGGTAGTCATTGCTACCCATCCCCACAAAGAATATGCACTTGCCTATCGACTTCGCCACCTCATCTGCACTACCTAAATTAGCTGTTATTTGATCTAGAGTGGTCTGGAAGTTCTGGATTTGCTGGTTGAATGGAATCCGCCCCACCTGGTTCAGTTAATCCACACACCGTACGTGTTCAGATAACGGATCAGAACATTTCATTCACATGCTAACTTAATTAGTTATTTTTTCCACATGAATTAGTGTAAGTTATTCTGAGAGGGCTTACAAAGTTCTTTCCAGTAACGTCCAGGATCCCAGCAGCTGCAGAAGCATAGTTGACTCCATGAAGCACTTGATCCCCGGAAGCTTGAGAGAAGGCAGGAATGAGAGGAAGGCCCAACAGTTCAGCTGCGCATGCAAATACTTCAAAAACTTCAACTTCAAATAATAATCACATGTTTATGAGTATGAACTGAGAGTTAATGCATGGCTATAAAGCCATGCATTTAGCTCAGGATAATAAAAAAACATCATCAGCATTACTGCTAAAACTCCGGTGATCATAATTAAGGTTCGAAGAGCTACTAGCGATCTCAAGATATATCTCTACATCCCAAAAGAATATGAAGACGCCTACCGATTGTGTCAACCATGGTGTATCCATTAGAGAAGCGTCCGGTAGCGCCACCTTGGAAATCAATACCATAAGGATAGTAGTTAGCCTTGGCAAGTGAGGCCAGCTGATTATTATTCCCATTATCGATCAAGGAGTCACCGAAGATGAACATGGCAGGGACCAGCTCCTGCCTGTTGTCAGCATCATCCTGCTGCTGTCCCAAAACTGCATGCCACAGTACACAAAATGCACACAAAGACAGCATCAAAATGGCCTGCCGATGCTTGCACTTATGATCAGCCATTAGAGAACTGGAGTAAGACATCAGTGTAGGGTTTGAATAAGTGAGGTTTGATTGATGAGTGAGAGGAGGGTGGTGCTAAGAATATGGTGAATAAATAAGAATGGAACTGAGGGCGTGGTAATTGGGTGAGGAAGGTAGCTGTTGAGGTTGCAATAAATTTATTCAACCGTTCTCTTCATGGGCAGTAAACCTAGCTAAGAGCACCGAGACACTAGCTAGCAAGCCACATTCATTTATCTGCATGCATAGCTTATTATTTGAAATTTGAATGGGTCTGTTCAGGTAATACTTTCACCACTAGTGTAAATGTGGGTAACGTTAGGAAAGAGCAAGAAAGTTCATTAAGTTCTCAGTGGGATTTTATGTTCAAATTCAGAGCGAGCCATAGCCAACTGTGGAGAAGGTAACAACATATGATGTTTCTAGTGTTCCATTGGGCGAAGGTTGCGGCAACTTAATTACTGGCCATGCATTGGCCACTTGTCTGAAAGTACTCGTCCTGGAGAGCTTTGAAAATTTCACGTTTGCATGGGGCAATGTGCATGTTTTGGGCATTGACTTCTTTATCTGAAATCTAGAAAATCCTATTTAATAAACCCAAGGTATGAAATATTAATAAAAACAAATTATGAGTTTTACATATCACTTAACCGATTTTTTTTTTCACTCTTACTTACTCCCTCTGTCCTCTTTTACTTGTCACTTAACCGAATTTTTTTGTCCTTTTTTACTTGTCACTCAACAATCCCAATACAAATTTAATTTCAAAAATATTAATTAATAAACCTTATTAATTACTCATGTAACCACATAACAACTATGTCAATTACCATCCTTTTCACAGTACCCGAAGAGGCATAATAGTGGAGAATTAAATAGAGGCACTAATTAGGTAGCTAATTATTGAGTCAACCGTTTTTTCCTTAATCCATACGCTAATTGACTGCGCGGGAGTATCAATTAATAGTTTCAAATGAGCATTTAATATCAACAATTATCTTAAGATATCAAATATTAATCACTTTATTATCATAATTAATAAAAAATTTATTCATCACCGGTAATCATCTGCCAATTTTACTTTTTGCACGAATTTTTTTATAAAAATATTAACCACCTACTTATTAAATTTGTTCAACCGCTAATATTAAATTCATATTAATCTATTCAAATTAACCTAAAACAACATGTATGAGAGGATGAAGAGAGTATAGGGTAAAATTTTGATTAATAGCCGATAGAATAACAAATACGGTCAATCATATCAGTTTATCGATTAAAATGTTTTAACCTTTAATCGAATTGTAACTGATCAATAAATACAGTTATTTTTCGTAATCCATAATTTAATCCTATTTTGATTTTGCAATATTTTATATAAATAATTAAATAATTCTTTTTTAAAAGTTTAACAATATATTATGATAATAGTTAATTTAATTTAATTTAATTTTATTCATTTTTTTGTTATTTTTAATATTAGTTTTTATTTTTCGATTAAACAATTAATCGATTATCAAAAAATAATTCTAATCTTTAACCGAATTTATTCAGTGAACATCGCAATTTAGTAATTAATTAATTAACCGTTTCCATCTCAGAAATTTCAAATTTGATATGAAAAAGGCGCCCGCAAAACCAATCGTTTCCGGTAGTCTTCTTCTGATTTGTGGCGTCGCTCTCGTTGCATTTCTCTCTTCCATTCCTCATGGCCTCCAGCTTCCATCTCGCGCCGGTCTCCGGTGAGTCAGTCCGATGCTCAGTTCAGTTTTTTTATTCTTCATCGCGCTTCGAATTTCCACGCTACGTATCTGTTTTGCGGTTACCGGCGTCTTCACTTACACAGCAATTTCTGTTTCTGGACAAATTTATTGTGAGAAGCCGACTTCATTTCCTCTCGGAATGTGTTAGATCAACTATTTTAATCTTGAATGCTTGTGTTAGGAAGCAAAACTAATGTCTGTTTTTGGATTTTTTTTTTAAACGTGACTTGTTTGCTTAGTTTTCTATCATTCTAAATCCGCTCTTCATTTTTTTTCATAGTTGGAAACCATTACAATCTACCACATTTTCGCGGTTCCCAACTGTTATAGTCTCATGTGTCTTATCAACAGCGCAAATTGATTGTAACAGTTCGGAACTGCGAAAATCTTCAAGATGTCTGTTTTTGATCTGCGTGTCTATCCAGTCGAATTTGTAAATTTCGGAACTGCGAAAAACTATTAGTTCGCAGAAGCAGACATCTGGATTGTAACAGTTGGAAACGCGAAAATGTGGTAGATTATAAAGGTTCTCAACTGTGAAAAGGTCAGAATGAAAAAAAAAATAAAGAGCAGATTTACAAATGATAGAAAACGAGACAAAAGAGACACATTTGAAAAAAAATCCTGTTTTTGCAGAAGTAAAAAAAAGCCAACTTTAATTGTCGTTCAACTTTATGTGAAGAACTTAGAGTTAGCATATTCATATGTATGATAGTTTGGCTGATTAATTGTTGGAGAGACGCAAGTGCTCCTAAATAGTCTACATCAGGATACTAAAACCAGAATTTCATTTCAGGTGCAAATCAATTTGCATGCTCGCACAGTTTTGCTGTTTGATTCTAATCTGCCTACCTGCATGCATTCACTTTGATTTTATTATTTTTTATTTTTGTGTTCGTATTACTGTGTCCTTGGGAGTAGATTGTTGTTGGCTGTGTGTGCAGCCCTGCTGATATATTCATCTTGAAATATATTCAATTGCAGTGGAGTCTTATTGCTTTCACAATCCCGGTTGCATTTTTGCAAAGCATTTTGAAGTTCATTTGGTGTACATGTCATCTTTTAACATTGCGAATTCTTTAGTTGAAGCCTTCCAGATTTAATTTGCATTGGTAGTGATCCTAAACTGGTGAAAATTCCACTACACTGTCACCACCGGACTCTGACTTTTCCAACAGACACATTTAAGGTGTCATAATTCAAGTTCTTAACTTATGAGTTTATATGGTGTTGAATCCTTTATTCTGATTTGGTCTACTATTAAAAACCTTTGATTTCCCTAATGTGGTTGGAGCATATTTGTTATGAGAAATGTGATGCTAATGTATTAGTCATGGCATGTAAATAAAGATGAGAGAGGTCAAATACTCACTGATTATGAAAATCTCCCTCTAATCTGATGCCAACAATGGACTGCAGGTGGTAGTGGGGTTTGTCTGATGAGCAGTAAATGGAAAGAAGAACAGCACCCCACCTTTATCAACTTCATTTCCTCTTTTCTCAGAGCAAACTCCTTGCGGCTGAATTTTGTATCAATTGCTCCAGTAATAACCGTGGAGATGTCTCACAGCTACATTTCAGTGTTGCACATTATATAAGGACTCTCTGTTTGTGTAGGATCTCATTTTCAACTGTGGAGGGGTTTCTGTGGCATTTGTTTTTCTGACAAGTTGTGATAGCAACTTCTCGTTGGTCTTCGAAAGGTATCTTAGTTATGAGTGTTGAAGTTTTTGTTAATATGGAATTAATTTAAATTATATGTGTTGTATCATATAGAGTTCAAAAGCTGAAAGGGCAGTTTGCACACCTCTACGTTGTGGTTACTGTCCCATCTGAAGAGCAGAATGACTGCTTTGTTCGTTGTCTCCTCAAGTAAGTTAACATAGAAATATTTTGGATGTGTTTAGTTTGAGAACTTGAAAGACTGACTCTGTTCATTGTCTTTTCAAGATCTAAACTGGAGCTTGGGAAGCCCCCTTTTGTGGCTGCAGAAGACTTACAGATGGGTTTTGAAAAGATTGTGAAGATAGCACTTGCTTGTGGTGGTAAGACCTTCACTTTCTCGTGATATTTATAATGTGTTCCTTCTTTGTATTTACCAAGCAATAATATGCATCGCGCAGCTTGCAAACAGCTGGATGTATTATCCAAATTGACAGTTGAGGTCAGTGAAAGTCACTCTTTTACCTTATTTGTGAACATGGCTCAACTAATCTTAAAGTTTTCTTTTCTTGCAAAAGAGGGAGCAAGCTGTCCAAGTGATGGATGTTTTTGTCAGAGTTGTTTCTTCCATTCCCGGGATTGACAGCCACGATGCGCATGCAGTAATCTATTACCACGCAATTTTATTGAATTGCTTTTACTTACAATTGTTGGTCCCTGTTCTTGTCTGGTTGTTATCGCAATGGTTTCTGGTCAGCCTCACTATCAGTTCATATTTTTGTTACTGCGTCTATTTAAGTTCTCTTTATCTATAAAAATTTCTGTCATTCTGGCACAAGCACGCAATATAGATGTTAGAGAGGCTTTAGGTTGTGTAAGGTTGGGACCAGTTTAGTTTCATAAGAGTTCCATTTATACATAATTGTCAGTATCAATTGTGTTTAAAGATGTGAAGACAAACGGCAATCACATGTACCAGATTTTCTTGCTTCAGTTTCCCTCCAGTTAAAATCAAGAATTACCCTATAGAGTTTGGCTCCCTATCGCATCTGATATGCTATGTTATGCTCTTCTGTCTCTTTATTACTCTAGTTGCTTTTGCCAAAACTCTGATTCTGTTAGAGAAGCTGGCATACAAATGGATGCTGTGCATGTGTAACTCAAAGCTTGAGTTGTGAAAATACATAAGAATCTCTCTGATTCTATCTCATAAGGTTTATAGCACTTGTTTATGTCAAGTTAACAGCAGTAACAATGAGTCCTGTTTCTACATCTTCAGCTTAACCAAGTCATCGGATCCATTGAAGCAATAGCCAGGGCATCAAAAGAATACATTGTGGAAAATACTGATATCTCCAGTGAAAAGGCAGATTCTATCGTCAGGTTTTTTCGAGATCCTGATTTCTACATGACTTCAAAATTCGGTGAAAGGAAGCAGTTCCAAAATAAACTACTCTAATGATGTAGCTTTATTAAGTGTGAATCTCTTTCATTGTTATTAAATCTGCCTTGCCCAATAGATATATATATAAATCTCTCCATTATGACTTGAGAGATGAGTACAAGGTGATGTTGATACTGCAACTCATTAGTTGAGTGATCCTTTGACTAATGTGAGAATTTTGAATGTCGTTGAGCTTAAAATAACCTGAGTGGACATCAAATTGTGGAACTCTATGAGCGCCTCTGCTGGAGACTGTCCCTATGAATCGGTCAGGGTGCCATTGTAAAGATGTCAATAAGACCAGATCATGCTCTGGTATCAACCCTTTTCCAGTAAATAATCTCAGAAGCATGATTGCCTATCACTATAATTTCCCAAGATGCTTTGTGGTTATGTTATGATAATGTCGAATAAGCAGCTCGTTCGGTAGCCAATGTCGAAAATCTTGGTAGGGTTTATGCGTCAAATACCTGGCTTTTCTAAGTACTGAGTTACTCTTACTCAAATAGCGTACTGTGTTTGCCTATTGGTAGGAAGCCATCAGGCATTGGCTGGCTTCCTTAGCAAAACCAGGTAAAGAGGGACTGTCCCCAGTAAATGACCATTAACAAAACCTCATTAATGGATATTGAGCTAGCCGTTAAGATCCACATCTGGCTACCAAGTCTTCAACAGTCAACACTAAAATTGAATTTGGATTGAGTTTCTCAATATCCAAATTCATTTATAATAAAATAATTCAACTCAAACCCAACCCAAATTTAAAACAATCCAACTCAACCCAACCCAAATTCAAAACTCTTAATTTGGGTTGAATTTGGGTCAACCCATTTATTTTTATTAATAAAAAATTTAAAATTTTAAAAAATTCAAAAAATTAAAAAAAATTAAAAAAAAATAAAAAAAGAATTAAATTTTTTTAAAAAAAATTAAAATTTTTAAAAAATAAAAATATTTATTTTTTATTTTTTTATTTTTATTTTCTTATATTTATTTTTATTTTTTATATATTTGTAATTCGGGTTGTTTTACAATTTGGGTCAACCCGAATTCAAATTATACAACCCAAAGACCAACCCAACCCAACCCAAAAATTACAACCCAAAACCCAACCCAAATAAAATAACTTAACCCGAATTCACTTTAATTGGGTTTATTTGGGTTAGGTTTTGGGTCAACCTAAAATCCTTACACCCTTAATCAACACCCTGATAGCCTACTATTGTTTTTATTTAAATTTTTTATTAATATAATATTACGACTCACGCATTTTATCGTCAGAATATTCTAACTTTAATAATGGTAATTGTCAGAAATCACACTTACCTTCTTTACCACCAAACCACAGCCATGTAGCCTTGAGGGAATCTTGCCATCTTCGTCTCTCAAGTCAAACAGTTCTGAATCCGCTTCCACTGTGGCATCCAAAGAACCTGCAGTAGACTTGACGTGTTAATTGATGAGGCCGATAAGTCCAAGCATAAGATCATGTGATCAGTCTTAGCGAGAAATGTCTTCCAATTTCTTCCTATCTCTGGCAGCATGGACAAGTGACTTTCCTTTGACAGCCTCAGAGAGATTTCCATACTGTGTTGGAGCAACAGCCCTGCTTTAGCAGCCATTTAATTGGCAGAAGTCCCTTGTTTGGCAACAAAAAAAGAGAACAAACTCACTGTCACTTACCATCTCTAAGGCCTCTCTGCTAAGCTCTTGTTGCGTTGGATTAGAGCCGTAGGTGACAGAGTTACACGGCTTGTTCAATGAGTTTAGACGCAAGTATGGGACTCGGTGCGCCTTCAGCCTCAAGCCAGGCTGCAATGAAAATAAGAGTGTTTTCAAATATATCTAGATCCCTTGACGTGAAAGATATTTCAAAATTGTTCAAGAAGTTATTTGTAATTAAAATCTACCTTCATTGAGCAATGAAAATATAAAACAAGAAGGACAGGGTTCTGAATATATACACAAGTGTAGGAAATCGCGAGAAAAGTAGTTGGCTTTAACAATCATTTGAGCTGCATTAAACGATGTCGCTTCCAGACGTCATCCTGAGCTTCACTAGACATCTTCAAGATGACGCGCTCTCTCTCGTTGCTGAATTGAAGCATTCCTGCGTACTCCAGACGTTGTAGTTTGGTCTGCTTCACCAACACCCCACAAGCGAGGCTGAGCAAAAAGATCAAATAAGTTGAGCTTGGGAATGAGATGCTGAAACATAGCAGGTCCAACTGCCTTCTTGAACAAATCGGTCGGCTGCTTAGATGTTGGCACAATGTGAGCGGAAATGGTAGAGTTTCGGAGACACTCTTGAAACATGACAATTGATTTCTATGTGTTTCGTCCTCTCATAGAACATAGGGTTATTAATAATGGTGAACGCTGACTGGATGTCACATTATAAAGGAACGGGAGTAAGATCATCAACAGAGAGAGAGACCGTAGCATGCCGAGATTACAGATGACTTCACAAGTAACATTTGCCATGGACCGATATTCAGCCTCAACCAATGAACGGGAGACTGTGTTTTGCTTCATGTATTTCCATGAGACTAAACGACCACCAAAGAACTATAAGTATCTAGTAATGCTCCGACGAGTTGTGGGGCAGGCGTCCCAGTCTAAGCCACAGTAAAAAGTAAGCCATGGTGTGACAGAGGAGGAACAGAACAGACTTTAACCTAGAGTGCACCTTATATAGCGAACAATCCGCAGGGTAGTTTGCCAGTGTCTCTCAGGCGAAGAGCTTAAGAATTGACTTAAGAATTCCTCCGTCAGGCTTTTGTCAATTATGGAAAATTTTACACTACAGCCTCTTATATGAGTCTGAATCGTGTCTCAGTCCCATTGTGACTAATCATCCTCTCGGACCATCTATTGATCATCGTCTTCGTAAGCTATTGCCCCACTAACTCGCTAATCAGACGCGAGCCCCTTCTCGGACGGATTCTTACTTTTGCTCCTCAACCTATGGGTTATTAGCAGCCATTTAAAGATTAGTCAGAAGTTATAACCCAACAAGTGGAATAGAATTATCCTTATTTAACCATCCTGCTAGAAGTAAAGAGCAGTGTACAGAGGCGGGTAAGAACCAATCTATCTCTACCGAATACTGCAGTTGCATAAAGCCTTAAGTCATAAAAACTAGGGATAAAACCCAAAAGGGGCCCTGAACTATCACCGCTTACCCAATTGCGGTCAGAACTACCACGATTTCCAAAAATGGTGCGATGAAAAAAAAATTTGACTGATTTTCTAAAATAAAATTTACCATTACATTCCTAACCTAATATAATTATAAGACTTAGATTTGTGTGCAAAAATTACGTCATTTGGTTATCAAAATAAATTATATCATTTTGCGCACATAAAGAAAACGACATCTTTTGGTAACCAAATGACATAATTTTGCACACAAATTTAAGTTTTGTAATAATATTAGGTTTGAAATGTAATGGTAAATTTTAATTTAGAAAATCAGTACAATTTTTTTTTCATCGCACACTTTTTAGAAATCATGGTAGTTCTGACCGCAAATGGGTAAGCAGTGGTAGTTCAGGGCCCCTTTTAGGTTTTTCCCCAAAAAACTAAAAGCAAGTGTACAAGTTTAATCCTTATTTCTTTCTGCATGTAAAGGGGAGCAATGCCCGTTTTTTGCTCCCTATTAGGAGTCACAAAAATAATTATCCACTCCCTAGCTATATTGATTTTATTAGGACAATAATGATACATGTAAGACAAACTAACTACGAAGACATGACAAATGAGAGTTCATAGCACCTAGAGCGTTGTTCAGCCGTACCTTTAACGACTTAGAGTCTCTAATATGCTTGCTTGGTGTTGGTGCTTTGCAATGACAGAAAGACCTCAGCTCCAGCTGTTAGTTATCACCCTGTGATTTAGGGGTGAACCCTTTCACTCTATTTTATTATATAAGCTTAGGAAAAAGATTATTTTTTGATACACCAAGGACATGGATTCTATATGAATCAATGGATCCTTTCTTACATTGTTTAATGGCTTAGTCTGCCCAGAACCATCAATCCAGAAGCGAAAATTGGTTCCATGGCGGGGTTTCTAGCCATTTACATGCGCACAATCAGTTTGTCATCTATTACGGACGAGACTAGAAAAAAAAGAATTTCAGATACAATACAAATAGAATAGATTATATCCTATCCCTTTTGATTTTTAAAATTTTTTTCTACCTAGTATGCATCGATCTAAGTCCTCTTTCACAACTTATATAAGTTGTAACCTCATTCTCACTTTTTTTAAATAAAATACTAATTATTTTTAATGAAAAAGGAATATGGGGTGACACTTCGTATAAATAAGATGATCGGAAGAGAAAAACATAGCTATCTTATATTTTATTCATTTAGGTGTTTTAATGTTATAATGATTTAGGATGTTAGAGGTACCGATTTTTATAGTTTTCGAACTTTGAGGTTCTACAGTTTTAAGAGACTTGACATTTAAAGTTTGTCGAATTTAATGCTTCATTTTCTTAGAATTGTAAGGTTTTAGGGCATTTTGGACTATCTCTTAATCATTCAAATTTCCTAAAAAAAGTAATATTATTTTTTTTACTGATACCATTACCATACCTAACTTATGTACAATATCACCACCATCAAACAACAAACTTAAATGACATCATTTTATGCCTTTGCTTTTCAGTTGGTAGTTCTGAATTTAATTCCCTAAATTAATTTGCCTTTTTAATTAAATTAGAATGGGCCCAAAAGACTGGTAAATCCATGAGGCCCATCATGTTGCGTGCCTCTCTCTCTCTACCCCGTAGCACCAAAACCCGTCTCTCGTCAAATCTTTATATCTCTTTTCTCTCTCTTCCTTCACTCGACCTCAAACCCTAACTCATCAATTTCGTTGCTTTTTTGTTTCTTCGTTCGCTCGCAACCAGCCATGGCAGATCAAGAGGTCGCCGTCGGGGCCGTTACCGCTGGCCCGGTTTCTTCGGAGAACAAGCGGAAGCTGGACGAGTGGGAGCCCCACCGATCCCAGCCGGAGGACGTTAATCGAAGCTCCAGCTTCGAACCCGTCAAAGACGCTGGAGCTGTGGATTCTGATGAGAACGACGCCAAAAGGCCGCGGCGTGATGAGAAAACTGCCAGTGAGTACAATTTTTATGCGCATCGTCTTGGAAAGGTTACTGTAGGATAAACACTACCGTAGCTTTGTCTTGCTCTGTTACCAGATTGTTCGAATGAGACATTATCTCTGATGCATATTATTTTGTTGGAGATTGGTTCTATTTTGAGCTCCTTCTATGGTTGTATTGGCATGATATGTACTTGTATGAGAGACATCATTTCTTTGAGCTGTTATCCTCTCCCGGCCGAGATAAACTTATCCTGTTTGCTATGACTTATAGTGTTTTTTCTTCCTGAACAGCTGATGAGAATGGACATCAAACTGAGAATGTGGGTGGTGTGGAAGTCGAGAAGAATGAAGAAACTTCAGCAGCAGATCTTAAGAATGCGGGTGACAATAAGCTTGGGGAAGCTAATCCGGTAAATGAAGAGCAACCTTCGGAGACTGGTCGACCGACTGAACAAGTCAAAGCCACACAGGAACCCACTCCTGATGTAGCTAATAAAGAGAGTACAGATGTGGAACAGCCTCCCTCCAAGAAGGAGCCAGAGCTGGATGGAATGGCTGTATCCTCCGAAGATCAGGTTCAACCACCGTCTGCAGACACCGTCCAAGAAGCCGCACAAGAGAAGGCTAACTCAGACACTCATACTATGTCACGTAAAATGGACGTCCCTAATAATAAGGTATGTTGGTTATGTGTATTGACTCATTCACGCTCCATGCGCAATCTTCTGGATGTCCTGTCAAGCCAATTGTTGATTGATGCTTTTTGGCTTCACCATCCATTTTATATAACCCCCACTCCTCCCCAAGAATACTCTTCAGATTAGTTTACCCACAAATATTTTCACCTCCATGGTTTGGCCCCTCTTTCTATTCTTTTCGTGAGCTCTCTTTCTAATATTTATATGGAAGCTAAACTGAGATGGAAATAACTGTCTTGCTCAATTCATATTTGTTTGAAGCAGTGTAGTGACAAAGGTCACCTTATGCATCTGTTCCTTAAACACGTGTAATACATTCAGCAAGCGGCTTTGATGTTACCTTTCTCAAATCATATTAGTGACTAATTGTATCCATACAAGTTGATCAGCAATCTTGGCTTAAGTGGTTCCTGACCACATCAGGATGCTATCTTCTAGGGTATAAAAGTAACAGGGAGTGTACAGAACTCGGTTGGATCTACTGTTACAGTCACATTTTCTCCTTAATTAGTAATATAATCTAATGGCCTTAGTTAATTTATTCTCAACTGCTTTGATTGACATTAGATAGATATCTGTGTGATCAAAGAAAAAATATAACCTACTTAGTTATTATGCTATTCAGTGAGTGATATGATGGAATTCATAGCAAGGTTCTTGTCTATTGATTATCACTTAGCAAAAAACTCTTAATAAAAATTACCTAGAGTTTGATTGAGTTATTTGGTAAACAGTATATGGCTTCATTGCAGGTAGGAGTTCTCATTGGAAAAGCAGGAGATACTATTAGGTACCTGCAAATCAATTCAGGGGCAAAAATTCAAATCACACGAGATGCCGAGGCTGATCCACGTGCACCTACAAGGCCAGTGGAACTAATTGGAAGCTTGGAAAGCATAGAAAAGGCTGAGAAATTAATCAAGGACGTGATCTCTGAGGTTCTATGATGATTCTATCTTTGCCCCTCTATGACATTCTTCAGAAATGCTTCTACTATGATATGGTTCACTACTTTCCACGAATTCCATTATTGTTTAACATGTCGCAGGCAGATGCTGGAGGTGCCCCCTCTCTGGTTGCTAGAGGAATAGCTTCCGCGCAGACTGTTGCACAAGCTGAACAAATTCAGATGCATGTGCCAAATGATAAGGTATATTCATTCTTAAAAAAGCAGTCAAGAGTATAGTTATCTGCTAAACTTTTGTACAATAACTTTGTTCACATGGAGTTGGGATACAAATAATTGGCACTCATTGCTTGCCTTTTTGCCTTTTAGTTTTTTTAGATAGTTTGTATATCCCAGTGGTGATGTTCAGGATTAAATTTGAATCTGTTCATGTAGTTGGTAATGCTGTTTCAGGTATTTTTGTTGAAAATGCTAAGTATCAAATTCCAGGCTTAAAATGCTAAATATCAAATTCCAGGCTTAAAATGCTTTGCTATGAATTTAGTTGGCAATGATGATGATGAATAAAATATACACTTCATTAGTAATGATCTCGATAGTTATCTCTTCTTTGAAGTATCATGTTCGATTGTCCTGGTGCACCTGGTGAGAGATGTATATAGTCTTTTTTTTACCTTTTTTTCCAAGTTAGTTTTTATCAGATTCATATCATGTATTCCTGAATGCTGAGTAGTGAAGTATCAGGACAAAATTGTCCTGATGTTCAATTAGTTTTTTTGGTGATGATGAATAAGAGGGAACTTCTCTTATATACTTGCATGCCTTTGTGTTTGCATCCCGATAAATGTTAAGTCCATTATTTTGATTTTCATTTTGTCTAGGTTGGAATGATTATTGGCAAAGGCGGAGAGACAATTAAATACCTTCAAACAACCTCTGGTGCTCGAATCCAGGTAGTTGATATCGTGTGCATGGTTATCACACATGACTTGTACTATCGGAGCTCAGTAAAATGAGAAACTGAGACTTGTATATCATTTCCTAAAGCTTAAAGCAAACACTAATGTGCAGTTAATACCTCAACATTTACCGGAAGGAGACCAATCAACAGAAAGGGTTGTTCGGGTCACTGGTGATAAAAAGCAAATTGAGATTGCTAGAGAAATGATAATGGAAGTCATGACTCAGGTTTGTTCTCGTGTTCATGTATTATTTGGCCTCTGTTATTTTCATTTATTCTTTGTTTTGGAAATTGAAATGTGTTTGCTGCCAGCATTTTACTCCCTGCTGTATTTCTCATGACTTGTATAAATCTACTATACTTGTTCCTGATGCAGATATATACATATTTATACCTTCAAAATTTTGTGGTACTTGAATAATGTTTTATGCTAGACTTTGATATTTAATAAACTTTAGGAGTTCATAATCTGAGTACTTGATTAGGCATTGTTGTTAATAGGCTGGGATCAGTGAGCTTCTGAAACGAGTAAGATTACTCGACAGTTTGAGGACTGTTATATTACTTTGTCTTGCATCCCTTAAAACTTGCTTCATATGAGTAGAATGCCTGATTATCGAACTCTCTAGATACTGCTCGCACTATCTTCTACCTAGATTCCCTGTAGCCCAGCAATGCGGTATCACAGACGGTAAAATTTTACACATGGTCTTTGACAAGTATAAATTTTGAATCAAAATTGTGACTTAAGTGATTATCTGCAAATAATGGTTCATCTGCATGTGCACGTAATGTCTAGTGCCTTCTTTGAGCTGGTTGACTGAAGTATCGTGATGCAAATCGAGGAGCTATGTTTCAAACTTACCATGCCAATAATTTGATCGCATGAATAACATGAATGAGAGCCTCTGATGATGCTGATTGATTCTTGCCAAGGACTCTTGAGCGAGCCAAAAAAAGTGTTATGTACAAAATCAAGATACCAATTTCCATGATTTATGCATATTGAAGGTCCCCATTTCGAATTGGTTGGCTTTAAAAATGCAGATTTGGCTATTACCTTACACATGGTCTCAGCATTGCTTTCTCGCAGTAGCAATGAACTTCCACTAGTCCTTCGCATCCATCAAAAGAGGTATCTGGCATTAGCCGTCACAGTTGCAGGATGTGAGTAGTTGGTAAGACTGTTTCAAGACTTAAAATTTAAGATCCTGATATAATTAGAGCCCTACATGATCTGTGCATGAGATATACTAGAGAAGTACCATGTCTGGGTTTAAGATGATTCCCTAGGAATTTACTTGAACTTAAATTGATACCATGTAAGATCATTGGATTTATTATTGTGTTCCTTCATTTTCAGTATCAGGTTGTTAGTAAATTGCTTTTTCCCAGTTTCTTATGATGCTAATCATGTGCGTTTTATTTTATCCCATTATGAGAGTATGCAAATTGAATCATTAAGCTTTGAGTTCACTTTATGGTTGATCAAAGAAGGAATACAAATGCTTACCAGAAAGTAAGTGTTGGGTTATTGGTTTCATATGTTGATATTAATGGGTTTCTCTTCCTTGAAGTTGCAAGAAATCATTTTTTTACTATTGTAACCACTAACCAGCTTCTGATTTATATATATTGTGACTGTGTAGTGTTTGTAGGAACTTTTGGCAGTTAGATTAGGACTCTAAATAATTGTTACTCTTGCTGCTGAAGAAATCATAAGAGTTCCATACTTTGGTGGCTTGGGGTGTGTTCTTAGCTTTTAGCTGCCAAAAAATGAACACACCTTTAGTACCGTGAAGTGATTCATATCCATCTTAGAAATCATTACGTATTCATAAAAGTCATTTAAAATCAAATATATTTCATTGTCGATCTTGCGAGATTAGGTATTTGTATATTTGTTGACGTTGCACCTATCTAAGTCATTTGTTCCCAGGGGATCCTGTCTTTGCCACTGAACTGTATCAAAATGGATTTCATTGAAAATTTTGCATAATTACATGATATCGGTTCTGATTGCTGTCTTGAGACCTATCAACTCCTGGAATCTAGTTCTACCATCATTTTGGTAGATTAATCGTTTTTAAGTAATTGTAATATTATCTAACATATATTTTCCCATTGTGCTAACACCTTAAATTTATTATGTATGTATTTGCTTGTTTCTCTTCTGTTTTAAGTTCTTTGTTTTGCTGCACTTAATGGTGTCATGTTTTCCATGTATTTTGAATAAAATGTCGAGGGGGCGTATGTCCTTCATCACAGGCATGTCTGGTGCTTTTTATTCTGGAGCAATTGCCTAAGTTTCTAATAATTCACTGACCCTTTATCTATCTGCTAACTTTATTTTTCTTGTCTTTGGAGTAGCCAATGAGACATTCACCTCGTTTTGGTGGTTACAACCAACAGACTGATAGATTTCGTGGTGCTTCTGGAGCCTGGGGTCCCCACGGTGGTCATTATGGTCAGCCATCAGGTTATGATTATTATCAGCGAGCATATCCACCCCAAAACCCACTGCATCGGCCTCCGGCTTATGGTCACTACCCCGGTCCTCGTTATGGTCCAAGAGGCGGGTATGGTGGACCTGGTTGGCAGCAGCAGCCACCAATGCAGAGGCCTTCATATGACAATTATGGTAGATCAGGTCACTTTATGGATGGGTCTGCTGGGGCTAGGGGCCATTCCATGTCCCCTAACATGGGCCCCATTCCTTCTCAAGCGAGTCATGATTATGGACACCAACCGCAGTACCCTAATGCTGTCCCGCCACCATCTGGTTATGGGCATGGGTATGATGAAATGAAATATGGGACCCAGGCACCAGTTCAACATCCGTATGGTGGTCAAGGAAATACTCAGCCAGCCTACTATCAAGGTCATACTGGCTATGCCCCTGATCAGCAATATGGAAAGCCAGCACCATATGCTATGCCCATCCCTTCTCAACCTGCTGCACCTCAAGCATATGGTCCACCCAGACCAATTCAACAGGAAGCTTCTTATCCAGCGGTGAACTCAGCATCTGTCCAACCATATGTTCAAAATGTGCCTCCGCAGCAGCCGGCTCCATATGTCGCTGGTGCGCCTGCGCAGCCTTCTTATCCAACTTACCCGGCAACGGATGCCTATGCCCAACCACAGCAAGCAGCAGCTCCTGGCTATGTGCAGCAAGCGGTTCCTGGCTATGCCCAACCGGTGGCACAGCAGGCGCCGGGTGTCTATGCTTCACAAGGGATGCAGCCTGGTTCTTATGCCTCCTATCCAACCGCTCAACCCGCATATCCAGATCAGTCTGCGGCTGCCAGCGCGGTTTATAATTATCAAGCTACAGCTGCGGCAGCAGATCCAAATGCAGTGTACAGTACACCACAGGTTTCACAAGGCTATGCTCAACCTCAGCTGCAGAGTGCACAAGTCTACGCACAACCTCAGCAACAGAGTTCACAAGTCTACGTGCAACCTCAGCAACAGAGTTCACAAGTCTACGTGCAACCTCAGGCGCAGAGTTCACAGGGCTACGGTCAACCGCAGCCACAAAGTGCACAGGGTTACGCTCAACCGCAGCCACAGAGTACACAACAAGGCTATGCTCAACCTCAGCCAGTCCCAGCAGCAACGTATGACCAGCCAGCTACTCAATGAAGCAGAGAGAAGTGGCAGACAGTTGTGTTGGGAAGCATTTCTGCAGCATTCTAGACGGTTGGGGTTTCAATGCATTACTGTACTAGTTTAATGTTTGATATAGCTGCGGATCTATATCAATTGTCCAAAACTTCATTTTTTTTTACTTCTGGATGCTTAAATGAATTTTAGTCTCCTATAGTGTTCAGAGTTAGGTTGGAATGAATGTTTTGTATTTCCTCTCTGAAAAATCGAACTAAGATGGTATCAGCGTCAGTGTGGAATGAAGTGTTTTGCATTTGTTTGCTATTTTGAAAAGTTGGTGTGTTCTACTCATGGGAGACTACATGTTAAGTGTCAGCTTGAGGCGAAGTACGAAAGATTCTGATCAAGTATTTTCCTTCTGCAGCTGGGGTTCGTATTCATTCCTGATGCTTTTATCCTGAATATAATGTGCGAAAGCAAACTTAAATATGTGCCAAAACAAAGGGGACATCCAAACATTCTCTTGGATATTAGGTGCCAAAGCAAACGCAAGTATATTACTGATCTTGAACATTATGTATGAAGATAAATTCAATGAGAATCAACCAAACAATCCCTTGAGTATCACGTGTCAAAGCCAGCTTAAGTACAGCCGAAAAACAACAAGACAGCCCACGAAAATCAATAAAACATTCTCTTGGAGCACCTGTATTCAACAATATCCCATGCAGCCAAGCCAGTAAAACACAAGATAAAATAAGACGCTTGGCTGTTAGATCGTTTGGTTGTACCGGATTTCATTCCGTATCTTCTAATTTTGTCATCATATCAACTGAATTTTGGCAAAATTATTAAAATGACCAAATTATTATGGTTGCGCCAAAAATTTATCTTTTAAAATGCTGCAACGTTGGGTGTTGTTATATTACTCTTGTTGCGCTTTGTTAAAAAATTGTCATATTATATAATTACATAAGCTCTTTTAAGTTAACAAACATCTTCATTTTTTTTTATATGATTTGGAGGTAGGAGCAAACAGGTCTTTCACCTTTATATACACTGTTTTCCTATCACTCTTGGGTGCATCGAGAACACCCATTCAGATGGGTGCTCTCATTTTGCATTTCGTAGTCGTTAATCAAAACGATGTTATTTTGGCATCTTATTAAACACAACTCAAGTGAATATTAAAAAAATTCAAAAAAAAAACAAATTAAAAAAAAATTATATGAAATTGATGAATATATATAATAAATTGATGAATATATGTATTAAATTAATAAATAATTATATAAAATTGATCAATATATGTCTTAAATAATTATATAAGAATTTATATTTTTTCTTCTTTTAATATTTATGAATCAAACTAGTTTTTTTAAATTGTTTCTGATTTTTTTGAATTTTTTATTATTTACATGGATGGTGTTTAATGAGAATATCAAAACAACATCATTTTACAATTAAAACAACATCGTTTTAGAGCGAGCGCACCCAAAAATTTGCCGTTCCTTCAATCCAAAAAATATTATTCTATATAAATATCAAAACTTTGGGTAATTCCACACTCTTCAAAACATTCAAAAGTATCCAAAATTACACATTTTTTTAAGGGGATCGATAGTGGTTCCCCACTCCCCCTTGGTGGTCAGGGGCCGCACACCCCCTCCACCTTGATAGTGTACACTCATACTCACTGCGGGCCAACTCACGCGCACCGGCTTGAACCCATGACCTTGGGGTTGTTAGACAACACCCAATGCCACTAGGCCAACACCTTGTTGGTCAAATTACACATTTCTCTACACCTTTTCAAACATTTTACACAAATTTGAGTTGAGTTAACATTAGAACTTAAAGACACTTAATTCACCTTCCCATATCATAGCTCTAATTCATTACATCGTTTGAATCTTACATGATAACCATAGCCAGCAATCGCAAACTACGAACACAACCACGGCATTCTCAACAGAGGGATTTTGCATTAAGATGGTACTTCAATATTCAAAGAAGATTTGCAATCCCCGCAATTTTATCTCAATTATAAAGATCATGTAACTATCATTCTGCAACTTGATATGATAGAAAAAACATCGCCCCGACGGTTAAATGCATCCAAATTTTGTGAAGGATCAATGAAGTGTGTTCATTATTTTTCTTCATCGACTAAAATGGTTGATCCGTTGCTGACCCCAAAATCCAGCAAGGATGCCATTTCATCCTCCAGCAAAATCGGTAACGGATTGCCCTGCATATAATGATGACTTTTAAGTGCATATGTTCCAAACTATACAACATGCTTGTCAACGATGAACTGTTCCAAGTATAATACTAATAATAAACCTCCTCTTGCAGAAACAATCTAGGCCTGATCGATTTCAGCTTGAAAAAGCTCTCACACAATAGCTTTAGTTTTCCCACCTGAAAAATATCTATATGTAAGATTTTACAGAGCAAGAAATAACAAAATAAACACTTAAAAATCAGCTAAGCAACAGTTTCTGACAGTGGTAGTCGCTGGCAACTTTTTAGTCAAAGGTGGTTTCTCGCCAATTGAAGCTCCAACACATTTTAAAGTTACAGCTGCAAAAAAAAAAAAAAAAAGTTACGGCTGCACAAGTAAAAGGGAAATTTAGTAAATTAATACTACAGGGTTCCAACATCCTGAGACTCGTACATAAAAGCCCAGATGCCATTTTTTGAGGTCCAGCTGCTCCTGTAGACGATGGACGTTCATCCTCAATTCCATGATGAACTTTAAGTTCAGCAAACCTGTGGTTTACAATTGGTTCTCAATTTAGACATTGAACACCAAGTAAAAAACCACAATACATAAATAAACCTTAATATAAAGGAAAACTTTAATGAGCCCAATTTTGTTTTCGGGGACAGGACAAATTCTAATTGTTCTAAAACGATTCAACTTGGCTTCCAAAATCTTATGCCATGAGATAACTAATTATGGTGTCACTTTTAACATTTTAAATAAACTGAATTGATCATTGTAAATGGATTACAACTAGCTAATTTAAATTTGGATACAGTTTGGTTCACAATGAGTAATTCATTTGATTTATATATTGTAAGAATAAACCGAAAATCAAGATAGTGTCATAAGTTATGAATGACACAATATTTGGAAGCCGAATAAAAAATAATAATAATCATATTTTAGAATTTAGATAGAAAAATAAATAATGAAGAATAAATTTACCATTAAACAACCATACTTTTGATAATCCCCTTCTTCAAAATAAAACCTTCTGAGTATAAGCAATTAACTGGTTTAGATTTAGTCAAGAGAAACCCATTAATTTGGTTTCAAAAGCAAGAACAATGGAACATAAGCCATCTCATTGGAGAACAAATCTAAATAGTTTTCACCAGGCACCCATTTCATTGAATAACAGTAATGAACTTGAGTTCTGTATCTGTATCTCATGTTGAGATACATCCAGTAGTGTATTCTTTTTCTTCCATCGCATTTTAACAAGCCCGACATTCAAAAAATATTGGAAGCAAAATTGTCATGCTGGACGTACTTCTTACGGCGCGTTTTAGATTCAATACACATTATAATGTGAGGCGAATATTAGAACTGTAGCAATAGACATAGTTGTAAGTAGTTGAGATTGAGTTTGGATACATGCAGTCTATTGATTGTTGCAATTCAGATATGCAAAACAACTCACCTTGGGTGCATCTGCTGGATTTCTTTCAGGTTGCTTGACTTTGACATGACCAAACGTATGTAACTGCAAATGATCATAATAAAGATTCAATGTCACAAATTCAGAGTGCAACTCAAAGAAAAAAATATTATTCCTAGAAAACATTTAAGTTTGTTCATCTAGTAACGTCAAGTTTGTGATAATTTCGTCCCAAAGTTAAATAGAATGAAAATCAATAAGTTTTATATGAGGTTAGCATCGTAAACTGCTGAGAAGGTTGATAAAACTACTAAGAAGGTTGTAAGTTTTATCCATAGTGCTTATATAAAAATCATATTATGGCAATTGGCAATCCATTGTAGAAGTTTGATATAAAATACTAGAAGGGCAAAAATGTCAAAAAAGGACAGAACATACCGTATCTCAGACTCTTTTCTCTCACGAGGGCTTACCTAGACATCTCACAAACAGCAGCAATACAATTTTAGGCGACTGTCAAAAAATGCATACATAAATGAGATAAGTATACAGAGAGCAGAGAAAAGTTGTACCTCACTACCGTTTAACATCTGAACTTTAGCCAACCGTGCAATAAGAACAAATCTCGGGACACCACCTTTACCAGGATCAGCAACAGGATTATCTGAAAGCCTGATATCCTTTTCATTTAAAGTTGTATAGAGTTACAAGCAGAAACAAAGGATAAATTAAAATAAACAAATTGGAAAAACAATATGAGACATGGCCTCTAATCAACATTACATATAAAAATCAAAAGAAAAGAGACAGTACTTTTTTTAGCTCTTACCACAAGATTGGGGAAATAATTTAGTGAGTCGACGGCTGATATATCATTGATATTGTTACCTCCTGGGGCATAAAATGCAGAAAAAAATTCAGAATTACTCCAAGGGTAGCTTTCATATAATTAAACTAGAATGAACGATCATTTATAATTGAAGAAAAAAGAATACCCAAGAGAAGGCAACACAAATGCTGGAAAGGCTTATCGCCCTGCTTCAACTGTTCTTGTCCGCTTAGAGGGGTTCGCATTATGTCATGGTCAGGATAAGCTATGTCCTTCAAATTGTTATTGTTCAACTGAAGCTGCTCCAAGCTGGATGGGTTCATATAAAAATAAATGAATAAATATATTAGTAAAAGATACAACAGTCTGAGGCAACACAGAAACTTTAAAAATACCATTAAAAAATAAGATGCATGGCTCCTCTATACCTTCGAAGTTGAGAAAGCTTCGAGATCTCAGCCCAGTCTTCAAAGAGATTGTCTTCTAGGTTCAAGAGACGGAGACTATCAAACCCCTGGACAAGTTTCGATGTTGGCGGCTGGAGAACCATGGAAAAAAGAACTCAGGCATCAGAGGTGCAAAGAAACTCAGCGTGCAATGACCAGTTAAGAAAGCTATAAATGAAAACTAATCAAAGCAACATTATTTAGAAAGCAACAGTTTGAGGGGAGCTCAGAGATGAGTATCTCAATAGGAATGGAGGCATAATATACAATGAGAAGACTGAAGAGAAACAAACACGTGAAACCGTGTAAAAAACTTGTTAAGTTACAGGTATTTATAAAAAGCCCAACTGACAAACTGAGAAATATATTAGCGAACAGTTTCAAAAAAGAAACATAATGATTTAGATTTTACGTAAGAAAGAAGGCACCAGCTTATGAAAGGTCTTTATTTAAGTCCATTTTTAATCTAAGCATAACGAAACATCACTAACATGACAGATGGAAAGAGGATAAACATACAGTTATTTCCCTGAGCTCATTCCCCATCAGGTGTAGCTCTTCTAAAGCTGGAAGAGAATGTTTCAGTACTTCTACCTGTTATTTGAGGAAACTAACTTCAATACAGTGCACATCTTGAATAAGGAATACAAACGGCAGTGAGAAGAACCTTGAGGACACACCTGAGTCCATTGCACACCGGTATGGTTCAGTACCACAATGCGAAGGTTTTTAAGCATTGGCAGCCCAGTAACATCGTACGACAGCTTATTATGTGATAGATTGAGAGCAGAAAGCATGGGGAGCTGCTCACAGATGGAGGCAATACTCTGGAGAAATCAACAGTATAATCTCTTTAATTGCAGGAATGTAAATACAAGAAAAGAAGTATAAGTGACATATGAAGTATGAGACTCGCAATGCTACATGCCCAATTTGTCCCTCTTTTTGGAAGTACAGCTTGGTCATCAATATGGGACATAATGCCTTTGTCTCTCACTGACTAATTATAAACAAAATATGCTCCACTGAACTGGCAGTGCTATTGTCAAATTTCCAGACTCAGTATGGCCGGTTTATATCATTCAGTTTTGATCATAATTCATTGTCACATTATAATTTCTAGGGCATCAGGATCTTCTGTCCATAACATTAAGGTACATGCTGATAAAAATGACAAATTCCAAATCTATTGAAAGAAGTGGATGCTTGAATTATGAATCATGCAATAAGAGGAGGTGGCACATATAAGAAAAGGCTACTAATGTTAACTTCACATGTAGCCTCATAAAATCAGTAAGTATGGAGAGTTACATGCCAGATAAGGAAAAACAAAGGGTGCATACTTTCCAGTCTGAAAGAAGATTTCCAGTCAAATCCAGGCGCCTGAGACCTGCCAAACAAGTCAAGCAAAGCGGCGCTTAATCATGATTCTGATATCAGCCCGCTACCGCAGTTGTAAACAAGAAAATCACTCCAGAAGAACTTACTTAGAAGTACAGACCCAATTTGACCAGGAACGCCAGAGGAGCTCACCCCTAAATACGACAATGACACTCCTTCCAGTTCTTCAAATTTGCTTAGCTTATCTTGAATCTTGTCCTTCCCAAGAAGCTGAACAGACACTCGCCTGTTGCTTGCTGAGAGTACATACATTTCATCTGCGGAAAAGAAAAACAGAATAAAGGAACTCCATAAGATGAGAAAAGCTCAGTTTCATCAAATGCCAAAAAAACTACAAATAAACTGAAGTGAAAGAAAAGAGCCGGCTGAGGAAGGAACACCTTCTTCCTCTTTAGTGGAAGTTCCTTTATATCTGAGCTCAAGAGCTTCCAACACAGTAACCCCAGCAGAAATGTTGTGCGGCCGGACGAAAGAAGCAGACTTGGGAGTTTTGGCGTGGAAATAACAAACCCCATTTACAGATCCGTCGTGCTTTCCTTCTCCATCATCCCAATCGACGCCAACCCAGAGGCCCGAGTACCCCTCAACGGGACCCACGTACTTGACTGTCCCGATTCTCCTCGAATCGCCCGCGAAGTGGACTCTCTGGTCGATTGTGAAGGCAGATGTCGTCAACTCGACTGAGTCAGGAGGCTTCTCGACGTCTGAGTTTGGCATCGTGTTCACAGCTAAAGCTTTGAGCTTTGCTGAGTTTGAAACAAACCGGAATCTGGGTGAATGAAGTTCCGAAATGGCGTCGTTTAGTCCTTCGTCGGTAACAAATCTTGAGGGACGGATTGAACAGTAGCCCTAATAAGACATTTCGAGATCGAAGGTGAGACACTGAGAGTCTGAGACTGCTGCAGTTGATTTGGTCGGACTGAGAATGAGCCTGTCAATGGGGTAAGATGTGGATCCGGATCCCGACCCGTCGTTTATACCCATATCCAAAATTCAATTTTTTATATCAACTAAACCGAATGTCATATTGAGTTTGATTTATTAAATACAATTGATCTTATTAAATCTGTTTAGTAATAAAGTTAGTTTGATATGAAATTTATTAGTTTCTTTATGTAAACAAAATGATATTATTTAATTTGATGATAAGACAATATACTTTTGGCATAAAGATTTAAGTCATATAGTAATATTAGATAAAGAATGCAATTGTAAATTTTAGTTTAAAATATGAGTCCAAAAAAATTTTTTTTGTTCATTTTGGGACATTTAAATAGTTTTGACCGTAATTTAATAAATGATGTTAGTTCAAGAACCCTTTTAAGATATTTCCCTATTTTTTCTTTACCACTCAGAACTGCATGTGAAACATAAAGGGCTGATCCAAAATTTCTTCAAACTGTGCAACATAGATTTCAGAAGAGAATAAAAAATAAATAACCATAAAACATCTCTATCTTGGGTACACCGAGAGCACATGCTCAACGTCCTTTATACTTATTATACACCACCCAATTAAATAGTTAATAATTTAAAAATAATCTGAAAGAATTATGTAAAAATCTAAAAAAATTATAAAATTCTAGTCTGATTTATAAACATTAAAAAAATAAAAAAATTATAAATTCATATTTTTTAATTTATATTTATTAAAATAATCATATATGAATTTGATGAATATATGTATACAAATGATAAATATGTGTATACAAGTGATAAATATATATATGCAAATGATAAATATATGTATCCAAGTGATGAATATGTGTATGAAAGTGATGAATATATGTAAGCAAATGATAAATATATTATGTAAGAAGCAAGTGATGAATACGTGTACGCAAGTGATGAATATCTGTTCGCGAGTGGTGAATATGTGTATGCAAGTGTTGAATATGTGTATGCAAGTGGTGAATATATTTAAGCAACTGATGAATATGTGTATGAAAATGATGAATATGTGCATGAAAGTGATAATTGTGTATGCAAGTGATGAATATTTGTTTGTGAGTGATGAATATCTGTATGCAAGTGATGAATATGTATATGCAAGTGATGAATATATGTAAGCAAGTGATGAATATGCGTATGCAAGTGATATATATATGTTCGCAAGTGATGAATATAAGTCCGCAAGTGATTAATATGTATATGCAAGTGGTGAATATATTTATGCAAGTGATGAATACATGTAAGCAAATGATGAATATGTGTATGTAAGTAATGAACATGTGTGAGAAAGTAATGACTATATGCATGCAAATGATTAATATGTGTATGCAAGTGATGAATATTTGTATGTAAATGATGAGTATATGTATGCAAGTGATGAATATGTGTATCCAAATATTCATATATTCATCGTTTGGATGCACATACTTGTATACATATACTAATCAATTGCATACATATATCATCACTTACATACAGATATTCATCACTTTCATGAACATATTCATCACTTACATACATATATTCATTACTTTTATACATATTAATCACTTTCATACATATATTCATCAGTTGCATACGCATATTCACCACAAACATACATATATTCATCACTTTCATACACATATTAATTACTTTCTTACACATATTCATCACTTACATACACATATTCATCAATTATAAATATACATTCATCACTTGCATACATATATTCATCACTTGCATACACATATTTATCACACGTATAAACATATTCACTTGGATACATATATTCATCACTTGGATACATATATTCATCGATTGCGTACACATATTCAACCCTTGCATACACATATTCATCACTTTCATACAAATATTTAACACTTACAGACATATATTCATCACATGAATTTACATATTCATCACTTGAATACATATATTCATCAATTGCGTACACATATTCATCACTTTTATTCACATATTCATCATTTGCTTACATATATTTATCACTTGCATACATATATTCATCACTTGCATACATATATTCATCAAATTCACATTTAACTATTTTAATAGATATGAATTGGAAAAATATGAATTTATGATTTTTTCATTATTTTATTGTTTATAAATCAAACTAGTTTTATTTTTTAATCTGATTTTATACAATTTGTTGATTTTTTTTTAAATTATTTACTTTTTATGAGTGGTGTATAATGGGGTTTAAAATGACGTCATTTTGAATTAATACAAAATGACGTCGTCTCCGGGAGCACATGCTCCCAGTGTACCCAAGAATTTGCGATAAAAGTTGTGTCAGCAACTGCCATTTACTTATAATATATGAGCAAGACAGAATATCGTATGAAGATAAGAACATACCAATGCTACAAGCCCCTTAGATTCAGTGGAGGAGCCATTTATCTTGAAAACTGTCTCTTTGGGAGAAATGAGTTAATAGAGTACAATCCCAATAGCAAACACATCAATCTTCAAAGAAACATCCCCATAGCGGGCATACCCGAAGGCATTATCAAGCAGAGCCCGTAAAATCCATGGTTATGTTTACGTAGCTAAAATAACTTGACTTCACACTTGGTTTATTTCCTATAGAACAAACCAATTAAGTTACTTTAATTGATTTTCCAAGTCAACCCAAATCGGCTTTTCCACATCCTTGCCTTTTTATTGTGCCATTATATTTGAAGAAAACTATTCCCTACTGACATTGAACTTGGACCTCATTACAGACCCATGTCAAATTTCTCAGAAACCATTAGACTATCCACGTCCTACGGTGTGACAGTTTAGATAAAATTTTACTCAGGCGGTATAATCCAAATGTACAAATAGAATTTATGCAATCACTCTTCCGTGCTCCGAGAGCACCTACTCCCGTTTGACGCATTTTGATTTTGATGAAAATGACGTCATTTTACGTTTTGCTCATTAAACACACTGCATAACTGGTGAATATAGAAGCAGAATTGAAGAATATTCATCAGTTGTGCTTCTATTTTCACTAAAACTGATGAATATCACCAGTTGTGTTTTTATATTCACCAGTTGTGCTTCTACATTCACCAGTTGTATATATAAGCAGAACAGATGAATATAGAAGCAAAACTAATGAAGGTTTCTTCAAGGCTGAATGTGGTCTCACACAAGGTGACCTTCTTTCTCCTGCTCTTTTTACTATCATGATGGATGTTTTCCACAGGAACTTAAACTGAATGATTGAACAGAACCAAATTTCTCAGTACTTTAGTAACAGAAGAGCTCAGGCAGTGTCTCATCTCCTTTTTACCGATGACATTTGTCACGACCCCAAAAAAATATGGATTGCGATGACGTTTGACTTGTTCTTTGACTTTTAGTCAAACAAGCCTCGATGAAGAAAAGTCAAAGTCAAATATTCAACGTACTAACTATAAAATAACATTAAAAATTTAAAACTATTCCAAGTCATACTCAGGATCATGCCCAAATACATCGGAGCGACCATTAATAAAAATGAAGTAAATTAAATAAAGAAAGGAAAATAATTGCTGACTCCACCAGATAAAATGATTGTAAACTGGATGACACCGTACCGAAAAACTCACTCATTGCTACCCAACCACCATCACTACTGATCGATTACTGATCTGAAAAGAGAATTTAGATAGTGGGGGTGAGTCAAAAGACTATGTGAGTAAACATCTCGCTACGTATTTGGCAAGCCGAATGAGGGATTTCTTTTATTTTAAATTGATATCATATTATAACGTGCAGCTCGCTCACCATTCGTACTTTTAGTGTGTACGTAAGGGAGTCATTTATCATTTTATTTGCACATATATTTCTTTTACATCACATCAAAATGACATATGTTAATGCAACGTGAATGCGTGACAGACATGAACTACGACGTAAGCCCTTTTTGACTAGGCAGTCGTCACTGCCGATCCAGATCATAAAATCAATCATATAACAGAACTCACTATCTTTTCGCATAAACAGAATGTCGCAGACATGATGCAGCGTGTATGCACGTGAATGAATGAATGCTCAATATAACAGTTTCACTTTTTCACGTGGGTATAAATTATGAACGTATTATACCCAATACGCTTCATTATCAGTCACATATTTAATTCTGTACGAAAGGAAATACATATAAATTATTTAATCACGTCAAGCTAAGCTTGAAATTGTACAATCAATTTGTTCTATAACTTGATTCTGATTCCCGGCCTATAGTTACATGTAGAAGTGAATTACAAGACAAATTCATTGATTATATCAAATAAATTCTCCAATTTTTTTTCATTATATATATATATAATTTTTTACTCTAGTTCATATAAAACAAACTATGCATAACTTTATTTGGTAAATAAAATATTTGAAATAAATCATAAAGTATGTGACCTCATTCAAACCCAAACAATGCACACCAACCCTAAATCATACGTTACCCACACAATGGAGCTAGGCACCCTAGGCTGTACCCTAGACATGCAAACCCATCTACAATCCATTTTCCCCATCATTGCCATTCTCCTATCACAGTCACGTGGCTGGTTCCCAACACAGCCACGTTCCTGTATCTCATGCATCAATCATATATTAATAGTAAAGACCCACAATATAAGAATTCTTACTGTACTGCAGCGGTTCTATAGTCATTGGTCAATCTCGGGTTGCTTTTTAAGCATCAACTCAAAGCAGATCGTCAATTAGTGCCCCCCTTTTTTTTCTATCGGCGCGTTGGCTGATTTGTCTTTTTTTCTTTACCTCAGATTATATATATACACAGCCATCCCATGAAACCCTAATCGTACTGTGGATTCCATTTTTTTTTGGGCCTATTGAGCTTGGGCTTCAATTAAATCTTCCTAATATTTTATGAAATATTTTTATTAATATGAGAATATTACAACATTCTAATTTTCACTAATGGTGCCATCAAATCAATGAGAATACTCAATTCTCTCATCAATGATTTTTGTCAACCCTCTGGCCAACTGATCAACTATGATAAGAGCAGATTCTTTATCTCTGAGAATGCTCATGCTGCTCAAATCAGTAAAATTCAGCATATCAGCAAATGCCAGGAAGAAAATTTACCCACTAAATACCTTGGAGTACCTCTTTTTCAAGACAGAGTTAAATCAGAAATCTTTGACTCTAATAGATAAAATTTAAAGAAAGATTGCAGGATGAAAAACCAAATTTCTCTCATGCGGTGGCAAACTCATTCTGATAAAATCAGTCTGGCAGGCTGTCCCAATATATGCCTTATCGATTCTTTCTATCCCCAAGAAAGCCATTTAGAAAATGAACAAGTTGATAAGGAATTATCTGTGGGATAGTGGGGACGAGAAAAAATTTCATTGGGTCAAATGGAATTCCATTACTAAACCTGTTACAGAAGGAGGATTGGGTGTCAAGGATCTCTCCAGAGCAGTTATTCCTTAAAAGGCAAGCTAGCTTGGATTTTTTGCAAGGAAAATCTCTGTGGTCTATCTTTATGAACCAAAAATATGGCTCTCTATCAAATCTTATGACTGACTCTCCCACATGGAAGGAGTTAATCCCTATCATTGAATCTGTTAAGGAGAACAGACTTCGGAAGATTAGAAGGGGAAATATCTAGATAACATCTCAAAAATGGTGGCCTCTGGATAATATTGATATTAGTATCATTGACAAGACAGATGACCTCTTCAAGGACATTTGGAATGATGAAAGGAAAAAATAAGATTACATTTACAATATGCCTACACAACTTCAGGATTATGCTAAGACCATTTTTATTACAGAAACAGAAGACACTTTAATCTGGAAACCCTCTTCTAATGGCAGCTTTAGCACATCAAGCTTCTGAAAATCTTTTTTATAGATCCTCTGGAGTTCTTGAATGGTCGAAAACTTTTTGGCAGCAATGGATCCCAACAAAATGCAGCTGCTTCATATGGAAATGTCTTCATAATGCTGTGCTAGTTGATGGAGTTATTCAGAGAGTTAATATTCAATTAGCTTCAAAATGTGTTTGCTGCAAAAATGCAAATCAGGAAGATTTGGATCATCTCCTCATAACAAGTGAAATAGCAGAAACTTGTTGGAAATTCCTTAATAGAATCTTTAATATCCAATTGCCTTACACATATTTTAATCAGGCTGCCCGGATATGGATTAAAAATACCTCTCTAAAGTCTCAATTTGGTTGTTTAAAAATTCTGGCCTTTGTCCTACTATCTGGGAAATTTAGAAGTGCTGAAACAACCAAAAGTTTGAGGATCCGATTCAGCAAGACACTATCCTTCCGAAGATTCTTTACAACCTGCAACAACTTTCAAATATTATTAAACCAAAAACATCTGCATCATGGATTGAACAACTAAGCCTACAATGTCTCAAAATCCCAGTGATACAAACCAAAATTAGCAGAAGAAAGGGGGTCAACTGTTCTCCTCAGGGTGGGAACATAAAAATTAGTATACATGGTTTCCAGGTTGGCTCCCAGGCTAAAGGGGGAGGTATTATAAAAGATAAGGAAGGCAATCACATAAAAAGTTTTCGGTTTAAATAGAAAGGAAATGGGGATCATCATCAACCTGTTTTTCAGGTGCTTCACCGGGGATGCATTCTGGCGGATTCTTTTAATGTACACCTCTCAGAAATCCAAAGTGATTCCTTGACCCTTATCAATTTCTTGAAAAGCAATAGACCTTCTACATGGAGAAGTTTGGACATTACAAGACAGTATGGACGGCAAATTAGTAGAGTCAATTACAAGTTGATTGAGAGGGAAGGAAACATGACTGCAATCAGCCAGGCGTCTGCTGAAGAAGGGTTTGATTTTAGTGTCAATTTCTCAGAGAGTCAATGTGACAATCGCACTAGATTGCTCATAAGAGAAGACAAGATCGGGTGTCCGTGATGGCGAAGGCTATAGATGGCGTTAGGAGCGTTTCTCCGGACTGAGCTGCAGGTCAGGGTTTCTAAGGGCTTGTTTGCTTCTTTTTTAGACTTTTTCTGAAATGAGGAGACAGTCTAGAGAGCATGATTTTGATAATTTACTACCACACCGTGAACCTTTTTTTATCATCTTAATTGATGAGTGGCACTACAAAGTAATTTAGATGTGAAAAAAATGGATACCAAACTACCCACATTCATGCATGTATATCTTACTATACTTCACAAATCGATCATGGACACCGACCACACCCTTAGTATCTTTCTTCTCTCGATCAGTTATTGTTTGAAAAGAAAGTAAGTGCACGCAAGGGGCTACCAACCAGCACAGCTCTCTGTGTATCTGTAACATGTTTCCCATTGGAGCAGCGGTCACTAATTATAGATCTCAGTAAAACGTGTACGCAGAAGAAGCGTCGAGTGTGAAAAAACATTGCCAGTGAATCGTATGATGACACACATTAAGGCATTAAGCAAGGTTCAGGATCAGATTCTTGTAATCGAATGGCTAGCTAGCTTAACGCGTTTTAGTGAAAATTCATGAGCAAAAGTTAAACACATGAATAGTTAAGGCTGCACGTATAAAAGTAGAAAGAGAACATGGGCAGCTTCAAAACCTCCCCATTCTCTGTATTTTGCGTCATCTTGTCACATGAAGTTCTCATCCTCATGCCACGACCCTCCCCCACGTAACCCCTTCAGCTGGACACGTACAACTTCCTCAAAGGACACTAGTATCTTTAGTCTTTTTCCGTCCTCATAAAGTAACAACATCGAATGATAGAACTACATTTAATAATATTAGTAGGACAGTGGTGTCTAACAACAAACCCTAGTGATCTCTAGGTGCACCCGTCTCCCAAACGACAACACTACCTACGACTATATATATATATACACACACAATTATCATCACCACATCTCATTAACTTTGCATTCTTCCATCAACTTTCTTTGCAGAAACTTCTGATATTTTACAAGTGCTTCTGTCATAGTAATGGAGGACGAGAAATGGTGCCCTCAAGCTGCCATGAAAGCGTACTTGTGCACCCTTCACCTGGTATGTATTCGTTTGTTTCTTGCACTGCACTGCTCATTATGTTTGTGGTTTATTGAACTAGCTAATTAATAACACGTGATGATGTAAGTATTCATGGGTTTCAGTGTAGAGAGTCTGCAAGGGGTGGAGCTGAACGGAGCAGTAGTAGATCAGTGGTGGCGGAGCCAGAATGCATGGAGTTTATATCAGCGCTGGCTGCCGGCAACGGAGCACGACTCATCGTAGAAATCGCCTCCAAAACGACTCCGTTGACAGTAGCGCTGGCTGTGGCAGCCAAACAAACAGGCGGCCAGATGGTCTGCATCCTGCCAACTCAGCAGCAAGTGGAGAGATGCAAAGGCTACATATCCATCCGTTATCCTGATCTAAAGGACTTTATCAAGTTCGCGTCTGGAGATCCTTGCGAGGCGATGAGGAGCCTTGGAGACCAGAATGTTGACTTTGCGGTCATCAACGGTGAGTTTGGAGAGCACTTGCAGTTGTTGGAGATAATGAGGAAGCACCGTGGTTGCTCCATTGTGGTTGAGAGACTGGAGAGATCAGGTAAAGGAGCAGGAGGAGGAGTGGTATCATCTTTTGGCGAGGCTGTGAGAGGAAGGGAAGGAATAGAATCGGTGAGCTTGCCGGTGAGCGGAGGTATGGAGGTGACCAGGATTAAGAACACTAATGGTGGAAATAAGGCTGCTGCTGCGACTGCTGATAATCATGATAAGATGGGATCAGAAAGAAGAAGAAGCAGGAGAAGATTTCTTGTGACAGTTGAAAGTAGGTAGTTAGTTAGTTTATTAATTAGGAATTACAAATAGTAATTCTGATAAGATCAATTAAACAGAATATATGAAACTATGAAAGCTTTTAAGCACGTACTTGTCGGCTCTACTAGTACAAATGAGTTGAGAATATGAATTTAACTCATCTTTAAAAAAATAGATGTGCTTGTGCAATTACAAAAAAATAGATGTGTAATTCAGTAAGACGATGAAAGGAAACTTGAAAAGCAAGTGAAGAAAAAGTCTTTATTTTTCAAATTAACTTATTGGGCGATTTGCCTGCCAGACACTGTATAGATGTCATACATTTAGAAAAAAATATATGTAAAACTTTAGTGAGTACTTTAATGAACATCAAAGGAAAAATGAAAGAGGACTTGTTACTTGATTAGACCTTGTGGAGATGGGAATCAGAAAAAAACTTACACCCCAAACCAGATTCATTCAAATTTGTCCTCAGCTTGTTATACATTGTCTCGCAAGTAAATATAGGTTTTCTGTAAATGCTTGTTTGATATCAAGTTGTCATACGACTATTCATCCAACTTCCATAATTTAGTGTAGTTGATGAAGGTCTTAAAATTTTTAGACATAAAGTCAAATGATTGCCACATTCTCATTCAGTAGTTTTTTCATTGTCATTAGAGGTGTGCTTCCCAAAAAGGTACAACTTACGACTACGAAAATTTTGTGCATCTTTTAGTAGCCTTTGTAGTAAGGTCGATAGACATGAGATGCTCAATGATTTAGAGAAGTACAAATTGGTCACACTAGGCAAATAATTTTTTGATATTATGGTTCATCTTCTTGTTCACTTTGTTAAAAAATCAGGGAATGTGGCTTGGTTTACTTGAGTGTGTGCCGGTGTGGAGTGGGTGGCCCTTTGGTCAAGCTCACAGGAGCCCTCCAAACCGAGTCAGGAGGGGAGTGGATCTCCTAGAGATTTCTGAATTTGATGAGATATCGATGGTATGAATCTTCTTAGTGTTTCATCGTTCAATGTTAATTTGTGAATTGAATGCGACAGTAACATTGATTCTATTATCGTAGGTTGGGCGGCAATAATATTTATTATTAAAACTCAGAGGTTGAGCAGACAACGAGTATCATGACCTGGCTAGAATCGGCAAGGTGTACCCAGGCCATGTTATGAACATGGATGTCATTCTGAATGCATATATGTGAAGGTCATATTGGATCTAGTGATTAATCGTGAGGCTGCTCTTATGGTGCCGAACTTCAATAAGAAGCTAGCCATGATTAGCGATGCACACTCATGGCGCTAGCTTGTTTCTTAGCCTAAAAAGCTCATCTCCTTCAGTAAACATGTAAGATTTGTCTTTGCATAATTTATCATATGCTTATTAATGTGGACAAGTTGGGTTGTGACTCACATGTGTTGTTTTCTTCACCTAGACAATTGAACAAGATTGTGCTAAAATAATGATGTGTCAGTCCTGATTTTCTCAAGGTTGTAGCTTTCTGAAGAAGAATCTATAGCTATTATGCCGTATCGCAATATACGCTGATGATTTAGAAACAGTTTACATATACATGTCAGTTGCGAGATACTTGGGGAAGACTACATCCGGTTGTAATTAAAGGACGACATGAATAAACTACACTAGAATTAAGGGCTTGTAGCTCGAACAACATCACAATGTACACGAGGTACAAATAATTTAAAAACCTACATGTTTCATTTTTAATTTCATTTAATATGTGTCAACTGTGTGTGTTCGAAGGCGGCTAGACCAACAAATGTTGAATGCACCTATAGATCCATTTCATGTGCAGTTTCACAACCACACATATTGCAGCGATATTGAAGGATTCAGTTAGGATACACGGAAGACTTACATAGTCACCAAGACGACAATGTTGGGAGCCGAAGTGGACAATTATGCTACTTCATCCCATAGTGCAACGCATTACAATAATGCTTTAAAATTATTATTTTTTGTATGGAATTCATTTCACAATCACACTAACACATTACATATATAATTCTTTTGTTAGTTATCATTGGACACTCGAAGTGGTCTTCCCGATAAAGAATCTCGTCTATAAACTGTGCTCGTATGGCTACGACCTGCATACACATATGAACGACATAATCATTGTCCTTAATGGGTAAGTGTTCCATGTGCACGCTTACTATGAATTTTTGTTCTCGTTTAAGTATGTCTTAGAAAGGTATGAAAGCTAATTGCAGATTCCAGTTCAAAAAATTATTAAAATTTACAAAGTGTGTGGCATAGACAAGTGCTTTAGGGAGAAATTCTTGGGTAGACATAGTCTATCATATATATTGTGGACACACTAATGAGAAGTCGTCACGTGACAATCTGACCAGCTACGTGACGCGTTGAAAAATCAAAAACCAACATTGAATCGTCACGTGTCACTTTAAAATTTCAAAGTATTACGTGACAGCTACTCATTGACAATGTTCACCGTCCACATAGTGGATTGTCAATTCAAAAATTTCTGATGCTTCAAGTGAGTGACCTTAGATTTGGCGAACATAGGACGAAAAGCAGTTTAATTCCCAAAAAGATTTGTTGACAAAATGACCTAACTGATTCGCCAGGTCGGCACGACCGATTGAAAGTAACATTACTCTTCGCTGATAACTTTACCATGTGTGTTTAGATATTTTATGTTGTTAAGCAACGGATCCTTAAAATGAAACTCAGCTCACAAAAAAGCGTAAGTAGTTGTGCACCTTGATATCGATCTGTGTACGCTAGAAAGCAAACTTATCAATTAAGGTGCCTCAGCGCTGTAGTGCAGTTGAATTCATGAGTGTCTTTAT
>NQLW01000057.1:442197-468567 GCA_002312845.1 Kalanchoe fedtschenkoi
CTCCTCATCGTCTCGCAAGGATCTCCAGACGCGAACTTGATAACGTCTTTCAGATCAGGATAACGGATGGATATGTAGCCTTTGCATCTCTCCACTTGCTGCTGAGTTGGCAGGATGCAGACCATCTGGCCCCCTGTTTGCTTGGCTGCCACAGCCAGCGCTACTGTCAAAGGTGTCGTTTTGGAAGCGATTTCTACGATGAGTCGTGCTCCGTTGCCGGCAGCCAGCGCTGATATAAACTCCATGCATTCTGGTTCCGCCACCACTGATCTACTACTGCTCCGTTCAGCTCCACCCCTTACAGACTCTCTACACTGAAACCCATGAATAGTTACATCATCACGTGTTATTATTTAGCTAGTTTAATAAACCATAAACAGAATGAGCAGTGCAGTGCAAGAAACAAACGAATACATACCAGGTGAAGGGTGCACAAGTACGCTTTCATGGCAGCTTGAGGGCACCATTTCTCGTCCTCCATTACTATCACAAAAGCCCTTGTAAAATATCAGAAGTTTCTGCAAAGAAAGTAGATGGAAGAATGCAAAGTTAATGAGATGTGGTGATGATATGCGTGTGTGTACATATATAGTCGTAGATAGTGTTGTCATTTGGGAGATGGCTACACCTAGAGATCACTAGGGTTTGTTGTTAGACACCACTGTACTACTAATATTATTAAATGTAGTTCTATCATTCGATGTTGCTACTTTATGAGGACGGAAAAAGACTAAAGATAGTAATGTCCTTTAAGGACGTTGCACGTGTCCAGCTGAAGGGGTTACGTGGGGGAGGGTCGTGGCATGAGGATTAGAACTTCATGTGACAAGATGACGCAAAATACAGAGAATGGGGAGGTTTTGAAGCTGCCCATGTTCTCTTTCTACTTTTATACGGCAGCCTTAACTATTCATGTGTTTAACTTTTGCCCATGAATTTTCACTAAAACGCGTTAAGCTATGTAGTCATTCGATTACAAGAATCTGATCCTGAACCTTGCTCAGTGTGTGTCATCATACGATTCACTGGCAATGTTTTTTCACACTCGACGCTTCTTCTTCGTACACGTTTTACTGAGATGATCTATAATCAGTGACCGCTGCTCCAATCGTAAACATATTACAGATACACAAAGCTTTGCTGGCTGGTATCTCCTTGCATGCACGTATTTCTTTTGAATCAATAACTGATCGAGAGAAAAAAGATAATCAGGGTGTGGACCGTGTCCATGATGTGGATTTGTGAAGTATAGTAAGATATATATGCATGAATGTGGGTAGTTTGGTATCCATTTTTTTCACATCTAAACTACTTTATAGTGCCACTCATCAATATTATGATGATAAAAGGTTCACCGTGTGGTAGTTAGTGAATTATCAAAATCATGCTCTCTATCTAGACTGCCCCCTCATTTCAGATAAGATATGATTGCATTGTTTTTTCTAAAGAAATTATATATGCATGCAGCATGCAACATGCAGATTGGACTTTATGGTCGTGAGTTGGTGAAAGTGGAATAAAGCCTCATCAAATTTTATGGTTTCACAGGTAAAGGCAGCTTCAAGAATTTGGTGCTTACATGCACACACCCGAAAGGATTCGAATTTAGGTCTCGAAAATTGTCAGGATTCATCCCTCACCCTCTTAAATCAAACACAAATTGGGTGCTTATATGTTAGATCGTTGTTGCAATCATGTTCATGTAAAGAGTTAAAACTCTAAATCGTTGTACCCCCATGAATAACAGTGTTGCCTAACAATAACATCAAGCATGGAGGTTGTGGAGCATCCATTACGTGTTCAATCTTAAATGTTTCTAACAATGTTTCAATGGAGACCAGTTTTGTTTATGCTTTCTAGAGCATCCATGCGCGATGGAGGTTGTGGAGCAAGATGGCTTCTTTGGCATCAAAGAGGATGCTGTAAACGTGATCTTCAAGACCATATCCGGAGGAACTTTTGCCATAAATTAGAATGGGAAGCGGTTGGACCGGGTCCAACCAGTTAGAATTGGCGGATTTGCTTGTATCAGGAATACAGCCGGGCCTAGCCATCTTTTTTTTGCAGATGACATGCTTCTCTTTAGTGCGAGAGGTGTCACCTCAGTAAATAACCTAATGAGCTTGATCATTCCTTCTGCAAGTTGTTCAGGCAAAGTTCAATCCCCTCAAAACCAGCATTTTCTTCGACAAATCCATCCCGGAGGATTAGCGCAGAAGACTTTACGACATTACCGTCTGTCGGGTCGGGAGCCTACCCACAACTTACCTCGACGCTCTTCAGCGTAAAGAAGTTCATCTGGCCTCCAGATGTCCGATGCTGCATTACGAGCTCGGCCGAGTCCATAGAGCATGTCTTGCTCCGTGGGGCATAGCCCAAACCATATAGAAAGAGATGGTGATCATAATAGGCCTGTTGGTGCTGAACTCGCTTGACGACCTCTCTAGAAATCGGGTCACAAGAGCAAATATCAGATCACTCGTGGGCATGATCAGGATGCTAACCTTTGGGATTAGGCTTTGGAATATTTGGACAGCGCGATGCGCCATTTTGTTTAATGAAGCCACAGCCCGGGCTCCTGCGTGCATCCTCAGACCGAAGTGGTAGGCCTGGATAAACGATAAGCTGCATGGCTTCGTCCCGGGCATCCAGCCAAGCACTCAGGAGGTCGAGCTAGTCAATACCGTGGGTTTTAGTCTTGACGTTGTGAGCCAAATTTCAGCCCGGAGAAGGACCAGGCTTGCAGATCTTTGGAAGCCGCATCATGAAGGTTTAACAATCAACTTGGCTTGTAGCGAGAATACCTTTTATTACTACAAATTTGTTTTTTTACCACGCTTCCATTTACGATGTTTCTTTCTTTTACAATTCTTTTTAAAACCAAGCGTGGTAAAAAACTACAAATAAGTGTGGTAATTGAATTTGGAAGCTATTACCATGCTTAAATAAGAAAGCGTGGTAAAAGTTATTGATCTAATACCACGCTTATAAACTTCAAATGTCGTAATAGATGTCCACAAAACTGCTGCGTTTTAGGAGAAACTGGATTAGCAGACTCGAGGCTCTCGTCGCTTCACACTTTCACTATGGCCCAACGCGCATAGATTTTGCCTCACTTTTGCTTCAAGCACATTTGGTGCCCTAACAGCCTGAATTCCTCCACTATTGACCCCTTGCACTCATCCTCATCCCTAACAGCCTGTGGCATGGCGTTGTTGTTGGTCTTTATGTTGCTGTGTCTTGATTACTGAGTCTAATTGAGATTTGGGATTTTGATTAATTTTATTGGAGTTTTAATTTGTGATTTGATTTTGGCCATGTGCAGAAAGAGATAATGGGACCTAAGGACATTGCTCGAGTGTTTCTCAGCTTGCAGTAATGTAACCGAACTTTGGACAGACTTCAGAGCCATTGCAAAGCTCCTATATGAATACGGGGCCTTCACTTGCTTCGATTATGCTACATGGTAGTATGCCTTCCCTAAACTAGTTTCTCCAAACTCTTCAATATAATGTTTCGTCTCATCAGATGAAAGAACTAGTCCAATATACTCCATTCCTGTTGTTATATTTTTGTTAGGGATTGTAGAGAAACTTTGTGTTATAATTGAATTGTGTGATTAAGAGATGATATAGTGTTCTTCATTTGGTTTTGTATGCCAGCTTCAACCTCTCATGCTTCCAAGAGAATTTAGAATCGGAAGTGTTTGTTTGCCTACTAGCTAAGACTAACGATGTATGTGTCTCCAAATTTAACTCTTTTAATATTTTAGTATGTTATTTGAGAAAAAAAAATAAAGATGAACTGCTAATAGTTTTTATCTCTTTGCATTATTTATAGAAATCATCTATACCTCTTTGCATTTCTAAACAAGATGCGGATGCTGATACAGTTGTTATGGATAGGCGTAAAAGAATCATCAAGAAGATGTTATATCAAAGATATAGAGTTAAAATCATACTCACAATCGATTATTCTGAAGTAGTGTCTCTGCTGATTTTGCCACCATTGCCTCCCGCACCTTTCTTGTTGCTTCTTTTACCCAGAACTATACTAGGCCCTAACATGCCGACGTCATTGCACTTGGACGTGCTTGCTTTATTTCCTTTGTAGTGAGACCATGAATCTATTTTTCTTTTTTGATTTTGTTGTTGTTGCATTATCATAAATTATTCCATCAAATAAAGAATGTAATATTTTAATTAATTTTGGAGACTCCCCACTATTGATTTAGGTGGTATTTTTTTATAATTAGAAATGTAAAATGGGATGAGTTGAGATATGATGCTTGAAATATAAAAAAAAATCTATTACCACACTTTTTTTATCTAAAGCGTGGTAATAGGTGTACACTAATACCACACTTTAAATTAAATGTGTGGTATTAGAAAAAGATTTTTTACCACGTTTTCAACTTTAAGCGTGGCAATAGGTCCAAACCTAATACTATGCTCTGTACTTTACTAATTATGATGCTCGTTTTTACCATGCTTGGCAAACATGGTAAAAGATTTAAAATAAGCGTTGTATTAAGCCCAAATCTGTAGTAGTGTTTTCAACTATTTTTCAAGCGGTTTACGGGGGCAGTCGGCTACAGTGCGGGGAGAACGTCTCAGCAACACCACCCTGGGAGGGTTGCCAGGGATCATTCACGACATCAACGCCAGGGCAAGAGCCTTAAGCAACAATATAGGACAGGTCCAATAGGATTGCTCGGTTGGCTCCCATGCAAATAGAAGATGGACGCGAGAGAGTAGCGCGCGCACTCATAGTTTCTCACTCATTAGCGTGGTGCATATAACACATTGGCGTGCTCCATTTTGCCCAGCGCAGAGAATCGGTCTTGAACTTCAACGAGAGAGTTTAACCATGAGGCGTTCCTCATCATTCATTCGAAGCAGCAGGCCTCGGGGCGTTAGCTAAGTTAGTGTTTTTTGGTTGTGCAGCTGTTTGGCCTTGTAGCGCCTTCCGAGCGCTATAGACGCATCCCTCTTGTAGCACTTCTTCGCGCCCTTAATAAAGCAGTATCTTCCTCAAAAAATAACATCAAACATATGGCTACAATCTCACAATAGTTGCACAAGAAATTATACAGCAAGTGATTATCCCACCTACTATGCTACTCTTTTGAGTTGAACTATTTCCTTAACCTAGATACCTAACAGTTCCCCTAGCAACTTAAGAACAAAACACAAGTCGCATTTAGGACCATATACCTAATTCGATAAATCTGTATTATTACTTATTTCGCAACTCTAAATCTCAAGATGCCCAACATGTAAATTTTCATTTTTCTTTCCAGTGCGTTGTTTGCTTTTAATTTTGTTCATTATTTCATGGTCACAACTTCATCTCAGAATGAACCATGCATATTCTGTTAAATTGATCTTAACAGAATTGCTAATTTTAATTCCTAATTAATAAACTGATTACTACCTACTTTCAACTGTTACAAGAAATCTTCTCCTGCTTCTTCTTCTTTCTGATCCCATCTTATCATGATTATCAGCAGTAGTAGTAGCAGCTCCAGAAGACTTTCCACCATTGTTATTCTTAATCCTGGTCACCTCCATACCTCCGCTCACCGGCAAGCTCACCGACTCTACTCCTTCCCTTCCCCTCACAGCCTCGCCAAAAGATGATACCACTCCTCCTCCTGCTCCTTTACCTGATCTCTCCAGTCTCTCAACCACAATGGAGCAGCCTCGGCTCTTCCTCATTATCTCCAGCAACTGCAAGTGCTCTCCAAACTCACCGTTGATGACCGCAAACTCAACATTCTGGTCTCCAAGGCTCCTCATCGCCTCGCAAGGATCTCCAGACGCGAACTTGATAATGTCTTTGAGATCAGGATAACGGGTGGATATGTAGCCTTTGCATCTCTCCACTTGCTGCTGCGCTGGCAGGATGCAGACCATCTGGCCGCCTGTTTGCTTGGCTGCCACAGCCAGCGCTACCGTCAACGGAGTCGTTTTGGAGGCGATTTCTACGATGAGTCGAGCTCCGTTGCCGGCAGCCAGCGCTGATATAAACTCCATGCATTCTGGTTCCGCCACCACTGATCTACTACTGCTCCGTTCAGCTCCACCCCTTGCAGACTCTCTACACTGAAACCCATGAATACTTACGTCATCACGTGTTATTAATTAGCTAGTTCAATAAACCAAAAACATATTGAGCAGTGCAGTGCAAGAAACCAACGAATACATACCAGGTGAAGGGTGGACAAGTACGCTTTCATGGCAGCTTGAGGGCACCATTTCTCGCCCTCCATTACTATGACAGAAGCACTTGTAAAATATCAGAAGTTTCTGCAAAGAAAGTTGATGGAAGAATGCAAAGTTAATGAGATGTGGTGATGATATGCGTGTGTGTATATATATATAGTCGTAGATAGTGTTGTCATTTGGGAGATGGCTACACCTAGAGATCACTAGGGTTTGTTGTTAGACACCACTGTACTACTAATATTAATTATTAAATGTTGTTCTATCATTCGATGTTGTAACTTTATGAGGACGGAAAAAGACTAAAGATAGTAATGTCCTTTAAGGAAGTTGCACGTGTCCAGCTGAAGGGATTACGTGGGGGAGGGTCGTGGCATGAGGATGAGAACTTCATGTGACAAGATGACGCAAAATACAGAGAATGGGGAGGTTTTGAAGCTGCCCATGTTCTCTATCAACTTTTATACGTGCAGCCTTAACTATTCATGTGTTTAACTTTTGCTCATGAATTTTCACTAAAACTTTAAGCTAGCTAGCCATTCGATTACAAGAATCTGATCCTGAGCCTTGCTTAATGTGTGTCATCATACGATTCACTGGCAATGTTTTTTCACACTCAACGCTTCTTCTTCGTACACGTTTTACTGAGATCTATAATTAGTGACCGCTGCTCCAATGGGAAACATATTACAGATACACACAGAGCTGTGCTGGTTGGTAGCTCCTTGCGTGCACTTACTTTCTTTTCAAACAATAACTGATCGAGAGAAGAAAGATGCTTAGGGTGTGGTCGGTGTCCATGATCGATTTGTGTAGTAAGATATATATATGCATGAATGTGGGTAGTTTGGTATCAAGTTTTTTCACATCTTTTCACGGTGTGGTAGTTAGTAAATTATCAAACTCATGCTCTCTAGACTGCCTCATCATTTCAGATACGATATGACGTTTTCTTTATGATATTGTTGAATTATTTTTTCTAAAGAAGTGTTATATGCACGTACTGCGAAAGCCCTCATAAGCACTATTCATGGACTGAAAGTTCCTTTTTGATTTTATTTTTTGAAAAAATTCTAAAAAAATTTCATAACTATTGATGCTTATTTAGTTATGATCTGAACTCCCAATGGGCAAAGACTCGATTAGCTGATGATACTGTCATGAATTGGGTATGAAATCGAGGTGGGTCTCTTTCCAGATTTTCGAAATCGAACACAATTTGGTGATTAAATGCTACTCCCTGTTCTCTTTTAATTGTCACTTAACTAAAAATATTTGTCTATTTTTACTTGTGATTTAACAATTCCAATGCATATTAAATTCTCACAACTACCTTCAAATCAAACATTAATTTATTAACTTTATGATGTTCAGCTTTCTCATAATTTTAATGCAACCACTGAGCCGTAACCCAAACCAGCCGTTCGTCGTGAACTATTGCAGAAACCAAAATCTTCCCAAAAAACGCAAGCTTCTTCGACATAGCTCCACTGAATCTGATTATAAACACATCTAAACTTCAAAAGGTCATTGTCGACCATCAAAGAAAGACGGACCTAGCAATAGCAAACTTTCCGGAGTTGGAGAGGATGTCATGACTCTACCACCTCAAAGTAGAAGACCTCAGCGGTTCCAGCCGACATCTAGGAGGACGTTGATGGATTAGGTTGGGGGTAGACGTCATCTCCAACTGGCTAAGTCATCTCCAAATCTAAATATCAAAGTGATCAAAGTCGAACATAATTGACACTTTTTTTTTGTAACATAGAAGGACATTCTCCAAATCCAAATACCAAATTATTTTTTATATTCTTAATTTAGTTCAAATGTTAATTTTACTTCTAAATCCAATATAACTTTAATTATTAAAATCTAAATCCAATAAAAACATTTCAATATAACTCAATCCAACCAGTAATTCATCAATATAAATAAAAAATAATTGTCTAAGCCCCAATGCACAACTAGCCTAGTTGACAATTTCACTTTATCTAACTTTAGCCGGAGATCTGAAACTGACATTTGCGCTACATAGTAACTCGGCTCTAACCACGTAATAACCGAAATAACCTATTTATTTTTATACCCCGAATCTGAATTTCTAGAACTACCATTGCATTAATATACCCTATAATATACCTTACTCCCTCACATGTTGGAAGATCATATTTTTCATTTTCATATGTTCACTTCCGACTTTTATTCACAACATTCCTAATCGTAGTGTATGGTGGGTAATATACTGTGTACTTCCTACGGCTAAAGTCACGAAAAGAAAAGAAAAATTGCTTGAAAAAACTGAATATGCAGGCATCCTTATGATACCATACAGAAGGCTAGATTCACCATATAGATATATCACTGATACCAAAAGCACGAATGTTATGTAGCTAAGTCAAGTGCGGAACTTACACTTGTCTAGATGAGAGTTAGTTGAAGCTTGGGCCGATTAGGTTGAGGCTCCACTACCTCTAAGTGAACATGCACCGTCTGTAGAACGCTGTAACTGACGCTTCCGTCCGCCTTCTTAACCTTCTGTTGCTGCTCATCAACTGTCCACTCTCCACTGCCCTTTTCACTTCTTGCTGTCAAATAAACAGGCCCTTCGATACCGAACCTGATGGAAAAACATCCTCTGTCAAAATTATATCATGGATGCCGTAACCAAATACAAGAATAAACATGCACCAAAATTGAACATCATTTGTTGTTTGAGTTACTGGCCACATCACAAAAATCTTCTTCCTTGTCCAATACGTTTACGAGGGAATCACCATCTCACCACCCCCACATGACTTCTCAACACGGTTCATTGTCTCTCGAATTCCAATTAACATTCTATCTACGCCTTCTGAGTTGGTTACTATTTTCATATCTACATAGCAGAGATATACTTTCATTGAAAAGGAGAAAACAGATTAGTAATTACTTTGGCACGAAGACGATGAAGCCATTTGACCTTATCTTCACAATCCTAGCTTCAGTGTCCACCGGCCTACGATAGAGAAGGCATGTTGTTACACACTTACTCTAGAGTTTCATATGAGGGACCCAGGAGAAAAAAAGGACAACAGATAAACTAACCTGTTCCTGAAATATATGAGTGTATGTAGCTCCACAGAAGCCCGACTAGCCATTTGTGCATTCCTATGGCGATAATTCAAGTCTACAAACAAAAACAATTTGTAACTGAAACGTATCATGGACATATGGAAACCTTTATGTAACAAGAACGAACTAAAAAAAAAAAAGTCACTCTGTAAATAATTCTAGAATTCACTGGCAAGTAGATGATAACTAAAAAACCACGAGATAAAATATATTTGAAAAAAAAAAAGAACAAGGTCAACACATACTATCAGCAATATTAGTGAGCTGTGGCCGGTCCTGGAAAATTGTTGGAAGTTTGCACAGTCCCAGAGCTGCAGCAAGCAATCTGTGCACCACGACATCTGGATGGAAAATTCCAAAATTGTTGTGTCATCGGGTTTTTTTGACCAACAAAAAGCACAAACGAACCTCGCCATACCTGCATATCTTCTAATCGGAGAGGTGAAATGGGTATACAAAGGCGCAGCGAGCCCATAATGATGGTACTCTGGGGGACTGAGATCCCCACTACAGAAATAAACAGCCTAGAAAGGTCGAAGAAAAGGCAGGTGAGTTTATGTCAGAAGGAAAACCCTGATAAACATTAAATTAAGAGCATTTATATGCACAAGGGAATCACCTGCGTCATGCATCTAGTTGCCAGAATACGGATCAATTTATTGAAGTATGGATCATCACCCTGACAATTGATTCAGATATCCGTGTCAGATTGCCATTAATTAACACTCTTGAGGGTGTTTAGAAGGCAGAATCAAAATAAGGTAAAAAAACCACAACTTGTGATAACTCCACATGTTGAGAGTTCAAGATAACATAAGGTTTATCAGTTTAAGCGACCGGAAGGGAAAAACTCGGCGAAAAAGCTTGTTTATCATTTAAATCATAAAACAAAGGTCACATACCACTGCATGGTCAAGTGAATCAGCTAATGCCTTTGAGGATGAAACATCCAAACTCAGACCAACAGCAGCAGCTGTACGTAGCAAAGGTTCAAGCATCTCTCTGGTTGGACTCGGATGACGCCTGTGTCAAACAACACATTAGACCTTTAAGGGTCTAAAACATGAAAGATGGCCGGCCGTACCAGCAAAAAAGTGAAGTTGCAGTTCATGCTCCACTCAAATGACATGAAAACTGAGGCAAAAAAGAAATAGATAGTTTGCTTGCCTCAGAAGGGAGCAGACAGGAAACTGCTTCAGTATTTTTTCGGCCACGGAAATATTAGCTGCGAGCATGAACTCCTCAACCATTTGGTTTGCCTCTCGTATTTGGTACATTCCTGTGATTATAAAACATAAAAGTAGTTAAAAATAAGCTAAGAGGAGCCACAGCCACTACAAGGAAATGCACATACGACAAGGCCAAACACTTACCCATTACTCAGTGCACAATGAAGCAAACAGCTACTATCATATTAGTTAACCAACTTCTACAATGATTTAAAACATCTAATAGATATCACATGGAACCACCATTAAACTATATTCTTATCCCCAACAACTATTCTCAGATTGTGAAAATCCACAGCCACTGCATACCAATATCAAGAGGATCATGAGTTTCAGTGTCAATCTGAAATTTGACTTCTGCAGAAGCGAGAGTAAGAGCTCCTTTTTCTATACGCCTTTGCCTCATAATCTGAAAAATCAAGCACATCAACAAAACTTCAGAGATGAATATACGACAATATCGTGAAAGACAGGGCTTGAAATACAACAGGTATACAGAGGAATTCATCAAATACAAAATAAACTGCAGACGGACTGGTAATGATCTGATTGTAGCATATGTACCTTCGCCAAGGTGTTCATGTTGCGCAAGTCTGTTGTCAATGGATCATTAAAGCGACTGCACATGTGGCAAAAATTAGTAAATTCGTAAAACTGATGTACTGCAGACGCGCTAAAAATACCAAAACCAGGAAAGTAAAATGCAGTATCTTTCAATATTTAAACAAATAAATAACTGAGGGGGAGAAGGCAACCAAAAAGTGAATATCTTAAAATAGTACCTGTCATCCATTCTAGCTTGTGCTTCAACATATGACAATGCCGCACATGACTTGATGACACTTTTTGTATATCGGGTAGATATTATTTCTGCTTCAGGAGTCATTTCCTAGAAGTACGAATAGTCGACAAAAGATGCAAGCAAATTTGTAAATCAAATTGATTATGTCTTTGTAACGTTGTGATTATGAAAAACTGTGCAGCCATACAACCACATATTGTAAGACATACGGAAAGATGTCTTACAACCTATTCCATGCTAATAATTTACTTAATCTCCACTTATATGTCGGAAGAAGAGCTTCAGAAACATACATACCCAAATAACAGAAAAGGCTAGCCTTTCCACATCAGCCCGCAAAGAACATATATCTACAACAAAGAGATGCGCAAATTAATCAGGAATAAAAATGAATGAATAATTATTATACAAAAATATATAAAATATAACATATAATCTATCAATTCATAAAATAAGTCACCTTCTGTTAATGGCTTCGGAAGCATGTCAATTCTGCGCTCTACGAGATATACAGATGTGCCTCTTTGTGTTGCCTCGTCATCAAGGGGTGTTCCCGGGTGAACAAAGTTTGTTACGTCAGCAATGTCTATTCATATCCGTCAAAGATCAACTTATACAGGCATGTAACTAAAATCCGAGGAGCTAATTACAAATCCTGAAGCTAATTAATCTCTATATAACAGAACAAAGTACGTGCTGCCGAACTATTCAGATGGGGAAAAGTATCACTAAGTGCGTTCTTTACACTATGACAACGGTAAAGCCAACAATTTTCACATCCAAATTCTAATAATAAATCACAGGATTTTTTCCCCTGCAGTACAGATGTCTAATGGAAATGAAAACCAAATATGTACAGCAAATTTGGACTGAATTTCATAAAAATTAGTGACCACAAGGATACGTACACCGACTTCAAAATTTCCACTTGGAAGGAGGGTGCAGTGCAGTGCATCATCGATATCCCTGCATCCTGCAAAAATGCAAGAAATTAAAAGAATGCGTTGATACAATCAGGATTCAGGGTAGAATAAGAAATGATGGAAATCATAAGAAAAATGACTTGGCAGTGATGAATGGGCATTACGAGTGAGCATGAACTCCTACAACCAGTTACCTGGCGGATCCACACTAAAAACCCTTATATGTCTCAAATCCTGCCTGTTAGGATTTGCTAAATCATCAGTGGAAACCGACCAAGGAATAGGTGGTAAGCATCCCAAGACTTGGGAAGAAAACGGTCGTGAGTCTATATCGTTTTCTATCAAGACAACCTGCAACATTCATGTGCATTAAGTATGTTGACAAGACAGACTTCAGAACTAAATATACAAAACTTATTTGAGCTAACTAGTTCAGACATATGATTATCCACCAACCTACCAAAGTTCAACACAAAAGAAATACTACAGAACTAAACAGTATTCGTACCTCACTTTCTGTGTCTCTATCACCTATCTGTCCAATAGTCCGCACGTAATGACCCGACGGATAGCGAGACAGACAATCCCAAGAATCAACAGCTACAATAATTCTTTTGTCCAGAAGATTTCCTAGCTGCCTAGTTTGGATACGGATTTTTGGAACTCTGCGGTCTTTAGAGACAAATAAAGCATGAGCGATGCCTCCGTTGCCAGCAGGCATGGGCATTGGTTCCAAAGAACCACAATAGCTGCAAGCCATCGAAAATGTTAAATAGGCCAAAATTTGCAATAGGAAACAATCCACCAAATAGTAATCTTGAGAGTGCCTCAGTAATTCTAATAAATTAACCAACTAGTTGTCCAGAGAAGAACAAACACAAAACAAACTTACGAGTGCCAATTTCTCTTTATAATGCCAACAACTCTTCCAGTTGGACGGCTTGGAGCAGAAGTCGAATCTGCAGACGATGCTTGCACAATATTTGTGGTTCTTGGGGCATCATCAGCACTGCTGGGAGCCAGGTGCACATTGTCATCCTCGTCCTCGTCTGTTATGTTAAATTGAGAGCATTGTGATATTCAAACAGACAAACATCAGCAAAAAGAAAAAAGAATGGGTGAAAATCGTCATAAATTGTTCAAGGAAGCAAAAACCTAAAAGGTTTAGCTGTTAGAAAATTATAAAAAACTAACATCAGAACTACATCAAAGACTGACTCTCAAATCTTGCTCCTTGCCCTCAAAGGCATCCCACTCACCCGTCCACTAAATTTAATTAAATCAGTCCAAAGGTAATCGGTATACATCGCAAGACATAAAACGGGACTAGGTGCAGAGAATCTTATTTAGCACAGTTCTCGACATATCAGTCTAGTCAGTGTGAGACTGAACCTTCAACAATATGACAAAATACCAGCTTTAGTGTAGAAAGAAAAGAAATAGGGAATAGAATAGATTGTCAAACATACTGAACTGTGATAAAATGTTCGACCGAAGTTACCCGGTACAGAATTCTTGACTAGAAAACTAGATTTTTATTTGGGTATTATTTGTTAGTGAATATTCCCTAATTTAGTTAGTTAGCTTAGGTTTAGATTTAGAAGTGTTTTTTATCGTTTGCTTAGAGTTCAGTGTCAGTGTGCATGAGTTACATGTGTCTGAATTTATAGCTTAGGTTCCTTTGATCTTTAGATCAAGTTCAAAGCAAACAATTCCTTCACGAAGTTCAGGAAATTAAAGCTGGCAGTGTACCAGTTACTGAAGATCAGAGATAATATCAGAACACTGATTGTGTAGGCAATAAATTAAAATGAATGAATACATATTCTTGGAATGTAATACTGATAAGTAGTGTGATAATGGTACATACCGTCGTCAACAATAGATAAAGACTTCTCCTCATGCCATTGATCTCTAGGTAAGAGTTCCACAGCCACTATATCACCATCAAACACGCGATTCATATTTGACCGGCCATATATAATTATCTCATCACCAATGCTTTCACTTCCAACATATGCTTCAAATGGATTGTAGCGATTAACACGAAGCTTTCCTTGATGGTAAATTCCGCGATGCAAACCAGAAGTGATCTCGGACATGGGCTTATGCTGGTTATATATCGAGAAGAAAACATGTGGCAAATGAGCAATATTTTCAGCAACAATAAAATCTCAAGAACTTAAAGAACCCAAAAGGACCTTGGCTTCTGCTGAAAGAGTTACCTCACTGTAAATGACCTTTTTCTTGGATGGTCTCATATCTTCAGCATCTTCCATGCTTACATCTCCAGCAGCTGGTTGAACAAGCAGATCTAGCAAGTCTGGCTGACCAAGAGACTTCACGTACGACTCAACTGAAACATGCAATTGCTTCATAAATCAGTCTAATCCACAGAAGCAATGTGCAGGGTTTCATTGGCAAGCAAAAAAAAAATTCCAAAGTAACAAGGGACCAAAGGACTACACTAGATTGAATAATCAAGGATAATTGTAGAAGCTATGTGTACAAGACAGGCCATGATATCTTTATTCGGCTATGTATGTGGGATAAAGCATTAGAAGCTGACAACAACACTCTATTCATCTATATCGATGAGCTCTAAAAACTTGCAAAATTCAGTAACACCTAAAATTGGAAAGCAATGACAGGTGCAAAAGAAGATACGATAAGTGGTATTCGCACACCTGTCTCTGCAATGATACCCTCTTCAGTAGCTTTCCTTTTATTTTCTCGGTCATTTGTAATAAGTAAAACTCGTGTCGCGCTGCCAAGATGTTTCTGATACCACTGGGCTGCAACTCGGATTGCTGAACCATTGTTCCAGAAGTATGAATATAAAAACGAAATTGAAGAAACCGAAAGTATGTATTCACTTGTCCAAAAGTAAGTTAAATTACTTGTAATCGGGTTGATATAAATGAAATTCAGAAAAACGGAGCAAAATTTTTGTTAAATTAAAAAAAACTTATTAGATGGGAAAAAAAAAGGTAGCAAATAAGCACAAAGCAGACCTCTATCATTACGGTCATTTGGACTCTCACCAACCATGGCCTTGATGTAAGTATCCCTGCTCATCACCCATTCCAAAAGAAAAGCATCAGCTAAAGTCCATGATAATGAAATTAACACAGTAATTACACTAATCCAAAGTTGATTATTGGTGCAAAGTAGCCCATCTAAAGAGACATACTTGTGGTATTCATTCGAGAACACGAAGAACTTTCTGAGAGCATTGCCGCATAATCCTCTAAGTCTATTGTAAACCGACAAATTCTTGTTCTTGACCTCCTCCAGCACCACAGAGAGAATCACAACTTCATTGATTGCTGGATTCTCCAGCAAGTCAATCTGAAGAAAAAAAACACAAATTTGAAATCAAACTCGCCCAAACAAAACTAAAGGTTCTACAAGATGCCACTAAAAACAAGGAAAAATCCCTTCTTTTAATTATTTGAACAGACTCAGAATCAAAATCACCCATAAAAAACAAAAGGGGCTACAAGAAGCCAAGAAAAATACGGAAAAATCCTGTCTTTAAATTATTTGTACCTGATTGAGAACAACATTGGTGTCGAGAATGAGAATGGTGGAGGCGTCTGGGCTCAAACGGGCACCTGTAGAATCACACACTTGGCAAATTGAAGCCCCACAATAAATATCATCTCTCAGGTAGTGTTCCCTCACGACCTGCAAACCATCAAGTAGCTCAATTGGGCATCTTAAAAAAAAAACTGAAAACATCAAGCAGCTCAGTTCGGCACCTTAAAACGAAATACATCAATACTCGTATATATATGAAGGTTTCGACATATTGAGGGAGTAAGGCACCTTCACAACTTTCCCTTGCTTTGTCTTCCGAACAAATGATTTGCTCTGTAACATCTTCGTGGGACAGAATTGAAGCCAACTCAGTGGATGTTTCGTTTACTCTCAAAATTGAAGGTGGAAGCTCAAATTATAGTTGATGAATACGCTGCAAGCTTCTCCGACTCAGAACAACGTGAGACCATTAGTAATCCTAGTACAGACACGGTCGGGTTTTAGTTAATTTTGTGTGAATTAGGTCTGTCGATTGGGCCGGGTTGAATTCAAACCCGAATTTGTGTTGAGTCGGGTCGTTGTTGGGTTGATTCAAACCCAAATCAACTTCAATTTTATTTTTAGTTATTGGTGTGTTCATATTTCATTTTTTTATTTTGGTGTAACTTATGTCAATTTGTTCACAAACTACTTGTTAAAATTGAGATTAATTTTGATTTAAACTATGAAAATTGTGAAAACATGTGTCAAAATATTGTAAACAATTTTTAAATCATAAAAAATAAAAAAATATTTTTTAAAAAAAGTTTTAAATCTAAAATTTTAGAAGCAATGATTTTAATAAATATATATGAAAATGAAAATATTTCGTCCCAGTTGTCGACTAAATACGTCTTGCCTCACGTTCTTAAAACCTTACAAATACATTAATTTGGAAACAAATGATTTTCAACTATATTAGTGAAATTCGAAAATTAATTTTCACATTGCGCTTTTTTTTTTTGCGGTGGTCAGATATCGTACATTCCCTCCATCTTGATAGTGATTTTCATACTCACTGCGGATCAGTTCACGTACACCTACAGTGTATATAAACGTAAATGCGGTACCATCAAAACTCAAACATAGAACGTTAAGGTGTGTTTGGTCTAGGGAAAATTTGAGGTAAAGGAAAATTTGGTGAAAAATGAATTTCTCATGGAATCTATCCTATTTTCCTATGGTTGGTCAGGGGTGAAATTTTCCATCTAATTTTTCATATAATTTTCTAACTGATTTTTTCTTCCTTATTTTTTCTAAACCAAATAAAAATTTTCTTCTCATTTTTCATCAAAATTTCCTTTCCACCAAATTTTTCATAAACCAAACACACTCTTAGAGTTGTTAAACGCATAGTTATATTCTCATGCAACTTAGTGCCCTCACTTTGAGCAAAGAATTTACTGGCTGATAACTAAGGAAGAAAATGAGAGGGACATGAGGAGAAAGAAGAATTTTAGAGAGAAAAACAAAATAATTCTAAATATATTTTTTATTTATTATCAGTTACCTTTTCATATCATTATTAGCAAACACCTGCAACAAAACAAACGCTAGGAATGGCAATTTAACAGAAGCGAACTGTAATCGAACTGTCCCTGCTCCGGTTAATATGGATAATAACCGAGTTGACTACGTCTATAGTTAAAATTGTAACTGAATAGAAAAAAATTGGATGGGTAGGTTAAGGGGTATTTGTCATATTCGCCTCCACCCGACTTTAGTTAACCACCCATAAATCGATCTGACCGCCCCATAAAAGTTATATAATTATTTAAATTAAGTAATAAATTTAATTTTATAATAGATGTTTCTCTAATAATTATTGAAATTTTTTAAATAGAATGCTAAATTTTTAATCACAATATATTATTATGATTCATTTAGTTAGTTTTATCAGATTGTGCTTATTATATTTTGTTATGAGTATTACTTTTCATCATCTACATTTGCTAAGTTTTTTGTCTAAGACAAAAAAATTCTAGATAGTAATAAAAAAATCCTCGTCTCAAATTGTGCGCCCTATTTTATTTGATTATGTCATCGGATGAAGTGAATTATCTAAGTGAAACCATAGACAACATCAAAACATTCATATCTGAAGCTACGCAACGAGTTTTATTTCATTTTGTCACCTGCTGAAGCGACGAAGTAGCTATTTTTTCATCATCGAGTGAAGGCTTGACTGAAGCGGCGAATCATCAAGTGTGGCTTTTATGTCATCAGTCTTTATTTCTCTTATCCAAACCATAAACGATACGATTTGCAGAAAGCAAGATGGGTACACTGTAAATGCCTTCTTGGAGTAGATTCGATGAATGAGCCGTCACATCTACATGCTCATGTGAAATCTTGCTTGAAAAAAAAAACTTAAGTTGTAAGACATTCCAATTATTGATGTGAATAATAAGAATAAAGTAAAATCTCAAGTTTTTGATCCGCACAGATTTAGGAAGAAATTAGTTTCAATAATCATAGTTCATGAATAATCCTATTTCAATTGTCGACCATGTTGGGTTTAAGAACTACTAATTTTCTCTTTGGTCTTAAAAAGATGCAACAATGGATCAGATATATATTAATATGCAGTATGTGTCACTTGTTACTAATATCGCACTACTCCTGGTTTTAAATAAGACGTGACGGTCCTCAATAAAGATTTATTTAGCAAGTTGGGTATAAGAAGCTTGTTATGCATTGGTTCATCAGGACGAGCAAATTATTAATAACAATATGTTGTACTAGGATATTAACTAATATTATTGTCTTTTCAGAGATATAAAATTTAATTTAGGTATTTTCAAAGCTTGTTATAAAGAAAAGCAAAGCGAGCTAAGACTCTTCTCCTCATCTGTGGCCAATGACAATGCTTTTGATTTTTCATATGTGAGATTGAATGTTGGGTAAATGATTAACCGTGGTTAAACCGAAATCCGATGGGGATGATTTTGATTTTCCCATACCCGAGCGGTGCTGGTGCGGGTATGATTTTGATATGTCTCAAGACGGATATGATATGATAATACCACTAACCGCCCAGAACTCGCCTCATTGTCATCCCTAACAGACGCCCACGACAGACCCTTCTAATAAACTATAATTTTTATCTTAATAGAATTTTAACCTTCTTCTCTCTACATGACAAATTCTTAACTAGCATGCTCCCTTCTACGGCTATGGCACTTGCCACATGAGGGCTCAAAATTCGATAAAATTGTGTAAAGACTCATTTCGCCATTCAGTTCTTCTATTTTCTGAGTCTTAGGTTTCATTCTGTAAAACTAAGTGTTGAATGCTATATAATAGTCTGAATGGTCTAAATCAATAATCAAAGCATCTCTAATTACTGAATAATTTACTTGGATTCGATAACCCACCTTTTTGAACATGTGAATGGGCATAGCTTTTTCTTCGTGTGCCAGTAATGTAATAAAATACATATTTAAGTGCTGATCTTAAAGTTCAAAACTCATATATGTGCACGAAGTATCAATTAGAACTGAAGAACTAAATATACTCCATTTTGAAATAACTCAAATTAAGCCAATAACACAACCATTCAACTAAAAGATAGGTCCAATCTCACTTCAGCATAAAAGATGCATCCACAGCAGTCCATAAGCTGCAAGTAAGTCAAACCCTACCTTGAGCTAGTTCCTCACAAAATACAGTTCAAACCTAAAAACCATTAACTTGATACTCAATTAAATTTACTCAGTACTTCTCTCAACTCAGTTCACCAATAGCTTTCCAAAACTAGATCATAAGAATCCTAACTAAAAACTTGAAAACCAAATTCAACAAAAACTCACAATGCAATCGCCGCCGGGTCTCGACCCACATAGTCAATCATCAAACACCCAAACTGGAGGAGGTAGACACCTTTGAGATTACCGATGAACACGAGCTCCAGGGGGAAAGAAGAGGAACTCCTCAGAGCGGTGGAGAAATTCAGGCTCCTGGCGTACTCTGCTCGCAGGGAAGATGGCTTCACCATTGCTATTGGTGCTCCGATTATGGCGTTGTAGTAATCACTCGAGAGAAGCATATCAAAATAAGAAAATAATAAAAATAATTTCCAAAAGTGTGTCTATATATATACCTTTTATCGATTCAGATATCAAATCACGAAGGTTACGCGTAAAAAAAACAAGTGTATGGTTCACCGAACACTGAGTACAATAAGAAATTAAGTCAATTAAGAAAAAAAAAAACAAAGCCTCAGTGTCATTAGCTCCCTTCATTTACTTGTGGACTGAACCAATGTTTCATCTCCATTGGCACGTGAAATTTCACTCGAGGCACCAAATATGGAAGCTGTGAAATTCTGAAATTGGTTACCAACACTTGCTAGAAGGACCTCAGGTGACAATAACTCAGGTCTTCCAAGAACCTTTGTGGTAGAGCTTGCTGCAATGCCAATCTACAAGAAATAATTTAGCTTCAGCAAGCACGGCAACACTTTTTATATACTCACAATGGAAGTCTGACACGCAATAAGGTACGGATGACATTGCTTTGGATAATGATGATGACCAAAGTTAGTCAGCCTAAAAATTTGTTAAGCCTGGAAAAAATAGTTGTGTAGCAAAGTTATAGTCTGATAAAAACAATTGGCTGCAAGATTGGAAAAATCAAGACTCTTCGTGTGTGAAAAACCCAGGCTGTGTTTGGATCAGGGAAAATGTGAAACAAGTTAGCAAAAAAAATATGAAGAAAAATTTAGTCCAAATTACTATGTTGGCATACTTTATTTGATATTTTCAAAACAAAATCAAACAAGAGAGACACAAAATGGAATCCACACAGAATGCGTCTTTTTTTTTTGCTTAAACCAGACGAGGCTAGAGAACCAAATCTAGAACCTACATATGTCCAAAAGATACAGGTAGACATATGCATGTGACAGGCGTTCTGATAAGAGAAATTCAAGACAGTTTGGAAGGTGTTGATCCCACTGAAGAAATCTAGCAGCAACTGCTGAAACAATTGAAACCTGCCAGTTTCATTAAACAGTTGGGCTTATATTTGAAGGAGATGATGAAAATAGCATTAATGTCTTATGAAGTAAGGACAGTGATCAATGCTCAGAACATCCAAAGAAAAGTAGGCTGGGTAGTGAATACAAATGATGAGGATTGGGTGGGTGTGAGACTGCAGATTCTTCTCTGATTTTGAATGCAGCCTAAAAAGGAGAGTCCTTGCGTCGGATTTTTTTTTTCAGTATAGATAAAAAGGGAACCAATGCTGATGTGACCAAAAAAACACAGGAATGCAAAACCTTGAGTAACCATCATGGTGGTTGCCATCAAAATAATGGGAGATAATTCTGCCGAATTCCTTACCATCAATCATATATGTTAAACCCATTCTCACAAATTCTCGCATCCAAATAACTCACATAACTATTTCAGCAGATCCGAATTCCAAGCTTCATTAGGTATTTTGAAAACCGAAACAAAAAAAAAAGAAAAAAAAAAGCCCTACTTACCGTCTGAGACGCCATGTCAAAGACCCCTTTAGCAATTGGCAAAATGCAAAACCTAAAGATCAAAAGATCAAAATTGTGTTAAATTGAGTTATCACCCCTATTTCAATTTCAACCTAACTTAGTTGATCAAAAATAGAAATCAACGGAACAGGCATGTAAGCAGATAGAGCTTACATTCCCCTGCCGCCGGAAAGGGCTTCTTTCGACGGCTCTTTCCATTCATCGTATCTGCACAGCAACATCATAAACAGACAGCTCACAAATTCTATCAAAAAACTGAATAACTTTACAAGCAGAGTATTTACACCCATCCGTATCGAAGATCGAAGATTAAACGTTTAGAAGACGATGTAGATGGCCGGAGCGCCGAAACGGAAGCCGAGGAGCCGCTCGCGTCCATTCTATCTGCCACGCTGCCTGCTACGACTGAGAAAGTTGTTCACTCATACATCTTCGAAGTTCTTTGTTCAAAGAAAGGGATAAATTTTTTGCAATTTGTAGATTTTTCAGTTTTGGGATTGTTTTATAAATAAATATTTTTCAATCAAGTCCAGATCTAATTTAAACTAATTAGAAACTCACTCTCAACAAAACTAACCTAACCACCTATTCATTAAATTTGTTCAACCGTCAGCATTAACTTCATCTTAATCTACACTTGCTTACATTAACATGGGTAATTTAGGATATGTTAGTTTTGTTGAGGGTGAGTTTGTAATTAGTTTAAATTATATCTGGACTTGATTGAAAAATATTTACTTACAAAACAGCCCTAAAACTGAAAAACCTGTAAATTGTAAAAAATGATAGTTATGCCCGTGATTTGTAAAAATGTGATAGTTCATACCCCTTTCTATAGTTTTCTCTTCAAAGAAAGCATACACGAACGGCGTCGTATTGAGATGTTATCTCCATCATGAATTGTTTCTATTTTGGAAAGAAAAATGTTTCGAAAGAGAAAGAAACGAGGATAGAGAGGAAATAAAAATGTTTGTTCCCAAAATTTGAGAAAATAAGGAAAAAAAAACACATTTAGGGTTAGAAACTTAATTTGATTGTTCAATAACCCAAAAAAAGGTAAATTGATCTTTCAAATTTCAAATTTTTCAAAATTCATCAGAATTCTTTCAAATTGGAAGGAAAGAGAAATGAGATTGTAATTAGAGCTACAAATGAGCCAAGTTAAGCCTAATAATAATCTGATGGTCTCAACTTGAGCTTGTTAAGCCTCTAACATTATTAAACCAAAAATAATAATCAAACTACACACACTTTCATAAATTTATTAAAAATAACTACGCTTCTGACTTACCCACTAGACTTAGCTAGGGTGATGAGTATCACTCGGCTTCTTAGCTTCCCGTCGAGACTCCTTTTAACGCGACGTCATCCACATCTTGTGAACCATGTCTGGAGTTCACAACTTCTTCAAATGAAATTCCCAAATGGACTGGCGAAGGGAACACAATTAGGTCTCTGGACTCAGTTCAGCCGACACGGTGCGAGGGGGGAGGCAATTGCGGCGAACTGAACAGATTGAAAGACCCAAAATCACTGGACAATTGGTTAGCCTGGTTATGAGATGCGGACTAGCCAGGTCCGGCTGGCGACTAAAGAGGACAACACCCCCAGAGAGTTAACACTCGGGAAAGGGGGCATCCTCCTGTCGCTCGTCCCCCGCTTGGCTGGGGACTCCTCATGCGGGATCTTGACCTTCTTCTTGAGGGGGCCGAAGAATGCATGGCTGCAACGTATATAAAAATGATTAATTAACAAAATGCATACATGTTAATATATTTCAAGTAAATTAATTATATTAGGTTATACAAACTTACAATAGTGTGCACTCACACGTCCACTTTTATAAATCAGTTTGAAATATAAAATTGAAAAATTAGTGGGAGGGAGAATTAGGGTTTGGTTAGGGACTAGAATTGAGGGAGAGGTGATAGTGGCTTTAGGGAAGTGGAATTCAGTTGGGTTGGACGGTGGTGGTGGGAGCTTATCAGTAGTGGTGAGGTGACGGAGAGGAGGAAAGAGGAGAGGTGACGGCGGGTTTATGGATTCAAATGGCCGGCGAAAGGAGGAAATGGGAGAGGGTGAGGGAGGGTTATGCGCTTCGAAATCGCCGGGCGAGAGGAGAAAAGAAGAGGAGGAGGGAGAAAACGGAGAAGAAATGAAGGATTTGCCTCAACTTTGATTTTAAATTTCCAGCCTATATCGGACAACTGGCTAGAACATATATCAAATAATCACACAAAGTGATTGCCAGAGTCTGGTGATGCAGCATATAAGTAGCCTACCGTCATTCATTAATCTTGTATTTTAAAGATTTCTCATGTGAAATTATAAAGAATGATCATAAAAATTTAATTTTTAAATCAAATATTTAATCATCTCATCTCACACCCGTTCGACTTCATAGAAAAATGATTGATATACATGCAATCAATGAAAATCAGTTATAAACCTCCACTGTTTGCACTACTACAGATCGGGATTTATTACCACGCTTATTGGAAGGCTTTCACCACGTTTCACAAGCGTGGTGAATACGACCGTCGTAATAGATAAAGTACAGAGCGTCGTAATAGCTAAATCACCAATTACCACGTTTATAAAGCGTGGTAAAAGGTCTTCACCTATTACCACGCTTCATATGAAGCGTGGTAATAGGTTAAGCACCTATCACCACGTTTCACATGAAGCGTGGTAATAGGTTAATCACCTATTACCACGCTTTTCATTTTAAGCGTGGTAATAGGTGATTACCCTATTACCACGCTTTTCATTTTAAGCGTGGTAATAGGTGTTTTTTTTTTCATAAAAAATTAAATTACGGATTAATTAAATCCGTAATTTAATATATTTTAATTATTTAAGAAATGTATAATACATACAATTTCGTATTGGGGAAATTCAAAATTGGAAAGTTATGTAGTTTTGAATGGCAAAACTTATAAAATGAGTTAATTTGAGATTCTTTAATTGCTAATACTCAACCCCATATTTGTTGAAGGTGTTTCTTGTTTTTGTGCTTTCTTTGATTATTGCTTCAAGTAAGTATCAGAATAAACATTTGTCTCCTCCATCTAATCATTATAACAGAAAAGCGCCACTTTTTATGTATTCTGATTTTTGTACTAGAGAAAAAGAGAACATATGATGTGAATAGAGACAACCTGATATTAGATGTCTATAAAAACAGAAAAGAAGTGTGCATCTCTAGACAATCGATCGATGGTGGTGAGCGGTCTACCAAATTTAATGTTTGAGTTTGCTATACGCCTTGAGTTAAAACATTGTCATATATTTAGGTGTTTGTTTATGAAGAACTAAGTCTTTATTTCCAAGTCACTATGTTTTTCCATATCACTATGAGATCACAACTGTTAGAAAGTCCAAACTCACAACTACAAGGAATATACACAAAGACTTAAAAACAGAGGCTTAGTTCTCATATTCAAACAAATAGAAACTATGACCGAGCTCTAACGCGAGGCATATAACCACTAGTCGCCATTGATTATATTATAAATTAGACACTAGATTTCCAGCCAATGTGAGCCTCTGACAGTAAAATTGGATAAACTTTATAATGTTATGGCTAGAGGTGTATATGGGGCCGCGTCAAGTAGTTGTGAGGGAGCACATCAAAGATGAAAATGAAGAATTTAACTCTAGATATAATATGTTGATTAATATTGTCCCTAAGTCAATACCTGAGTTTGCTATAGCCTCATATTGAAACCTAATCATTTTAAATGTTTCATCATGAGGAACCAGTAGTCTTAGTTTTCAAGCTGATGTTTTAGTCCCTATAGTTGTGAGATCAAAATCTCATGCATTAGGTTGGAACTCACAACTACAAGGACCAAAAGTATCGGGGTATAAATAAAGACAGTTTCTTATTGTCAAAAACACTTAAACTATGACAAGATTTTAACTCGAGACACACAACATATCTAACCATAAACCTAGGCAAACACTAACCACTATTTACATTGTAATGGTTAAACTCTACATTTTCCGGTCAAGTATGCTCATACCAAATAATGATGAATTACTTTAATTTCATGGGGTGGGTGGGGCGAGAGAACAAGGACTTTAACATAGTAAGCGGTTGGGGAAGAAGTAAGAGTGTGGATAAATGAGAGACAACTATAACAATGAAAATGAGAGCACAAATAATTATAAGTCGCGACGTCGCCTCTGGGCCTCACCTCAGTCTCGTCGAGTTCTTGCCTCAACCACTTGCCTCAGGGCCGCCTAGCATCGACCGCGTTGGAGCCTCAACTCAGGGCCTTGATTCATCACCTCGACTGCTTGCGTCATGGCCTCGCCTTAGGGACCTGACCTCATGGACTCTCTGTGCGACCGCACTTAAGGTTACCTCAAGAATTCACCTTAGCTGCCACAGGGGCCTCACCTTGGGGTCTCAGCCATAGAGATTTATAAGTCGCATCGTTACTTTGGAGCCTCAGCTTAGCCTCGGGGTATCAGGATCTGAGCTCATCCGTTTGTCTTGGGACCTAGCATCAACCGTGTTGGGGCCTCACCTCGGCCGCTTGCCTCAAGGCCTCACTTCGGTTGCTCTTCTCGGGACCTTGCCTTGATAGCAATTGGCAGAAATTGTTGCATGAGGACTTGATAGTTTTATGATCTCCATGTTCATACTCTTTAAATTATTCATTAACATAATATTCTGAAATTTGGAAGAATATCCATAAGGTGTCTTGATATCATGTAAGCATTTGTAGATTGCTTCTCATTATTTATGAGACAATGTGTAGCGTGCTTGTGGAAAATAAGTACGACTACATTGGTTCTACGATGCGAGCTCTTCTCATATTCTCATCTCCGCAAGGTTCAATCGAGTAGTCAATCTATTGTATTTTCGCCTAAATGTTTAATACTGTGCCCATTGATCTCGTTTGGAAATTCAATCCTTGAATTTAGACTTGTACCACTTTAAGGATATTAAAGATTAATGGATGAATAATCA
>NQLW01000057.1:495517-537014 GCA_002312845.1 Kalanchoe fedtschenkoi
CCGTTTACGCGGAGAGTGCAGCGAGATATCTGGCTGCACCAGCACCCGTTGGACTGCCATGATCCCAGCGTAAAATTTCTGGTCGCTGACTGGGAGCGGATACCTGGATTCGGCATGGGAGCGCAGTTTGCCGGAATGTGCGGCATGCTTGCAATCGCCATTAACGAGAAAAGGGTCCTCGTGACAAACTACTACAATCGCGCCGATCACGACGGATGCAAAGGTACACGGACGGATTCTTGTTTCTCAGTCCCCTGATCGGAATCTCGTATGAAACGGATTTCGGTATGATTGTGTATGGTGCTTGTTCTATGTAGGTTCATCGCGCGGCAGATGGGCTTGCTACTTTCTCCCTGAAACGTCGCAAGAATGCCGTGACCGTGCCTTTGAGCTCATGGGCGCCGGGGAGGCGTGGGAGATGGGAATCGTTACGAACAAGGAGAACTACACTTCAAAAGCGATATGGACTGGACCGATTCCCAGGCAAGCCGATGGCAAGTTTGTGGGTAACATGATCGTTTAATTCAACGTCTCGTAACGAGAATCGTATTTCAGGAAATGGGGCAACCCCTGGAGTAACTTGCAGCCGACGACCGAGATAAATGGTAGTTTGATCAGCTCTCATCGCAAGATGGATCGCCGATGGTGGCGGGCTCAGGTTCTCTCAAAAAAAAAATAACTCCATCGGAAAAAAATGGTGGAACAATGACTTCTAAGTTCTAACCGTTTGCTTTTTGCCCTGGTAAATATTCAGGCTCTGCGGTACTTCATGAGATTCCAAACCACCTACACGTGCAACATATTGAACGCAGCGCGACATGCGGCGTTTGGGCGAGAAGCTGCTGAAATGGTACTGTCGGCAGTTGAAGTGGATTCGCCAAAGGTTGAGCCTTCACAGTCAACAGTAAGCTTCAATTCAAACATTTGAGCTCACTGGTAACATCTCTCTGATGGCTTATACCAGGATGTTACTACGGTGAAGTCCAAATCAGATATTGAACGATACGTCTGGTCAAGTCATGAGCCGTGGATGCCGAGACCGATGCTGAGCGTGCATGTCCGGATGGGCGATAAAGCGTGCGAAATGAAAGTGGTGGGATTTGAAGAATACATCTCTCTGGCAAATCGCATCAGGAAGCGTTTTCCGCACCTGAAGAACATCTGGCTCTCCACAGAAATGCAGGTCTGGATGCATTTCCCTTTCATCTTACACTCCTTATTATCTCTGCTTGTTCATATTGGTAATGAAAATTTCCTAATACACAGGAAGTGATTGATAAAACGAGAAGCTACCCGTACTGGAACTTCTACTACTCGAATGTGGCGCGGCAGAAGGGAAACGTGACAATGGCGGCGTATGAGGCGAGCCTAGGGAGGGAGGCAAGCACAAATTACCCTCTGGCTAATTTCCTGATGGCGACGGAAGCTGATTTCTTCGTAGGAGCGTTGGGTTCTACGTGGTGTTTCCTCATTGACGGGATGCGGAACACGGGAGGGAAAGTAATGGCCGGGTATTTGAGTGTGAACAAGGACCGCTTCTGGTAGCTCCACCTCCATGTGTATCAAGCAAGCTTGTTCTGTAAATAACACTACTGCGGCCACCAGGGACAGGTGAAAAGGTGGTGGGCGCCTATAATAGAAGAATGTTGTATAAATCTGCTAAGAGACTTGGTCCTTCTAGCCTCAAGAAGCCTCGACTGAATGCTTATAGAGATTGATCTGCTGTTGGGACTTCATTACTTTACTGCATCAGACAGTAGTTGACTGTAATACTTGGTTGCTAGGGGTGCACAACCCTCCTCATATTTGGATAGGGGCCACACCATTGGCTGTGATATTTATCGGTCAGATTTATTATGGTCACGCCTAACTTCAACATATTCATATTCTCAAATTCATTATCATCACGCGCATCTCTAACATATTCATGTTATAATAGTACTACTAGCAAATAGGGCTAATTCCAATCTATGTATGTTTTTATGGTAGTAGCAGGGGTTGTTCATCGGTTCGATTTTGAACCAAAACAAATTCAAATGTAGGGTTGTTCATTGGTTCGATATTGAACTGAAACAAATTAAAATATAATTTTATTATTCAGTTTTGTGTAAACGAACTGATTTATTTCGGTTCGGTTCCGTTCAAAACTGAAAACTGATGAAAGTATTGATTTCGTATAATTTTTTAAATAGCGATTTGAAATCATTATAAATTTTAAAAAAAAATTAGAAAAAATGATTGTTTTTGTTATTAAATATACAATTGTTTATGAAATGATGTAATTATTTCCCCTGAAATATCAATTAAATAATTGAAAGAAAAATCAAACATATTGATTTTATTAATTTTTTAATAATTCAGTTTTCGGTTCGATCAAAACATAAATCACCCAACCAATAACCTAACCGTAATAGATCTTATATTTTAATTTGTTTTGACAACTTAACTATTAAGCATCAATATTAAATTATTTTTAACCAAATTGAATTACTTGGGTATGGACCGAACTATGAAAAGCACTACTACTAGGACTGAAACAAAAATGTGAAAATTGTTAAATAATACTCAGATTACCAGAATAACCTGGGAATTGTTAAACGTTACCAGAATAACACCTTGTTGCATGAAATATGGGACTAAAAATGATCTTGAAACTATTTCATTTCACAACTTGTTAATACAAATGACACAAAGTAGCTAGAATGGAGATGAGCGGTGAACATAAAAGAGAAGATTACATTTGGCTTCTTCATTTGTCATCACATAGCAAACAACAGCATTAGAAATGGCATAACACAACAACAATGTTTCCTAAGATCAGCCACCAAATTGGCTGGTTGGTTAATCAACAATCCATCTTGATAACTCAACTGACTCCGTGCTGCCTGGACTCCGATTCAAGCAGAGGCTGCTCCGAGTAGCTAAATAGTCATGAGGCGGCTTGATGTTTCCAATCACATCTACTCAGCTGCAGCTTGAGTTAGTTGAGAAGTACCGTTGTCATTTCTGGATGTATGTTTCTTCTGTTTCTTGGATTTGGCCCTCTTGGCTTTCATGCGGCGCTTCTTCTCATTGGAATCAACCCAGGTGTAATCTGACGGTATGTGGAAGGGGTCGACTTCGTCTCTGAATCTGAGGCTGTCGCCATCGCTAGACTGTCCACTGCGGCTACTTCCCTTCATCCATGAAATCCATGAAGTGGGTCCATCTAAATCCTTGATCTTGGCATCTTGGAAATGTGTTGGACTGGACAAAGGGGTTGAAAACTCATCTGCTGGCTGTAGCTCCTCGAATTTTGTGAATGTGATGAGAACTCTAATGGTCGGGACTATAGGAACAGCTATCTGTAAGGTAAAAAAAGTCATAAATTAAGTAAACCAGATAGATAGTAAAGGAGAGTATCTTTTTCAATGCATGCAAAGAAACCATGATAAGTGAACCAGCAGCTGACATCTATCAGTGAGAATGGAGTAAGAGTAACAGTGGCAGAGGATGTTTATGAACAAGTTACAAGATTAAGCGCAATGAAGATGATCTACAATCAACAAAATTAGGCCTGATTAGCCTGTATAGCAATCTGGCAACCAATGGGATTCGCCTTCGGCAGTAGTCTGAAATCAAAATTGCAATAAAAAGACACTGGAGTTCAATAGCAAATGAGAAACCAATCTGTGGAGATATCTCTTTATGCAATAAAAGACAATCCTTTGGGAATAAGTGGTCGGGATGAAATTAGAATAACTGGATATCGACAGCAGCACATTAAATATACTGAAAACAGGAAATTTATAGTTTTGTTTTTACATCTGAAAGATTTTGTGATACGTCCAAAAACCTTCCAGTAACCAAATTCAATCAAAGAGTGGGCATATCACAGTTTCCTAAAAAGCTCTTAAGAAACAGCTTGGACTGGTCTGCAGAGAGCTAAGAATAATATAATAATAAACCCAAAAAGTTTTCATAACAATCAAATACCAAAAGAATTACAAACTTATCGGAAGAAAAAAAACAAATAAACAGTTAAGCAAGCAACATATAATTTCTTGTACAAAAGTATTTTACAGATCTCCATAATTCTTTCATACTAGATTTTGTCACCCTAACTACTTAAGTGAATCGATATAGCTTCTATAATGATTAATGAGTCAACGGATCTTAAAATGGTAACGAATCACCAGAACAACATGAACTAATTCAAGCCAGCAGAGCTAGAGGATCAAATAATACCTTGACAGGGAAGGTTCCGTTGGGTAATTTGGTGGTCAATAGTTCCCTGAGCCTTCGCACAGCCTTCACCTTATTAGCTAGGATGTCAAGTAGAGGTAGCAACTCCTCAGTTTTTAATGGAAAATCAGGTGTCAACCACAGTACAGGGCGCAGACCTTTTTTATATTCACTTTCATGCTTAGATTCACTGGTACCCCCTTTCTTCTTCTTTTTCTTGCTGTCCTTGTCTTTTTCTCTTTTACCATCCACATCCTCCAGTGACTTCTGATGATCATCTGTACTTAATTTCGAAAACTTATTTAGAACTTTCGAATCTTCACCAGCTTTGGATCCTTTCTTGTTCCACCCAAACAGACTCTTCTTGTCTTTTACCGCACCTTTGGCTTTTGAATTATCAGTAGGGCCTGCTGAACCATTTTCTTGTAAATCGTGCATCAGCTGATCGTCATCATCTCCATGACCAGCTCCATTCTGCATTTCAAAGGCAGAATTCAACTGCATCCTTTCTTCAGGCGTCAGTATATCATCGAAGTCGTCATTTTCAGCTCCATTTACCAACTTCTCATCATCGTCTGCAGCGAAAAGTTCCTCCTCTGTCATTGCACCCGGGACTCTTCTAGACTTAACACTGACCATCACATGGAGCATATCATAGACCTTTGCTTTCCAATTCCCGACCATCTCACTCCTTTCCTGTCGCCTCCAGTTCAGGTGAGGAATGAGCTCAGCCTGAGTAACATCAATTCCCGGCCTATACATATCAGTCCGAGACATCAAAGCCACTTCATGGGCAACTTCTGCTTCTGTTGGCTGCACACCTGCTCCTTCTAGAGCATTTGTAATTTCCTTCTCTTTGTGAGAGAGAACAATCAAGGAACCAGGTGGCAAGCTCACATTACCATTTTCTGAACAATATCCCTCTCCGAGGAAAAGGAAAGTCTGGTCAGACCTCTGAATACGAAGCCCATCAAAACCAGCAAGAGTCATATCAGCACGGAGGTTAGATCCGCGCTTCCAAATCCGATATGTGTCTGATGGGGCAATGCGACCAATAAAAGGGATAACTGAGCTCTCAAAATGAAAAGAAATTTCCATGTAAAAATCCCTGATTCGATTTGCTGAACATACAATTCGGGGCAGCCTGCGGCACCACTTAGCCCACGCCAAGGGCTGGTAATGGCGAGCAATAATCATAGCAATAGTTTCCTCCCTAGTACAAACAGCTTCCTGGAGAGCACTCCATCCATTTTCATTCTGCAAACTCCAGTCAGCACCGCCAGCCATCAAGATCTCAGCAGAAATCGGATCCCTAAGTTGGACCGAAAGATGAAGAGGGGTCATGCGACCAGGCACGTCACGGCGATCAATGACAGCAGAGACGGCATCCGCCTCCCTCTCTGCCGCCAAGGATTCTGCCTCAGTGCTCACTTCACCAGCTTTCGCAAGCTTAGGAAGGGATGCAATAATTTGCTTCAGAGCAGCATAGTCCCTTTTCGCAACAGCCAAATGGGCAGGACTATGGGCATATTTAAGCAAATCCTCCATGAAAACTTCAGTTACCAAGCTTTTCGTACTATTATCCTGCCAAGCTCTCGTTTTAATCAAAATCCAATGGCAACAACTCCGATTCCCCTCCTACCTACAACCTCTCAAAATTGCTATCCAAAACCCAACCACCAGGTCAGACAAGGCAATTTGTATGCTAATATTACCTAGTCCAAAATCAACACATTTCCGGTACACCTCCAGCAACTCCCACATCCAGACTCCATGCCTCCATTCCCTTGAGTTTTGGGGGCAGCCTCCCGACTCAAATCTGTCAAAATCATAACACACAAATCGAACGAATTAAATCAACAAAACTGATTCATCCCAAAAAATCCGATCGAACGCATTCACCAAAAGCACACAAAAAAGCTACGAATTCAGCACCTGAAATCGGAGCCTCGAATTTCGGACAGACGACCTAATTCCGACCCGATCGATCCGCGACCGAATTTCAAAAGATAAAAGACGAAAAACGAAACTGAAGTTCCAGATCTCAGCAACGCGCTTCTCCGCCGCACCGTCGCAGCATCTCTCTCGACGCTCTCTGAGCTGGCAATGCTTCTCCGGTCGGCGGCCGAGGCTGGAGGGAGCCGCTCGCTTCTCTCTCTAATCGATTGCGGTGCGTGTGTCTATCTGTTAAGTTAGATAAAGAGAAGCTCCTCATTGACTCCCCCCTTCCTTTTTTGCTCTCTCTTCCTGCTCTGCTTTTTACTCCAATTTTCTTCCAAGGAGATATTTTCCTGTATCGCCATTGTTGTTGCATTTTATTACAACTGTGCCACTGAGATGAGATTTACAGTTACTCCATTATTGTCGTCCTCACGTGTTACTTTCAGTTGGATATTTTCTCTTTGATTTGGAAATCAAAACTACGTAGTTTTATTCATAATCTCTAATCACCTTTTGATATGTGTTAAAAAAATATGAATAATATTAATAAAATCAAAACTATCTTATTTTTACTCAAAATCACCTCTGATTTACACACAAACTATCTTATTTTGATTGGCCGCAAACCAGCATCTTTGTCGTGGCTCTGAAAATTAATAATAATGCAGCTTAATTATTGATAAGCCATGTACAACTTGTGACTTAAAAGTGGTTGATCAACCAGCGATTACATCAACCTGACAAGAAAAAAGGTACAATATTTTCTTGTGGCGCTGAATTTTCAGAAAGATTGAACCATGTGTTTTAGACTAATGTTTATGGACTATTTATCTTATTCATTTTAGTCCATGGAACCATTACTGAAGAGTTATGACATTTTCCGTGACAGTTTGAGCACGCAAGAATCTATTTATCTTGATTTTGTACAACAAATCCGGGTGATTTATTTTTACTTTAAACACAGTAGCAAAGAGAATCGAAACGTTAAACTTCCGAATTTAGCAGTAGTCATTCTTAGGGGAACATGATCCGACTAATCAGTGATAGTTAATGATGTCATTATGCACCTAAGAATCACTCTCTCACTAATTAATGGCTAAGCTATTACTAATACTAATATATAGTGCAATGTTAATCTTTTGAGGGACAAGGTTTGTAACACAAGGGCCCTAAAGAGAAATAGATGGGAGTCTTCCTTGCTGTTGCTGTATCAATCATGTAATACCCACTTATTCAGACAACCATATTTTTCTTCAAAAGGCTAACTATAAAAAAGAAATCAGCTGTCATCTCCATTTTCAGCACCTTATCTATAACTGCTGACAGTGAAAAGGAACTAGCGACTGTTTCGAGCCTGAGAGCTTACAACGGTTTCACACGGATATCCGTTAGAAAAATTGTAGTATGAGGTTTGTCATCTTCCGGATCCATGAGCGTATTTCATAACTTGAAAATTCTCAGTCATTCAAATACTACAACACAACAGCCCCTCATCACAGGTTCTTGCACTTTCAGATGGAGATAGTAACTCAGAGAAAGGAATGATGATCATAGACCGTTACTGATTGCCTAGTGCGAGGTCATGCCACACATCTCCTTCGCCTGGCGGTGTCTCTTGATCTGGTTGAATGAATAACGAAACAAAATGAGACACATTACCAAGATTGTACATGCCTAGCCAGTATTAAGCATAAAGCAGAAAAGGGACCATGCAACAGACTGGCACCATGACAATAGTAATGAAAATTTTCTTTTCATGTGCTTCTTAACTAGCAATGTTGGCCAGAACTCAAGTCTATCAATCTCTACCCACAAGCAACAGATCTCATTCGGTATGCAAACAAAACCGTACATCACTTACTGGTACTTACTGTCCGGGGCGAACCCAGAAGCATCCAGACTGTACCGCACATCACATGCAGAAAGCTCAAGCAGCAGCAGGTCACGATAAGAAAAACTACCAGACAGGGCATATGTGAAGCTTTGATATTGTAGGTCCAACATATTCACAGTACGATGCAATACAATCATGCCTGCCGAATCTATTGAACAGGCCATGCACCGCACAACCAAGAACATATCTTAAGCACCTTAAATGAACACCTAGGATACAATTATGGCTTCTAGCTCGGTTAAAAAATAGAGAGAGAGAGAAAGAGTTACACTGCCGATATTCAAGATGCATAAGATAGAAAACATACTTAAATCTTCAGCCTCATCAGCCTTAGCAACCAACAAAGGTGGTAGTAAAAGATCTGCAGATTTTCCACGAAAATCAAGCATGGAAAATATTCACACACACACAAAAAAGCAAGCCAACACATTTGAACCCAAGCAAAGTCAAGTGGGATTATAAATGAAGACACTTACCATCATCCGGTAAAGTGTCCCTCATCCATTCTTCATCAACAATGTCAATCAATATCCCTAAACTCAATTCTGCCATGCCTCAACCTGCGGACAGAGTTTCTTCATTCTTAAGTACACAATTAGGTAGTGTTCCTGAGTGTAATGTTGAGAGAAAGGGAAGAAATGGGAGGAAATGGTTGTTCCTAAGTTCTTTTAAGGAAGGAGTTGGGAGGATTTGAAGGGGTTTAAGAGTAAGCACCGGCACAGCTTTCCTTCACACCCAATTTCGAAAAAAGGGAGGTACTCAACGTAAAATGCCACTTAATCCTACTCCTCTTCTTTATTTATTTTATTTTTATTTTATTTTTTTTTATACATAAGGAAACTCAGTAACATCTATTTTTCTTTCCTCCCTCAATTTCTTTCTCTTCTTTTCAAATACTTTCTTTTCCATTATCTCCAGGCACAAAGCCTTTTACAATCACATTTTAATGGTATCTATGAAGTAAAAATAATTTATCTTCCAATCAAGGACTGTGCTGATTCCAACAAACAAAAAAACACATCACGATAAGAGAAAGCCAGAAATTCAACCGCATTGGAAAAAAGAGGAACTAAAGATCTCAAACTACATCTTCCAAACTGCACAGTTCAGTCCGTGAACTCAAGTCTGAATTTCAATACCATAATTAATTCGCAAAACCCTAAAAAATACAACTGTGTGTGACGCGATGAATCCAACTTGAAAGCCTCTAACCGGAGCACGTATTGAAGATTAGAAGTTAGAAACTCACTGCGAAAGTGGAAAGCTGCGATCGTCGCCGGAGTAATCGCTTCCTCAGTTTTCTCAATTTTGAAAATTCGACACAAAATTGACTCACTGAAATCTGAAGCGGTAGAGGAAATCGAAGCCCAGAACAATGAACGAGGCCCAATGGGCCTCTATGAAAGTTCTAGACGACAGCAGAAAAATGTTCAATTTTTTCATTTTGAATCTAACCGCGGTTCAAGGTTAAATTAACTGGGTACATTAATATTAATTAATATTAGTGGTTGATTAAATTTAATAAATATGTAATTAATGTATTTTTTAAAGTTTCATGTAAAATATCAAATATGATGCGTTATTACATGCAGAAGTTTTGTCTATGAATAATGATGAATTAATTAATTTTTTAACATTTAAAATTGGTTATAGTATTATGTGACAATTAAAAGTTGATAAATATATGTTAATTAAATAACATATAAAATAGTAGACAGAATGTATTTATTATTAATTGTAAAATTTATTACTAAATGACTGAGTAGTCTGGTATATGACGCATTATAAAAGAGGCTCATGTGGAATTAAGACTTTGTTCCCGTGTTGGAAGAAAAATAGAAAAAATGATTTTGAAATGATAAAAAAATGGAATAGAAAAATGATAGGTGAAAAAATCTGATGATAAATATAACAGATTTACTAAATTATTCTTGAATTTAAGTGGATTTAAATTGAATGATAACATGAGGATAAATTGGTTTTTCTAACAATTTTATTTTTTATTTAGATGTCTCAAATCGGATGAAAAAAAAAAAAGAGATCACAGCTCCAACTAAAAAAATACTTTTCAGAAAAAAACTTTCTAAAGGCGAGACGTTAAATAATTTGGCCAATATGAACGTCCATGTAGAAATAGATGTGTTATAGATGAAGAGAAGTTTCATGATCTATTTACTTTTACTTATTTATTTAATTTAAATAAAATAATAATATAAAAAGGTATAATAAATTTCTATCATCAAGATAATCCATCTGGCATCTGTTATATATATAGATGTACCTATTTTCAAGTTAGCTCCGGCTTATTTTATTTTTTTAGACTAATAACTTTATTCAAATTAATGAATTTTGGTAATTCATTTTATCCATTTATTCTCATTTTATATATATTTAAAATCCAGCAGGCTGCAACTGCTATTTGGAAACTGAAACCTCTCATCGGAGAAGACGAGACGACCGCGATAAGAGTACGGCGATGGCGCTCCGGTCATACTTTCTCGCCGGAAAGGCGTTGTATGCAACATTATTGGCTCCCAAGCGGATGGGTTTCTCAGGATTTCATTATCTGTCAAGGAGCGCAGCAAATTTTCCGGAAAAGGTGACTTCTTCAACTTCAGCAAGGCTTGCGAACAGTGAGAGTTTTAATAGGCTCTTCAGTTCAGCTTCCTCCAAGGTAAACAACTTCAGGACGAATTTCAGCTTACCTTCGGACTCCGAATCCGATGATGAAGGAAGCACGAAACCAGCTCCGAAAGAGGTCGAGAAGGCGAAGCTTCCTCCTCCGTACGATCCGTTCAGCAAGAAGCCGGTGATCGAGGAGCCGGAGGACCCCAAGAACCTGCAAGAAATCTTCCACAACATGCGCTCCGAAGGGCTGATGCAGAGCGCAGTCAAGATGTTCGACGGATTGTCTAAGGAGGGTTTGACGCACGAGGCGCTCCGGCTCTTTTCAGAAATCAAGGATAAAGGGAGTATGCCGGATGTGATTGCCCACACTGCGGTGATGGAGGCATACGCCAATGCTGGGGAGAGCAAGCAGGCTCACAAGGTGTATTTGAGGATGCTGACTGCTGGCGTGCTGCCCAATGCTTATACCTATTTTGTGCTGATCAAGGGGCTGTCTAAGGACAAGAAGAAGCTGGGCGATGCGAGGAAGTACTTGGTGGAGATGATGGGGAAGGGGATGAGGCCGAATGCGGAGACTTATGCAGCTGTGGCAGAGGGGTTTGTGAGGGAGGGGATGGAGAGTGAATGTAGGAGCATGGTGGAGGAAATGAAGGGGAAAGGGTATGTGACTGATGAAAAGGCTGTGAGGGAAGCTTTGAGCAGCAAGAGAGGGCCTGTTTTTAGGACTGTCATGGAGATTTGTTTTGCCAAGTAGATGCATGATGAGGTTGTATGACTTGTGGCTGAAGTTATCAGCATTGGGTATGAAACCAAGGTTTGCTGTTTTCTGTCTCAAACAGTTGTTATTCCTGAACTGATAAGCTTGCAAGAATTTCACTTCTTGCTTCATGAAGATAAAATCGCACTGGTTGGAGTTGGATACAGTAACTGAACATTACTTGATCCATAAGAGTCATAAAACTAATAAACAGTTTGACACGCTGCAGTAACAATGATACTTGAGAATGTAGGCACAAGGAGAGTTCATAACTTTTTGTCAGCTACTTTTTCTAACATCCAAAATCTTGCTTCAGGATGGATAAGGGTGCAATGAGTCGAGGCATCCATGGTGGCAGGCAGCAATCTTCCTTTACGTGGTGTATAGATAGAATCCTCCCCTACGTGTATGACTTGGCTAGAACTCTAGAAACCTTGCTTGTTAGGGCACTCAGATGATCTATGGCCGCTCCTTCCACAAGTGAAACATGCACCTCCAAAGCCGGCCCTGCAGTGAAATTTTTTGCAATGTAAGATAGGAGCGATAATTTCATTACACTGACCCAACAGCTGCCACTGAGAGAACTAGTTCAGAATACATGTTAAACTTTCAAAGAATAGAGAAACTACCTGCTGCCGCCACCGCTGGGCCTGGATGATGATCGACCACCAATCAACCAATCATCACTGCTCGGGCTGCTAGTTCGTGGGCTGCGAGACCAATCATCACTTGACCTTGATCTTGCATTTTGGGACCAACTATTCTCAGACTTGAAGCTTCTGCCCCCACGCCTATCGTCATCTCGGCCACTACCTCCCCAGCTTCCACCTGATGAGCCTCTGCCACCCCTTGACATCCCACCTCTTGGACTTCCTCTCTCTCTGTTGAATCTTCCATACATGTCAGACGGTGGCCCATCATCTTGTAAAGCAGGTAACTGCGGAAGAACATGGCACAAAATTCAGAGATCAGTTGATGTAACTTGAAGAGGAGAGTAGAATTCATTAAAATTTGCAGTGTAAATCTAAAAAGAACCTGTGCAAAATCTTGAAGACCTACCTTGGTGACTCTGGTAACAGTGTTCCCGGGTGGAAGCTGCTTACTAAGTAGTTCTTTTGCAATCTCCTCAGGAAGATCAAACACAGCGCCATTGATCTGAGAAGGTGTGGACAAATGAGTCCTTGTAAAAACTCATACACATGATTCTGATGAAAATGAAGTGGTTGATTTGATATTTATCTAACCAATGCAAATTACTTACCCTTTCATCAGCTATTATGTGTATCCTGCCTACTTCATCAGCAGCGGCAGGGCAAACATCGGAGAGGAATCCAGTGACAGATCTGGCAGATAGGTATCCTCTTGTCATTGATGCATCACGTGTAAATTGCAATGTCACTAATCCCTGAAACACATGAAGTAGATGTTGAGATTCATATGGACTTGTCGCGCTAGTAGTGAAAAGTATGCAACAGATGAAATTTCAAAGTTATTCGAGGATCCCAATCACCTGTTCATGAGTGATCAATGACCGAGAGGTTGGAGGTTTAGAGAAGCCACTTAATTGGGCTAACGCAGCGGCAAGAGCTTTAGTACCCCGTTCTTCGAACAGCTTTTGAGCAGTTGGGATGAAAAATTCGACAGAATCAGGATGCACTCCATTGAGAGTTGAAACAACCTGCTCAGCAGATGACTCCAAAACTTGCTCAACTGAAGGAGGGCTGATGAATTCGAAGTGGCAGCCCACGTCACGCTCCAATGTCTTGATTGTCCTCCTTTGAGAATTAGTGAACATAAGAATGGCAGTGCCTGCTTTTCCTGCACGCCCAGTGCGACCAGAGCGATGGACAAAGGTTTCTGGGTCATTGGGAAGTTCATAGTGGATTACCTGGAATAGATGAAGAAATTCTATTTACGATATTCAAGAAGAAAAACTTTCAAATAACCACTGATGAATGTTTTATCGGAAGCTATACTGGTGGGTTATGATTATCAATACAGTTTGGGGAACAAACCAGATCAACATTTGGAATGTCAAGTCCACGAGCAGCAACATCGGTGGCAACAAGAACAGTGAATTTTCCCAGCCTAAAGTTGTTCAATGTTCTCTCTCTTTGATGCTGTGTTATATCACCATGAAGAGGCTCCGATGGAATGGTATTGGCTAATGCTGTTGACACTTCATCAGCTTCCCGTTTTGTCTGCGTGAAGACGATAGTTTTTCCACCCTTGGCATAAACCTGGAAAGATGAGCTCATAAAGACTTTATCAATTTCCTTATTCAGCAAGTGAAGCGACATCAATGACATTTGCTTCCAATTATATATAACCTGGAATGCCAAATCTATCTCCAAGAGCGTCTAACAATGACCTTTTTTAAAACAAAAAATCTATCCCATGTGTGGAAATACTTCAGAAATTCGTTGCAATTTACCACAATGAAACAGCTAAATCAAGACTACCTTGAAGATTTCAAGGTTTGACTCATGTTTACTGACGGATTAGCATGCATGACCTCTTGGCAAAGAAAAATATAGATTCAAAAGAGAGAAAAACTTTCCAAAAAGAACTGCAGTGTGCCTCAGGTAGACTTGAAATCTTCTGTCTTTTCAGAAAAAACAAAAAATACGTTTCTTGAAAAAGAAACAGAAGCAGAACATACAGTCCCAGTAGTTCACTAAAAAACTGTGCGAGATTAATTGAGCTGATTGAAATGCAAGAAACAGCATCCTTACAGTAATCAAATCAGTAAGCATGCTACGTTTGGAGGTGGGAGTAGCTGCTGGAATGGCATGTAGTTTAATTCCTTCTGCCAACTTCTCTTCTTGATCTCCAACCTGTCAAGACATGCCGAAGGTGACTTCATGCATCAGGTAAATATAAGTGTTTTACTTGGCATCATGGAGGACTTTAACATTGTATTTGACCTCACTTTCGAGGACTGCTCAAATGGAAATTTGACGTATTTCACAAAATCATAAACCAAGTGCTCAGTGAGGATCTCACCAAGTCGATGGTCAGTGGATTATCCAAATATTTCCGGGCAAGTTTTTTGACCCATGTTGGCATTGTAGCGGAGAAGAGCATACTCTGACGTTGAGAAGGAAGCTTTTCCAAAATCATTTCAACATCCTCCTCAAAACCAACTGCAAGCATCTGGTCAGCTTCATCAAGTACCAAAAACTCCACCTCTCCCAGCTTGAGACTGTTGCTATTGATCAAGTCAATGATACGCCCAGGGGTCCCAACTGCCACATCAACTCCACGCTGCAGCGCAGTTTGTTGCGTAATGTATGAAACCCCTCCATATACACAAACAGTACTCAGGTATGGCGCAGACTCCTTTATCTCCTTCTCAACTTGCTTGGCCAACTCCCTAGTCGGGGCAAGGACCAACACTCTTGGAAGCCGACCAGCCCGCCTACACAAGAAAAAAAAAACTGTAAGTAAATTCACAAGAGAGCTTAAAAATCTTGCTAAGCCTGCATAAAACTTCCACCTTGAAGAACTTCTTTCCAAATCATCCTCAGTGAGACGCTTAATGATGGGAATCCCGAAAGCTAATGTCTTCCCCGTTCCAGTCTTGGCTCGCGCAATTATATCCCGACCCTCCAATGCAGGGACCAACACAGCTCTCTACATTAAAAAAGTCAGTTAATTCAAGCAAAACATGAAATATCAACTCAACTATTACCTCTGTCCTCTTTTACTTGTCCATTAATGGAATTTAGTAGTCCAATTTTGTTAGTGAGTTAACAATTTGCAATGTTATTTAGTATCAACAACTATCTTGAAACTACAAACATTAATCACTTCATTATCATAATCTAATGGCTACTATATCAAGTGTGAGTACACATAACCGAACTAGCACTAAAATATCAAGTAAAACACTGAATTGAATTCAATAAGTGTCATTTTTCAGAAGCTGAGAGTGAAGAAGCATACTTGAATAGGAAACAGGCTTGTAATCCCACGTTGTTCCAGCGTCTCCACAAGTCTCTGGGGCAGGCCCAGCTTGGTGATAGCAAGTTCATCATCACTCACAGCCTCAGCACCGTCAGATTCGGACTCATACTCAACCTCCTCTTCATCATCCTCATCCTGAAAATTCCCTTTGTTAAAACCCCCAAGCCCCTTGAAAGCCTCCTCGCTCAAAATCGAATTGGGCGTCGCAATGGCCGAAGTAATCACGGACGACACCGGCTGCCGCTGGCGAGCCCTCCTCAAAGAGGAGTCGAAGAACAGCCTCCCCTTAAACCCTTTCGCGTTCAAGCAGCCGCAGCCGAGCAGCGGCTTGTCGGACACGAGCAGCGAGAGTGAAGGGGTCGTGGTGGCCGTCACTCTCGCCACTTGGTACACGGATGAAACGCCGATAATTGACGAGGACGAGGACGCCATGGCTGTCGGATACGAAAGCGGGACAGATGAACTCACACAACAATGGTGAATTTCGCGAAACAGGATAAACCCCAGATGAGGGGATAGGGTTTAGGTTAATGGGGCAGGAGAAAGCGGCGAGCTTTAAGGTCGACGATGAAGAAGAGAACCCGATAAGGCTACGCAGAGGCTCTCTTCGTGAAATGAAAGGCTCTGAAATCCTCCACATCCATTTTATAGACCCGATAACGAGGCTGAAGATATTTGAGACCTTTATCGGGTCCGGGTCCGGGTCGGGTCGGGCTCAATGGATGGTCCGTATTCAAATCCGCATAGATTCCAACTTTGGACGCGTCTGCACATGGTTACAGTGGTGACAATGGTGGATGGTGATGAGGCTTCCCTCGTCCGCCATTGTAAGCTGGAGCTGGGGCGTATAGATCCGTAGCTGCTGCTTCTCAGTTTGGAGAGTCAAGCAGTAATTAGGTCAGTTTTTGTGATTTTGTTGCTGTCTGAATTCGATTACATAGCAGACTCGTGTCAAAATCAGTCAACGTGTGCCTGTCAATGGACATTGCTTGACTGATTCTGCCGGTAGTTTTCAGTAACAGTTGAACTATTGAATTCTGAAGCTGAATAATAATTGATGAAACTTGGAATCTGTAGTTGTGCTATTAATCTTTAGATTTGGGTTTCATTTTATTGCAAGAAAGTTCGTTTTTTGTTTTCTTGAGAATTCTTCTAATTAATAAGAGAAAAAAAAAAAGTAAAGAAAACACAAGATTTAACGACGCTCTATGTTATCTGGAGCGCAATGAACAGATTTACTAAATCACTCCGCTCGTTCCGATTCGTTCCGAAATCTGTCTTTTTGTCTGGTATATGAGCTATACCCAACATGCTTACATCTTGAAACTATGAAGATATGGTGATTATTGTGATTTCAGATTGAAGAAGGGGCAAGGCAGAGGCTTTCAAAATGGGGCATTCCACGCCGATTTACCTGGATGTTGTGGCGTTTGCGTGCACAGTTGGAGCAGTTTCTTTAGCTGTGCTGCATATATACAGGCACCTTTTGAACTATACAGAACCCATTTATCAGAGATACATCGTCCGCATTATCTTCATGGTTCCTGTAAGTTGAAGAGGATTTTCTTGCACACTTTGGACTATCTCTAGCTATTGATTGCGTGCCTTGTGTCTTTTAATGGGGAAAATGGTATAAAGGGTACAAGAGAGATGCTGATGTTTGAAGATTTTAATATTTAACTTCCTTTATAGTGTAGTATGAGTAGAAATCATAAACCATGATGAAAATACACTCTATGTTAATTTGTGTCTCTGCATAAGTAGTACTGGTGGGAGGTTGTTATTTCTTGTGTTTGTATCTGTTATATTATAGGTAAATCAATGCTCCGTTTGGTTTAGGGAAAGTTGGAGGAAAGAAAATTGTGAGGAAAAAGAATCCCGCACGGATTCAGTTCTCTTTTCTCTTTGTTTGGTTAGATTTCGAGAATACAAAAGAACGTATGCCAGTGCTTTATAATTGAACCAAACTTTCCTTCTAATTTTTTCCTCCACATTTTCCCTAAGCCAAACACAGCCCGAGGGTTTTTGGATCAAATGTTGTTGATATTAGTTCAATACAGTTGTTTTGTTATAAAATTCTGTGCGGAGTTAATTTTACAAATGTCAAAGCTTCACACCTGTTATTCTCTTTTTTTTTTTGTGCGTTTATTATTCCCATTTGATTCAGGCAACTCCCTGTAACTTGACAGGTTTATGCATTGATGTCCTTTCTGTCCCTCATCTTACCTGACAGTTCCATCTACTTTAATTCAATCCGAGAAGTGTAAGTTTCACTGCCTCTTCAAATCCAGACAGTGTTTTGTGGTTCTTCTTTGATTATGCACAGACTGCTTGTGAGTAGCCATTACTTGAATTTTCACTACTCTGATGCTTTTCCCTGGTCTTTAAATTTGTAGATGACCTCCGACAATTTGATAGTTTGGCTATGGGTCTTTCGTGGCGGTGTTTGGCTTATGCAAAATTGTTGCGTATACATAATATTTCCATTAACAATGACACTTCGTCATAAGAGTGTGTTGAGTAACTTTTGTTGGTTAGCATTTTTCGTTGTTTTTGTTAGACTGAGTGAAGCCTTATCCTCCAATATATACAAGATCACTTGTTGCACACTTATTTTTTATCTTCTATCTCTTTGAATGCACGCACCCAACCATCAGAGAATTCGAATTTTGAAGTTCTGGATTCAAATCGAGTTTTACCCTGGATTCTGAACTACTAGGCCACATCCTTGAGTAGCTTATTGGTAATGGACGTGTCTGTTCTTAGTAGATGCTTGCTTTAGGTGCATAATGGTAATGGGTATGTTTCAATAGATTCGTACTAAAGTAAATTTGTTTGTGGAGCAAGGAGAAGTATAGTGAGGGTCCAAGCCACTCTCTTGTAACAGGCCAAGTTAAAAATGTTACAATAAGCTCACTCAAGTACAAGTGCACGTGTTTGATCGTTTGTTGCATTGAGGGTGATGTTAAAGCTTGTCTATGTTTGTTAACCTCCGCAGTTATGAAGCTTGGGTGATCTATAACTTTTTATCATTGTGCCTGGCATGGGTTGGGGGTCCGGGAGCTGTTGTACTAAGCTTAAGTGGCCGAACATTGAAGCCATCATGGTGGTTGTTTACATGTTGCTTTACTGCTATACCTTTGGACGGGTGAGTAATGTATAAATGTATAGTTGGCTTAGAAGGATTAAGTAGAATATATTTTACAACGGCGTTCTTATTGATTGATGGGTCTCGGTGGAAATCGGTACTGACAGTTTTCCTATAATTACTTAAATTTCATGAAATCAAGTTCAGTTAGCTGGTGAAAATTCCAGGCTAGTTTGTGACTTGATATGGAGACGAACTACACTTCTTTGTGGGGCTTAGAGTCTGCTTTCTTGATCTTCAGTGTGGTATTTGGCTCGAAGTTGATAAAATGTTGAAACTGTTTGCAGGCGTTTTATTCGAAGATGCAAGCAGGGGTGCCTGCAGTTTGTGATTTTGATACCCATTTTAGCTGTTATATCTCTCGTGCTTTACACAAAGGAAAAGTTCAGAGATGGAAATTTCAATCCAAGCCAAGCTTACCTCTACCTCACCATCATATATACCATTTCGTACACTTCAGCACTCTATGCACTGGCTCTTTTCTATGTCGCCTGCCGGGATCTTCTTCAGCCATTTAATCCTGTTCCTAAGTTTGTCTTAATCAAATCTGTGGTCTTCTTAACCTATTGGCAGGTAGACATTATCCCTCAGCTAAGCTTTTCAGATTTCAGTATCAGAAAAAGTAATCTCTGATAATTTTCTGTCATTTTCTCAGGGGGTTCTGGTTTTTCTTGCTGCCAAGACTGAGCTGATAAAGAATACCGAGCAAGCCGCTGCATATCAGAACATCTTAATATGCGTGGAGATGCTGCTTGCGGCAATAGGTCATTTTTATGCATTCCCATATCGGGTGTATGCCGGAACAACCAATATTGGTAGCTCTAAGGACTTAACTCGAAACCTGGCTCATGCTTTTATGTTGAATGACTTGTATCACGACACCGTCCATCAGGTAATCTTCCCACTGTAAGATATCATTTGTAAGCTACGCCGACAGCTTACTGACATTTTTTTTTATTTTACAGTTTGCACCCACTTACCATGACTATGTTATGTACAACCACGGCGAGGGCGATGAGGAGGATACGAAACAGCAACCCAGCACCCTACAGCCTACTGGTCAGGAAATGAGTATGGTGGTAGATAGTAGTAACATTCCCCACTCAAGCCAATTGCCAGCTGAAGGCCTGAAGCCATCATCGCTGCCGTATGATCTCTCGCTCACAGACGTCGAGCTTTCGAGTAAAGTCCCCTCAGCAGTCCAAGGCAACGAAACAGTTGTACGAAGCCAGACATGAAATGATGATAAGACAAGTTCAGGTAATGGATGTGGAGACCTCATGCAGTGTCTGGCCCTGTGCGCTCAGAAGTATTTTCAGGATCAGCAGCTAAACACGTTCACTTGTAAGAATCCGGCTTCTGTTAGTAACGCCGCCATGTACAGATTGTGAACAAGATTCCCTACTGAAATTCAGATGTTTTGCTCAAAAAAACTCTTCTTCAGAATGCCCGAGTCTGTAACAGCAATTCAAGGTGAGAAATCAGAGAGTAATCTCCAGTGTCCAATCCCAGCATGGCCAATGAGCTCCAGCTTTAAACGCTTTCGAGTCATTGTATTTAGGTAGTGTTTTTCTTGGCTAAAACGTTCCCAAATGACTCACGCCACAACGACATCAACCCGCAAAATGTCAGTGATCTTACGCCAAAGTGATACGGCATTGACCCTGGGCATCTAGTAGGGTGTGCGAGTCATCGCTCGTCTTTAGAGTGGCAATGGATCTTATTAGAAAACCTTTTAAATTTAGCGGAAAAACAATTTTTAAAAAAATAATTATTTTTATTTTTACTTTTTGAAACAAATGTAGATCAAAATCAAACTCAAATAGCTCCATTATTAAAGAAGAGCCAAATGGACTCATTATCAGAGTTCTAAAAAACGTTAGGCGGTGATCGCAGCGCCTAAAGATTAATCGGCTAGGTGGAAATTATTCGGAACTATTAATCGGACTTAAATATATTAATTATAAATGTAATAATTAATTATAAATATATATTTTTAAAAACTATTATTTTCATAAAAAATTAAGTCCTGAACAATTAATCGGCTAAGCGGCTAAGCGGAACGTTTCAACACTGCCTAGCGATTAATCGGCGATTAAACGGTCCGGAACACGGATTTTTAGAACACTGCTCATTATACAAGAGGACCCAAATGTGGGACCCAAAAAGATCAAAATAGATAGTACTCCTCCGTCCTCTAATACATGCACTTTAAGATTAATTTGAGTAAATTAAGGTGAAGTTAATGCTAACGGTTGAACAAATTTAATAAGTAGGTGTTTTATAATTTGTTTTTAAAAAAGTTCGTGGGGAAAAGTAAAATTGGTAGATGATTACTGGTGAGGAATGTATTTTTTATTAATTATGATAATAAAGTGATTAATGTTTGACATTTGAAAGTAATTGTTGATATTAAATACGCGTTGAAAATTGTTAAGTGACAAGTAAAAGTGTACAAAAAAATTCGGTTAAGTGACATATAAAAGAGGACAAAAGGAGTATACCCTAACGTATCCAAAGACTTAAATGTGTAGATTCAAAGTTAGTTCATTTGCAATGGGTCACATTTTAAGATGAATTTTTTCTTAACAAATAAAAATATCAATTATGTTTTAAAAAAAAAACTTTCATATGACAATAAATCATTAATGAATAATGAACTGAGATACACAAAAACTGAGATAGAAGTTTGACCCAATCCTAATCTCATCTAATACTTTACATTACTAGCATGAGATAGAAGTTTGCAAGCAATGACATCATAAGCTGTGCATTCAATCAGCAGGCATGGCTCCTATGAGGTTTTCTTGTTGCAACGGCTCTTATCTCATTTACACGACACTTTCCAAACCGCTTTAATCCAACTTCACATCATCGATATGCACATCAAGGTGACTTACTTGCATCGCAAGGAATCTCCCTACTCCAATTTGTAAGAAATCACCCTACACATTTTCAGCACCAGAAGTTGTAGATAATCTAACTTGATAACTGCGGCCGTTTTGACTGATCAGGATAGATAGGATCATATGGCTTGGAGGACACATTAGGCTTTGCATCAGCCTATTGTGTACAAGTTAGTGGAAATGGAGATCAGCTCATCTTAGCTGCCATTTTCTAACATGACCTTTTTTTGGTTTCAGTAGGTGAAGCTTAGATGGAGCTTACATGGGAGTCTCCATTTCAACCCATGTAAAAAAAAGAAAAATCAAATAAAAAATTGGAACTAAACTTTTAGTCTAAGAATTTCTTCTCCCGGGACTAGAGAATCGAATCACAGTTATTAAAATCGGACCGGATCGATTGGTTCATTGATAGAACCGGGAGCCGTACCAATTTTATGCTATAAATGTAAAAAAGAATATAACAAGTCTCAAACCTGAACCAACACCCTAGTTAGCAAGATTTCAACAAGCAAACTATAAATTATTTGACGTAAAAGTTTTAAAATTAGATATATATTATCATAAAATATAAATACAATCCCTAATTGAACGAATTTGTTCGAATTGTCGGTTCAACCAAAAATCAAAGCCTTTGACCGATTCAATTTTCGGTCCAATTTCGATACTCACACCCCTTTATATCTCCAAATCAAACCTCCACCACTGCCCGACTATATTAATTGTCTTGTTACATTGCAATCAATTTAGCTTCCAAATAGATGAGAAATTGAATCAGTTGATTCGATTGATTTAACTAGTGAACCAAAAGTTGAAGGCACCACTGATTTAACTTCTCATCCGGTTTGTCTCCCAAGGGATAGCCGAGTTGGAAGCCGTGTTGGGCGAAATGTGTATCATAGAGCGTGTGTTCGAATCATAGCATTGGCAGAATGCTTGGTCTCGAACTCGAGCAACCTGGAGGCTCATAAGTTTCCCTGTATAAAAAAAATAAAATTCTCATCCGGTTTTAATAACTACATAAATTTATTTTCAAAATGAGGAGGGATGTTGACCCAAATTATCTCATCCAATCCCTAAAAAATCCTACCTAAATTTTAGTTCAGTCTTGATTTAGTAATCTAATAATTCTAATAAAACCCTTGGAAATCTCAAAGACAATCCTCTCAAGAAACACCTGCTTTAGTCAATTGAAATATCACTTTAATATTCGATTTCCCATCTGGACATCAATACAGGCACATTATGGCAATAATCAATTAATATTTAATACAATAAATTACTGCAGCAAAAATAAATATAAATAAAATGAAAAGACATTCTCCAAACTCCCACACTTCTTCATCTTCCTCCTCCCCTCTCTGTATTTATACCAGAAGCTCCGTCAAGAGCGAGCTCCATTCACAACGCTCGTCAAGCTCCACCCTTAGCTCGCAAATGGAGAACCCTTTGTTCCCAGCATCACGCAGGACCGATTACGTCTCCTCCTACTGCTACCCGGAACAGAGCAGCGCGATGGCCGCCATGGTGACGATGGAGAAGCGGCAGCTGTTCCTGAGAAGCTACCAGTTCAGCAGGAAGAAGAGCGTCTCCGAGAGGATCAAGGGGTTCACCGTCAAGGTCAAGAAGGTCATTCTCTTCAGACTCCGGACCGCCAAGAAGCTCAGGAGGCTCGTCTGGTCTGCCCTCTGTTTTCGGCGCCGGAGGTTCCGGTTCCTGCGCCTGGTGAACAGCGATGTCTCTTGCTTCGGCAGTGCTGCTGGGATGAAGCATAGGAGCTCCTGCTTCTGGTAGCGGACTCGCCGCCATTGATGACCCGTAGGATTTCTGCTGGTTGGTACTTGATTGTCTGACTTTACCTGTGTGAATTTTCCGGTCGGAGTTTTGACCGCTCTGTTTTCCTAATGCTCTGTTTTCATGTTTTTTCTTTAATTTATATAATTATTTTTTTCAATCTTCATGGTGCAACTGTGGGTTAATGAAATGAAAGAAACCAAATCTATGACAGCAAAAACCATATAATTTATTAAGCCCATGTTGGAATTAAGAATGAAATTAAATAATTAATATTAATTTAATGATTATTTATCTCAAAATGAGATTATTTATTCTCTTACTATTAATAAGGATTGCTACCGAACTTTCACTAATATTGCATTATTATTCACACAACAAAAATCCAATTGTTGAAAAAAAAATCAATAGTTGTGGAATCTTATAGGTTAAAATTCGAAGTAATTTGTCTCATTCTAAATTTAACTCTAATCAAAACAACTCAACTCCGACTATATTAGTTGAGTGTAAGTTTGGTTTGATTCAGATTTTGTTTTAAAGAAAAAATAAATAAACCATATGTAATCTATTTGAAAATTGTGAACTCTACTTCTAACTTTAAAAAAAAATTATTTTTTGTGAATTTTACCGAGAGATTTTTTTTTTCAAATATTGAAATCATAATCAAATCACTAACATTTAAAATCAAACTAAATATATTGGTTTGGTATGATTTGGTTCATCAAATTAACAATTTTTATTTATACTCTTAATTTCAAATTCTTAATTTGGGTGAATCCATATGTTTCAATTTTAAAAAAGTTTTATAAAAATAAAAATACCTTTATAATTAGATTGATTTCATTTAGGGCAATTCAAATTCATTTTATTTGATCCAAAGACCAATTCAACTCAAATTAAATCCAATCCAATTAAATCTAACTCAACCAAATTAATTTATTTGAATCAACTCAAATTACTTACCCCCTACTGTTATGTGTTGATGCAATTATTGAGAGAATTTTGTTAGGTCAGGATATGTCTCCTCTTGGTATTATTTACATGGAAAACTCCAAATTAGGAGAGCATTATCAGCACTGATAAAACCATTTAATAATGTTTTGGAAGTTGCTTCACACTTTGTGTTGATACATGCCTCCATGTGCTTGGAGATTTGGTTTCTGGTTTATCTATGATGGTAATGTGAACCGGACAAAATTATATCTGCAACATTATGGCCCAATGTTAATGTTTATGATTTCATTCATTAGGCTAAAATGTCAAAAAGATGTTTGTTTTGAGCTAATTTGACTGTTCAACTTACATGTTACTAGGCAGTGGTCAAGTGTCAAAATGATCCGTCCGTCATTCGCATGACTAGATTCATAGTCTCACATTTGTGGTTGAGTGCATGCATATTTTTTGTGTATTTATTGTACCTATTGTAAAAAAAATTGATCAACTGAAATGAATATGTATATTATACCTCATATGATGTTAAACAGAATTTATTAGATGAAATGTAGCACATGATAAATTATACTAAATTATTGAACTATAAGACTTATCATCTTAACATGTTGTACTCTTTTTGAGGGGTTGGATTTTTCAATTTTAGAATCGATTCAACCATCCATACCCAATCCGGCCAAGAACTAAGTTCAATTTACCTACTTATGTGTCCGAATCAAAATTTCTGGAACCATATAGTGAATTTCCCATGAAATCCATCATATTTTTCATTTAATTTTCTTACAAACTTTTCTTCTATTTCTTACAAATTTTCTTTCTTATATTCCATCAAATTTTCATTTTCATTAAATTTTTCCTAAACCAAACACAGCCTTAATGACCTTTCTGGGGGGACTCTAAGGGCTGCTGAACTGTAGCCTAGCCTTATTTATTCATAGGAACAACTCAATGAGAATAGAAAAGGTAATCATATGTACCAGGTCACTGTCTCACTGTCCACCTTCAACTATTGATTATGGTTTTCGATTTGTCTGATCTGCAGCTGATTCCGCATGAGTAGTTCTTTGATATTCTCATATGCATGGATGAGGTGTATAAAACCATTGATCATAAGTCTCATGACAAGTCTCTTGCTCAATACAAGTCTTAATTTTTCTTATGGTTATTGAATTCTTCATTGTCAATTAATTTTGAATATATTTAATTATTTTAACATAGCATGAGGCTCATCTCAATACTGTATTTCATCAACTAATCACATCATGATTTAAGACATGGCACATGGGCCTTGCCAAGGCAACGACTACCAGAAGCCATTTGTGCCACCAAAAGGCTTGCTCTACTTTCAGGCTCTCTCCAATGTTGGTTCCCGAAAGTGCTCTATTATTTTTAAGGATTGCAATTTCAAACGGTCAAAGTAAATTGTTGCAAGAGTGGTTATAGGTTTAAAAATTACTATATAAATTACAAATGTCTTGATAAATAATTAATAACATAAATTAAATCAAAATCATTCTGTTTTAGTGAAAACCAGCACTGTTTTAATAAAAGCCATCCCGATTTTGATTTACTATAAATTAGCAGAGTATTACCGCATATAAATTGTATCTCTTATTTGTAATTTAAGGGCATTCTCCTTTTGCCACATATATAATTACTCAGATTTGAAATACTTCAAATTATAAATTAAGATAGAAATACATTTAACTTTGCAATTGGTGCTACAAACTATGTTTTCGTATTTTTTTTTTGTTGATAATGCATATGGAATGAGTTTGACTAAAACGAGTCACGATGGACTGTATCGTTAATATTTATTTCCTTGAGTCAAAAGTATTCAACTTGGTTGATGAAAGGAGAGAGACGGATTGAATGATGTAATTTGTACTGAAGGCTGCGATTTTGAATACAAAATTGCTCGGACTGTGATTTTAAGTTGTGAATATGACCGTAGTTACAGAGTTTGCAATTCGTCTTATTGAAGAATGCGATTTTAGTTGAAAATTTTGTCAGACAAGTGCATACAGCTCTCTCGATGATTTTTTTTGGTTGTTGTTGGATGTTTCTGAATCTATGACTAAAATTAAGGAAGAGTGGGTACGAACTTTATGAAAAATCATTTAGTATAAAAAAAATAAAAAATTGGTTCATGTAATATTTAATATATTAGGAAAAAAATTTTAATAGGATCCAATAAGAACAACAAAATAAGACCTGACAATCAATTTGATGAAATGTCTCACTATTTAATAAAACATCTCACATCCCGTAATAAAGGAAAAAAAGTTGACTTAAGAATAATAGAATTTGATGAACTTTGGCTAAGCAGACTTATCAAGACATCTCTTCGATATAGTTCGACCCAATGCAGTTACTCATTCTAACATAACAGCTGCAAATCAAACATCTAGATTCAATTGTTCTAAAAGGTATCTGTCTAGCCGTTTAGAAAGTCGATTAATGATTAAGCGGTGTTGAAACGTCTCATTTAACCGGTTAAATATTTTAAATTATTTAATTAAAAATATGTTCATTTTTAAATATTTATTTTTTAAATGTTAATTATTAAATATATTATTTATACATACAATTCCGATTAAACATTCAATTAATTCTATAATTAATCTCCGCATAACCAACTAATTATTACATAACTGGTAGCCTACTTCCTTAATAAGGCTTCTCTATTCAAACACATTTTTTTGGCTACAGAAGTCATGCACAGCAGATCCAGCCCATTGAAATCCAAACCTACTAAATGATACTTATTCCCCAAATAAGTTCCAAACTAGGGTGTAAATCTGATCCCAATGAGCTGTCACAAACTTGCAGATTCACTAACAATCCATGTATAATAGAGTGATTTTTGACTGCACGTGTCGAAAAATTAAAATGACATGTTCAAGTGGATTTGAAATTATTTATTTTTTCAATACGTGACTGAACAAAATGACATATGACATCGATATACTCGAAGTTATAATATTGATGGAGCATTTAGTTATTAGCAGGCAGGTGCTTGTATTTTACTGGAAAGTAGACTTCTGACTCATGAAACTGCAGAAAAGCAGCATCAATAACTACTGGTCTAAATATTATTATCTGGATCAACTTGAATGTTTAACAAATAGAGTTTGAAATCTGTGCAAACTTGAGCCACATTCTTCTTCAAGAATCTCAACCAGCAATCATTGCCGTCGAAAAAGCTTCTCCTCAATCATTATCTTCACATGCATTCCCAGATTTTTAATCACTTTCCCAGATCACAAGCGTCCAGAATCATGCCTATGACCACTGTCTTTCTTCTCTTCTGCATTGTAGAGTTTGGTGATCAAACAGCTGTGAGCATAGTGAGCTCTTTTAATATGTTGCCATTCAGGTCCCATGCCATGTTTCTTTATTCAAATTCTATATTTACCAGAAGGAAAAAAAAAGGCGATAGGCGCAAAGAAGATATGCGGCAGGAGTGGGAATAGGGGTACAATGATATTACTGGTAGCCATGTTCTTCGGAATCTGATACTGGCGCCGCGGCAGCACCAGCAGGCAGTTGGAGCAGCAAGATGCTTCTGCTCATTAACACTATAAATACTCAAACACCAGAATGTTGTTACAATAAGTCTCTACTTACTCTCCACACTATTTGGTTTTTCAGCATAATGGGTTCCCATTTCCACCAAGATGTTGGCTGCCAGAGGCTGCGGAACCGCTACAAGAAGCTCACCGATGATGATGATGACGAGAAGGCGGCGAGGCCTAGGAAGAGATGGGTGGTGAGGAAAATGAGCGGCGGGGTCAGAGGGGTGAGGCTTGCGCGGACTAGGAGATTCACATTCAGGGCATTGTCTGTTATGCTCATGCCTAAGAGTATAGCAGCTTTATGTTCCGAAATCCTGGCTAGGTTGAGGACTGAGGGCGTCTGTCCGTCCATCGTCTTCTCGTCGCAGTGGGGCCTTCCTGTTCTTTCTCACAGCTCCTCCATCAGATGTTACTGAAACAATGTTATGGAAAAATTGAGGTAACCAGATCATCTTCCATGCTGTAAGCATCAGTGTTGAAATCATGACACTCTGCCCAATTCACGTCTTTCTGTCGCTACAGGTCTACTAGCTTCTCTGACTTCACCTCAACTCGTGTCCTTCGTTACGTTGATCTCATATTAAATCGTTAGCTCTGATACCATGTTCAATTTTGACTTGCTCAAATGAACTGTATCGCATTATAACTCAAAAACTAGATCATGATTCAACCCTTTAATATAAATCTCGTCGATCCAAAAAATTCTAAGAAATCAAAGAGAGCTGGTAATATGAAACTATCATTTAAGATCAGAGCTTGGTGTTACATGAAAATCAGAAAGAAGTCAGCACAGAGCAAGCGCGGCCGAGCTCTCTCTGGATGAAGAACCTGTGGTAGCAGCCACCGGAATCTCGTACGTGGGGGACAAGTCTGACCCATCGAAATCGACCCACCATCAGTTTTGCTTGTATTTTCTTCACCTTGTTGAGATGTGGCATTTCGGCATCATCTTCTTCCGTGATAGTCTCGAGCTTGGACCTGAGTATGTCTTCAATGTCCTTGGGGGGTTCGGCCGGGGGACGCTTCCTGCCTGAGAACAGTGCGGCCCACCAAACTTCTCGACGTGTTTTCATTTTCCTGCCGTTTGATTCGACTCTCATTCTCGGCTGGTCCAGTGATCAGATCTGTAAGTTGAAGCAAGGCGAAGTTGGTGTGGCTTTGGTGTTGGGTTTTAAGGAATGAAGTGGTTAGCTTTACAGCAAACTATATTGCCAGTTAGCAGTAAGATATGTGAGCTCTTTGGGTCACCATAAAGCTACCTTTCGCTGGGAAATGATGGATCATCATCATCAGTTGCTGTACTAATAGTAAAGCATAATCATTACAGGAATTTCAAAAACTTTCTTACACCATAACCCCTTGAACTTTAGAGCTTAGATTGTATATTCATTTTAATTCAAAAATTCAGATTTCAATCATGATTCGATAATCTTAATAAGTCACATAAATTTTAGGCTATAATGGTATTTCTTTGTCAGACACAATAAAATAAAAGGCACTCATATAAAAAACATATAAGTGCTTTGACAGTGGAGTTAAACTCGACTAGAGTATTTTCAACATATTAATAGTATGTAGTAGTAGCGGAGTTTGAATTTGAGATATGAAAGTTGTTAAGCACCAGACCATCCTGCTAACACATGTTGGCAGTGGGGCGGTATCGTGGCAAATTCTTGCGTGCTCGTGGAGCGGCTGTTCCTGGAGGCGACGTCGTTTAAAATACTATTATTCACTATCCATAAAATTTTAAAATAATTTGAAAATATTATAAAAAATAGAAAAAAATATCAGTTTAATTTATAAACATTAAAATAATAAAAGAATTATAAATTCATATTTCATTTAATTTATGGTATATATTCATTTTTTTACTTCCATATTCATAAAAAATGCCTCGATATTCACCATAATTGATTATATATTCATTAGAATTGCTTCTATATTTATCAAATTATTTTATGGTCTATATTCATTATTTTTGCTTACATATTCATCAGAAATGCATTGATATTCACCAGAATTGCTCCTATATTTATCAGATTATTTTATGGTCTATATTCATTATTTTTGCTTCCATATTCATTAGAAATGCTTTGATATTCACCAGAATTGCTTATATATTCATAAGAATTGCTCTTATATTTATCAAATCTACATATATTTATTTTAAAGGATATAAAATAGAAAAAATATGACTTTATGATTTTTCCATTATTTTTATATTTATAAATAAAACTGGTATTTTTTAAATTTTTCTGATTTTTTTATAATTTTTTCAAATTATTTTTAATTTATTTTCTATTTATGTGTTATTATAATATATAAAACGACGTCGTTTTGAATCAAATCAAAACGACACCGTCACCGAGAACACATGCTCCCGTTGCACGCAAGGGTTATTGGCGGTATTGCTGCCCACCCAGTTCCAAATCAAACTACTCTAAATTTAATGTAAAAATAATATATTTTTAAATTTTATACCCTCATTTAAAATTTTAAATATTATATTTCTAGCTCATTCAGCTTTATAAAAAAACATTTACCCCCGAAACAAAATTTCTAGTGCTAATTCCGCAACTGGCAATTGGTGGTTCATTCTTGTAGACATCTTCTGCCTCAGCTGGAATTAGTTGCCGGTTTTTCCCAAGTTCATGGCGGCTAATGAAGGTGATAGCCACAGATTGTTAGAGAGGTTGGGTGTGTGCTTCCAGCAGCACATGGCCAGTCTGGTGAGTTACATGAGAAGCCCTATAAACTACACTGAGAATGCATATCAATAACCGACAAGATATTGAGTGTTGCCAAACAAGAATAGATCAGATCAGAGTGCAGGAGAAATCTCGTAGTTGCCTTCATTTCCATCTCCTGCATCTCACTTTTACAACGAATTACTTTCAACCAGATTAGTTTAGTTGTCCGCATCTCAAAGTTATTCATGAAAATAGCTGATTTGGTATTCAATAGATAATCACTAGAACAAAAGTCTAAGAGATGGAAGTTGACAGGAGAAATCTGGCCTCTGAGACTTCCGTCTCTTAGACTATTGAACTGCTATCCGTATTGCAGTTTCCGATCAGGTGATGGAGCATCACGCCAGCTGCGACGCTCACATTCAAGCTCTCAACAGCAAGAAAGGATTTGAAATCTTCAGGAGCGGAGTCGTGACCAATATAGTCTCTTTCTGTGTCCTCATCTCCAGCAAATACATCCATGGGAAAATTTCCTGTGATCTTCACCAGATCAGTACACGATCTCTCAACCAATGGCCTCAGCCCGACCCCCTCACTGCCCAGGACCAGAATTGTGGGAGCCCCTGGGGCGATCTTGTTCAAGGGAACAGCTTTCGAAGAAATTGATCCCCCGAGAACTCGCCAGCCATTTTCTACGGAGGATGTTAGAAATTGCATCATATTTTTGCACGATCTTAGCTCCATCAACTCAAGTGACCCCGCGCTTGCTTTGCTCACAACCCCACTTAACGGGGCTGAGTTCTTGGCACATAAGACTACGCCAGATGCGCCAAAGAAATAAGCAGACCGAATAATTGCTCCTAGATTTTGCGGATCAGTAACCTCATCCAAAGCAACCCAAAGAGAACCGTTCCCATTCCCAATCGGTGCACGGTCTAGTTCGTGGATTCGAACCATCTCCAAAGGAGACGCATCCAGCAATAAGCCCTGATGGGGGCGATTATCAACAATCATATTCAGATCATGCTTCGACGCATCTTTTATGGCTATCCCATTCTTTTCAGCGGTCCTCAATATCTTTTCGAACCCTTTCTTGTCTTTTTTCTTCCTGTTATTACTACTCAAATCCAACCCTTCTTGGACGTATAATGCATAAAACTCCCTTCGGTTCGCTGACAATGCGGCTAATACAGGGCCGACTCCATACACGGCTTCTCCAATCATCTTGGGAAGCGTCGATTGACTGTTTGCTTCCTTAAACGTCTTTCTACCCCATTCTTCCTGCCTGTTCCACCTTCTAATCTCAGGTCTCTCATATGCGCCTTTCATCGGCCCCATTCTGGCGACTTTGGTCTTGATCTTGTCCCAGCGCGGATCATCAACTACCTCATCGCCGGATTCGCTCTTCTCATCACTTTTCTCACCGTCACCACGAATCCACACGCTGCCCGGCTGCTCATTTTCAACTGCACCTGTCTTGGCTGAATCTTCCCAGGACCTAATGTTAGGCTTCGAAGTAGTCCTTACATCTAGCCGCTCAGCCGATTGCTCCCAAGAAGAACGTGATGCCGCAACCTCTACCGCCTTCACCTCCTTAGCCTTGTTACCAGCAACCCAAGGAAGCCTCGTCTCATTTTTCTCACTGTCACCACGAATCCATACGCTGCCCGGCCGCTCATTTTCAACTGCACCTCTCTCGGCTGAATCTTCCCAGGACCTAATGTTAGGCTTCGAAGCAGTCCTTGCATCCAGCCGGTCAGCCGACTCCTCCCACGAAGAACGCGATGCCGCAACCTCCACCCCTTTCTCCTCCTTAGCCTTGTCAGCAGCAAGCCAAGGAAGCCTCGTCTTGCTCCTCCTTTGTTTAGCACCGAATTCAGCTGAGCTGGAGAAGCTCCTGAGCTTGGCCACAGTGACATTTCTTGAAGGTGGTTTTACACAAATTCCACTAGAAATACACCTCACTCGGCCTCTTTCTAGGGTTTTGAAATGACATAAGAAATCAACCCTTTTGGTGCTTTGGAGATTAAGGGCACGTGGCCCGATTGGGGAGGTTTTGAAGCAGTTGGTTGCAATGGAAGGAACCCTAATGGCAACGGCGGCTTTGAAGGCGGAGGAGGAGGTATGGGTTAAACTAAAGTACATCGCTGTGTCGGTCCGAATACAAGGTGGTGAATTAGATAAGGGCGGCTGAAATTGAACGGAAAGCTCACTTGTGGCGCTGCTGACACTCGATGGAACAATCCACAGTGCTGCAGTTCTTCACCCCCGACAACCTACGGTCAACAGTATCATGTATCAACTTGCAACTCCAACCCTCGAACAAATCCGTAATCGAGAATCTAATGAGAGAAACGACGTCGTTCTCTTGTTTTAAGGTATTTGCGCGAGTTATATGATGGATTGGCCCTCTGATCTCGCCCCGGCTCTGCTGAGCAGCTAAAGCACCGCGTCTGGATTCTTGTTTTGCTCCTTCGAGCGGTCATGGCTTAGGTTGGACTTCCAATTTATCCGGATTGCGGATTCTTTTGTGATCTGATTCAAATTTTCTCATTTTGACTCTCGATCAAGTAAATCGGTCAAGTGAGATTCTTTGATCCAATTTTAGTATCGTGAGAAACCACCCCCACCGAAAAATCCGAACGCCCTCATCGACGATATCACCAAAAACTCTTCCTAAATTGCTAAACTGAAGTGTCTTTTTTTAAGTCTTCTCATTCAACAAACTTCGCACCCATTTCACATGGTAGAAAATTTTCTTTCATTGTCCCTTCATTTTGAAATCTTTAATCATCTTGACTTTTAAATGTTTCTGAGAATTAATGGGCACCCAGTATGACTGAGTTTCCGCCCTTCATCTTCATGAAATGGCTTTGCATAACTTGGATAAACACTTATTTCTAATCATTTGGATCACATTGATTGGACCTTCAGACTCCGACTTCAGTGCTTGATGAACTCTCTTGGCGCTAATTTCTCCCAAATATGAGGCATAGACTCTAGCAACCTTTTGTCTTCATCATCAGACTTTGATGCTCACCTCGGTTCATCAACCAACTTGTTCATCCATCGTTCAGCCTTCTCTTGACTTTCCCTTGCGTCGTCCAACATTGCTTGAGTCATCACAAAAATCTGTAATGTTGTTGGATATCTCCCATTCTTCGACACTTCAAGTAGCACCAAACGTTGGCGCCCAATCGTCAATTCAAAAAGATTCTTTCCCACCAAAAACCTTCGACTTGAGTTTGAGAATGCTTAATTTTCCAGTCAATAAAGAAAAAATTGCCGCTAGGGCGTTAGCATTCTCTAATACTCCTCGACTTAATGTATCATCCACCAAGTTAAGCCTTTCCAATTTGAGCTCGCACACGAACTCAAATTGCTACCATCATCAAACTTGCCTTTCCCATAATTTCTTTTGACTTTTGAAATTTGCATTGGTCCTGTTATGACTCATAAAGTTTGTGCACAACAAGTGATTCTTTCCAATTTTAAGGAAGTGGAATTTTGTGAGCGTCCCCTTTTCATGGAACAATTATTTAGTCTCTACATTCTCTCGAATTCGATTCTTCAATGTGAATTGATTCCATGCTTGCACATGCACTCTACTAATTGCCTGATCTGGTGCTTTGGTGTGGACTTCGAAAGGTTTGAACTTAGGCAGCAGTTCCATCGCTACCACCTTCTTCAAGCTCTCAGATGCCCCAACTAATTTTTTAGTCCTCCCACAGGTATCATCCTTCTTCCTTAATTCAAATAAGTTGTTCATTAATATATAGGGTAAACTACAAAAACATACCCCGAACTACTGTCCATTTTCAAATTAAGTACCGAACTATTAAATTTTTCAATTTCAGTACTGAACTTTTTTATTCTACAGTTTCAGTACTATACACTTAATAAAATGAGAAAATTTATATAAAAAAACATATGTTGGGTCCGATATGTTTATGCAAGTTTCAAAATTCTAGCTAAAAAGTTAGATTTACAAACTAATTCTCATATTTCAAGTTAATTTCTTCTTTCTATTAAGTGTATAGTACTAAAATTGTAGAATAAAAAAGTTCGGTACTGAAATTGAAGAATTTAAAAGTTCGGTACTTAATTTGAAAATGGACGGTAGTTCGGGATATGTTTTTGTAATTTATCCTAATATATAAGAATACTTGTCTATAATTGACACCTTTTCCAGTGCCTCATAGTCGAGCCAGCTCCTTGGCTCCTAATCCGCCCTCCCTTGAGTAACTTTGGACACTAATCTCCTGCTTCATAAGATGATTTCAATTAGATATGTCTGGCATCTAACAAGACACTTGCGCAAGAGGTTCCACTCTTGGCTCCCACTCAATCTGAGGATCGACTCCCATATAAGAGGTAAGCTCTTGGAAAGTCTCAATGTCACCATATTTGCAATTGCTCATACTCAAAATTGGATGGTGGAAAACATTCCCATCTTTCTTTTTTAACAATTTGACACTGTTTGCCTAAAGTAAGGTTGTCTCTCATCTATGATTAGAATTCCTCCAATATAAGGTATCACCAAACACCTACTTTATAACATAAAATCCAGTCCAAGGATTACGTAAAATATCAACTATCGGCATCACCAAGAAATGCACCTTGTCCGATCAAGTCTCGACACTCATCTCAAGGTCATGAATTACTCCATTCACGATCTTTGCTTCTGAGATTACCACTTTCATTTGCGTCACTACGGATCCATCTTGAATCTCAATTTTGCAGCCAACACATTTTGCATGAAGTTGTGTGTTGCACTCGAGTCAACAAGAGCCTTGATCTCCCTATCAACAACTCTCATGCAAACAAACATGAGGCTTTTTTTAAAAGGTCTCACCTGAACCCTTCAGATTGCATTTAGAAGCCACAATAGATTCATCCTCATGATCCCTTCATTTGACTTGATCTTGCCTCTTTGACTTGTAAATCTGAAAACTCCCCCCTATATTGACAGTCCCTAGATCAATGAGGGTCACCGCACAAGTAGCAGCCACCGCTTCTCTTACCACTATTCTTTGAATGAGCACCTCCATTTTGAGGCATAGTTCCAGACTTGTCGAAACTCTTTCTTTTGTCAAATGGTCTTTTTACATTCCTCTTTGTACTGCTTGTCTGGTTGTTATTCTTTAAAAGAGTTCAAGCCCCACACACTTTGTAGTCAATCAACCAATCTGCTTTTGCAATTACTCCTTGAAGATCTCTTACGCCCTACATCCTTAAGTCATTTTGTGTCCATGATTCTAATCCTGACAGAAAATTAAAAAATTGGTCATCCTATATGTTCTCCACAAGGGGTGTTCAAAATCCGGTCCGGACCGGAAAATGACCCGGAACCGGACCGGAATGGACCGAACCGGACCGAACTGAAGGATTCCGGTCCGGTCTTCGGTCCATCCATTTTAGAGATTCCGGTTTCTGGTCCAGTCCGGTCCAAACCCGGAAAAATCCGGTCCGGACCGGAATGGACCGGTTTGGTAATTTTTTAATAAAAAAATTTATTTTTATTAAAATACTTATATATATATCTTATTTCATATATAAATAAAATTATTTTTAATTCACATTTCTATTAAAATTTAATTAATTTATTATAATTTTGGTCCAAAACGGTCTGATCTGATCCAAAACCAAAATTTTCCGATTTGGTCCGATCCGATCCGGTCCAAACCGGTTCCGGTCCGGTCCGGTTTTGGACCGGTGAACACCCCTATCTCCACATCCAACCTGTCATTGGGCCTTGTCATCAGAGCCCATTAGTCATTCAGCGCGGCCCAATCCAACCTCAAAATTCAGAAAAGGAAAGTGAATCCAGATGGAGGAGAACGATAGAAAATGGCGGATGAGGTGGACCGCGGGACCCCACAACAGCGACCCAAATTGGCGACGATGATTCCCGATACAGTGAATTTACTCCTTCTATTCAACTTATCCTCTGACAAACGTGTGAGGCCTTCACGTGACGGCCCGATCGCTGGTCGCCAGATGATTGCGACTCCGATGAGCAAAGGGAAGCAGACAAATTGGCAGAAATGGTGGCGGTATGGCCACTTCGAACTCGGGTTTACCACACAAGTCCTACTGCAACTGATTAAGGTCTCTCTAGTAACTCGTTTTTCTAGATATTATTATTCTTCTCCGCTCGTCATCCTCATCCACCATCCCAGTTGGCGCATGGATTTATAATGCGATATTTATTTATTTATTTATTATTATTTTATTTAATTTATCTGTCTGAGTGATCGGGTTGGTGGTGCTGTCGAATCTGTTCCTTATCGTCTCCATCCTTAGCCGAAATGGTTTGAGGATATTGTTTTTAATTCTCTTGCCGAAATTATTTGCTTTATATGGTTGAATTATTGAGGAGACCACCACCCGACTTCTGCATATGGAAAGTTATGCTCATGATTTTAGTACAGTAAGCAGGGACTCAAGAGGGGCTGTCAGAAAACTATTAATAGAAAAAATTAAATAAAAAAGTTTGCTGCTTGTGGTGATCTCCAGGCCGCAGCCAGTTTTATAGGCTGACTGTGACTGTACAACAATCTCTATTTTGCAGCTGTTGTTGTCTGTGGGCTGTGACTTCCTTGCTTACGAGGTAAGGTTTGTGGCTTGAACTTGCTCAGGTGTGATACGGTATAAAAGGGGTCAAGGCAATCAGTTGCCTCATATTGAGGCTATCGAGACGTCAGGTGGTGGTGGAACACTGGTTTTGCATTGAGTATAGAGTTTAAGGTATGACTAGAGAAAAATGATATTCATTGTGCTTCCGCTTATCTTATTGATTTTTGATTCATGGAGTAGGTTGAGGAGTTGTTCTTGAATGGTATTGATTGTTGTTGCTCAATAAGTAATTGTGGCTGTACTTGGTTTCAGTGTTGGTTTGGTCATGCTTTTCTTTTCATTGCTGTAAACAGCTTAAGTCAGACATTTTCCTCTCTACTGCTTTTTTTTTGTCATCCTGACTCAATATTTAAAGACTTGTACTTGTGTGTAAATGCTGAGTTCAAACAAATCTTATAATGCAGTACTTTCCACATCTGTTGATAGGTGTTTGTGTGAGATCGTGTCGCGGTAGTTTATTGACTAGTGCATCCTATTCTAGTTTCCAGATCGGGAAGGATGTCTACAACAAGACCCAGCAACTCATCTGGCACTCAAAGCAAATCTAGCCACAGTAGCAGGATCATTGCTCAGACATCACTTGATGCAAAGCTCCATGCAGATTTCGAGGAGTCTGGAAGTTCATTTGACTATTCAAGTTCTGTTCGGGTTGGCGCTGGTGGAGGCCAGCAACCAAGGTCTAACAAGGTCACAACAGCTTATCTACACCACATACAGAAAGGCAAGCAGATCCAACCATTCGGATGCTTGCTAGCCTTGGATGAAAAAACGTTTAAAGTCATTGCCTATAGTGAGAATGCTCCTGAAATGCTTACTATGGTTAGTCACGCTGTGCCAAGTGTTGGAGACAATCCAGTTCTCGGGATTGGTACAGATATAAGGAGTATCTTCACTGGACCTAGTGCCTCTGCATTGTGCAAGGCATTAGGATTTCCTGAGGTATCTCTCTTGAATCCAGTTTTAGTCAATTGCAAGACCTCTGGGAAGCCATTTTATGCTATTATACACAGGGTCACTGGCAGTTTGATTATTGACTTCGAGCCTGTTAAGCCATATGAAGTCCCAATGTCTGCTGCTGGGGCCTTGCAATCTTACAAGCTAGCAGCAAAAGCTATAGCTCGATTGCAGGCTCTCCCTGGTGGAAGCTTGCAGCAGCTTTGCGATACAATGGTTCAAGAGGTTTTTGAACTCACAGGTTATGATAGGGTTATGGCGTATAAGTTTCATGATGATGACCACGGTGAGGTGATTTCAGAAAAAACAGTGCCTGGCCTGGATCCTTATCTCGGTTTGCATTACCCAGCCACAGATATACCACAGGCTGCACGCTTTTTGTTTATGAAGAATAAGGTGCGGATGATATGTGATTGTCGCGCCAAACATGTGAAGGTGCTTCAAGATGACAAACTTGAATTTGAGCTGACATTATGTGGTTCCACCTTGAGGGCCCCACACAGTTGCCATTTGCAGTACATGGAGAATATGAATTCTATTGCTTCCTTGGTAATGGCAGTTGTGATCAATGAAGGGGATGAAGAGAGCAAAGACTCTTCTTCAATGCAGTTGCAGAAGCGGAAAAGACTTTGGGGTTTAGTGGTGTGCCATAATACAAGTCCTCGTTTTGTTCCTTTTCCCCTGCGCTATGCCTGTGAGTTCCTTGCGCAAGTATTTGCAATACATGTTCACAAAGAGTTGGAAATAGAAAACCAAGTTCTTGAAAAGAAGATTTTGAAAACGCAGACATTGTTATGTGATATGCTTATGAGAGATGCACCCTTAGGAATCGTTTCTCAGAACCCAAATATGATGGACCTAGTCAAATGTGACGGAGCTGCATTATTATATCAAGGCAAAGTCTGGAGAATGGGAATATCACCTAGTGAATCACAGTTGCATGATATAGCAAGCTGGCTTTGTGACCACCATATGGACTCGACCGGTCTGAGCACGGATAGTTTGTATGATGCTGGGTTCCCTGGGGCTTTATCTCTAGGTAATGTCGTATGTGGGATGGCTGCTGTGAAAATTACTCCCAGAAACATGCTTTTCTGGTTCAGGTCCCAGACTGCTGCAGAAATTAGATGGGGTGGTGCTAAGCATGACCCAGAAGAAAAAGACGATGGCAGGAGGATGCACCCTCGAACTTCATTTAAAGCTTTCCTTGAAGTTGTCAGGACAAGGAGCTTACCATGGAAGGACTACGAAATGGATGCAATTCACTCTCTGCAACTCATCTTACGAAATTCTTGCAAAGGCAAGGAGTTAGTTGACATGAATACGAATGTTATTCATGCGAAGCTCAATGACCTTACTATTGATGGAATACAAGAACTTGAAGCAGTGACGAGTGAAATGGTTCGTTTAATAGAGACAGCCAGTGTGCCTATCTTGGCTGTTGATGTGAATGGGTTTGTCAATGGTTGGAACTCCAAAATCTCAGAGTTAACTGGTTTTCCTGTCGACAAAGCTATCGGGAAGCATCTACTCACCCTCGTGGAAGATACGTCTCTTGATAGAGTGGAGAAAATGCTCAACCTAGCATTGCAGGGTAACTATATACTTAACCTTTAACACAATGTCTAATCACACAATTATATTGTACTAGTGTCTGCTTGTAGCCTATATAATGAGTTCGAAGACGCATTCTAATGTTCACCATTTTACCCGTAGTCCTCAGTCTAAGGATTTCCTAAATGGACATATTCTTGGCTTTGGATGATGCTGATATAGCTCACTCATTCTATGGCAGGTTGCGAGGAGCAGAATGTCCGGTTTGAAATCAAAACACACGAGGCAAAGGCAGATTCTGGACCCATACACTTAATTGTGAATGCTTGTGCAAGCAGGGATTTGCATGAAAAGGTTGTGGGTGTATGCTTTGTAGCTCAGGATATCACCGGCGAGAAGATAGTAATGGACAAGTTCACACGAATTGAAGGTGATTATAAGGCAATTGTGCAAAATCCAAACCCATTGATCCCTCCCATATTTGGTACAGATGAATTTGGCTGGTGCTCAGAGTGGAATCCAGCCATGAGAAGTTTGACAGGGTGGAATCGGGATGAAGTTATGGACAAAATGCTTTTGGGAGAAGTTTTTGGAACACATGCTGCTTGCTGTCGGCTAAAGAATCAAAAGGCATTTGTCAATCTTGGCATTGTACTCAATAGTGGCATGAGTGGTCAGCAATCTGGAAAAGTTCCATTCAGCTTTTTCGCGCGGGACGGAAAATACGTTGAGTGCCTACTTTGTGTGAGCAAAAAGTTAGACGGTGATGGTGCAGTTACGGGTGTGTTTTGCTTCTTGCAACTTGCTAGTCCAGAGTTGCAGCAAGCACTTCATGTCCAGAGAATATCAGAGCAAACAGCATCAAAAAGGTTGAAAGCCCTAAGTTACATAAAAAGACAAATCAAGAATCCTATATCTGGAATCACCTTCTCCAGGAAGATGATGGAGGGTACTGAGCTGAATGAAGAACAAAGACAGCTTCTGCACACTAGCGCGCAATGCCAGAGGCAGCTTAACAAAGTTCTAGACGACACGGATCTTGACAGCATCATTGATGGGTATGCGTATATAACAATAGCAACTTCTTGCACTGGAATATTGATTTGTGTTTTATACTGAAGGGGATTTATGCTTCAACTTTAGATTAGCGCTACTAATGATAATCTGAGCCCCGAATGGTGCGCTAGTTGATTATATAGTTTTCTTTTTATTAAGCTTTTCCTTGTTAGCAATTTCAGCAAAATGTAGGTGACGTGGGGATAGTAAGTCTAATAACTTTTTTAAGATGCCTTATACTCCCTTTTTGTTTTTTCCAATTTACAGATACTTGGACCTCGAAATGGCCGAATTCACTTTGCAAGAAGTTTTGGTTGCTTCTGTTAGTCAAGTTATGATACAAAGTGATGGAAATGGGATTAGGATAACTCATGACGTAGCGGATGATATTATGGAAGAGACCTTCTACGGTGATCGTGTTAGGCTTCAGCAGATCCTAGCTGATTTCTTAGTGATATCAGTGAAGTTTACAACAAGTGGAGGCCAGCTTTCAGTCGCAGCTAAAATGAGTAAGGACCGGTTGGCAGAATCCGTGCAACTCGTCCATTTAGAACTCAGGTTATTTCTCTGGCCATTATGTTGCAGAAAAACATTACATTATCTGATTAATATTAAATGCCATTAAAGCCTCCTCTAAATGAATCCTGTACATTAATATGGTATTTTAAACATCAGTAGAGCAGTCTATCCTGTTTATCAGAACACAATCTTTTGGTATTTTCAATTTTGTCCGGAGGTGATGACTAGCGGCCTGAAGTTATAAGCATGCATACGTAGATAATTACAGTGTAACTGAGGCTGTTAAGTGCATTTGTCG
>NQLW01000057.1:537920-577835 GCA_002312845.1 Kalanchoe fedtschenkoi
ATCTCACATTTCCAGTACATATTTCTTATTTAATATTATAATCTATTATTAATAAAATAAAAAATTAATTACTGCCCCTGCATTTTTCCGAATCCTCAATGCTAAAAACCCTAATTACATTCCTCGAACGAATCGGCCGTCACCCAAGCTGCAGATGACGCTCAAAATCGCTTTCGCGGCTGACAATCCGCCGTTATCGGTGATCGCAGCGGCCAAGCTCGCCGGCGCCGAACACTCGCTCGATTCGTCGCTGCACTCTGGTTCGTCGCCGTCGTTAATCTTTCCCGACGGGTACTTCCATCTCTCTTGCCATCGTGTTACCTTCTTCACGCCAAGCACTTCACTCGCTCGCGTGTGTTGAAATTTGTTGGATTTCCAGGTCGCAGTTGCGCGGGGCATATGTGCTGCTTCGCTACTTTGCTAGGACTGCAAAATGCTCCGATTTTTACGGACAGGATGCGCTTGAAGCCAGTCAGGTTGTTATAAATTTCGGTGAAGAGACATTTTCTTACTTTTAAGATTGTGATGTTGTGAATTGTGTTTCAGATTGATGAGTGGCTGGAGTACTCGCCTGTGCTAGCATCGGGTCCTGACTTCGAGACTGCATGTACTTATTTGGATAACTATCTGCTGCAAAGAACTCTCTTTGTGGGTTACAGCCTCTCAATTGCCGATATAGCTATATGGGCAGGTCTTGCAGGTATGCAAATAATGAGTCTGGATAAGCACTGTTATGAGTTCTCTTACATTAAGCTGCAAAATCTGCTCCTATTTTAAATTAATTTGATTGAACCATGATTGTATTTTTTTTCCTTGATCATTTCGGAAACCCTTGAGTGAGAGTTCAATTGACCATTATATGCATTATCTTTTGTGCAAGTGCGCTTACTAGTTTTCTGTATAATTTTGTATGGCAATCTTATGCATGTTCATTGCTCGAATACTTTAGGAACTGGGCAGAGATGGGAGAGCTTAAGAAAGTCAAAGAAGTATCAAAATCTTGTGCGGTGGTATAATTCCGTGTCTTCTGAATACAGCACTGTTCTACAGGAAGTCGCATCATATGTTCCTAAAAAGGGATCAGGTAAACCTACAGCAACCAAATCAAAGGAAACTGATCAGAAGGGAAGTACAAATGGTGATATCGCAGGAAAGGGTAAAGCTGGAAACAAGTCTACTTTTGAGGTTGATCTGCCAGAGGCTGAAATCGGAAAAGTTCGCTTGCGGTTTGCTCCAGAACCCAGTGGTTTCCTCCATATTGGCCATTCCAAAGCCGCATTGCTCAACCAGTATTTCGCGGACAGATACCAAGGGAAGTTAATAATAAGATTTGATGATACAAACCCTGCTAAAGAAAGTAATGAATTTGTAGACAATCTTCTGAAAGATATTGAAACTTTGGGGATCAAGTATGAAACAGTCACATATACATCTGACTACTTCCCTCAACTTATGGAGATGGCTGATAAACTTATCCGCGAGGGAAGAGCATATGTTGATGATACGCCGCGGGAGCAGATGCAGAAAGAAAGAATGGATGGAATAGAATCAAAGCGTAGGAATAACAGCATAGAGGAGAATTTAGAGTTATGGAAAGAGATGATTGCAGGGTCTGAGAGGGGATTGCTGTGCTGCCTCCGTGGTAAGTTGGACATGCAAGACCCAAACAAATCCTTGCGTGATCCAGTTTATTACAGATGCAATCCAATTCCTCATCATCGTATTGGCTCCAAGTACAAGATATATCCAACCTACGACTTTGCTTGCCCATTTGTTGATGCTTATGAGGGCATCACTCATGCATTGAGATCCAGTGAATATCATGACAGAAATGCTCAGTATCACAGGATTCAAGACGACATGGGTGTAAAGAGGGTTCACTTATATGAGTTTAGTCGTTTGAATATGGTGTATACTCTTCTTAGTAAGCGAAAACTTCTTTGGTTTGTTGAGAATGGTAAGGTGGATGGATGGGATGATGCCCGCTTTCCCACTGTTCAAGGAATTGTGCGTAGAGGCTTGAAAATTGAAGCCTTGATACAGTTCATTCTTGAAATGGTAAGATCGCTGTTGCTAACTACTACTCATTAGATAAAAAAAAATCCCTATTGCCAACAACAAATGTTTGCAAGACTTGATAACATTCCATGATGCGAATTCGCATGTTGCATGTATACTCTAAGCAAGGAATTGAAAAACCATAGCAAGTCCAATACATGTCATAGACTTTAGAAGTAAATCATAACTAACGATTTATCTGTACTGTTTGAAACTTTTCTGGTTAGTTGGGGCTTTGAGATCTGATGTGGTTTTTCTGCAACAGGTTTCTGCATTATACTGGAATTTGGCATTTAATATACATTTACTATTTACTTTGTCTTGTTAAATTGAAGCACATAAATGTTTGTTCAGTTTCCATTGTATCTTTCAATATCTTGCTATTATCTCATCAGGGCGCATCTAAGAATCTCAACCTCATGGAGTGGGATAAACTCTGGACAATCAATAAAAAGATTATTGACCCCGTGTGTCCAAGACATACAGCTGTTATTAGCGAGCGAAAGGTGTTGTTGACACTTACTGATGGTCCAGACAAACCGTTCGTTCGTATCATACCAAGGCATAAAAAGTACGAAGGAGCAGGAGAGAAGTGCACAACATTTACGAAGGGCATATGGATTGATTTTAGTGATGCAAGCTCCATTTCAGAGGATGAGGAGATCACCTTAATGGATTGGGGAAATGCTATTGTGAAGAAAATTGTGAAAGACGGTGATGGGAATGTCACTCAGTTGGAGGGAGCTTTGCACCTTCAAGGATCCGTCAAGACGACAAAATTGAAGCTTACATGGCTACCTGACACAAATGAATTGGTAGACCTATCATTGGTGGAATTTGATTATCTTATCACTAAAAAGAAGGTATCTAAATATATTACAAGTTTCTTCTCTTACCTATTTTGATATATCATTTTCTCCAAAAAATGTGTATGCTTTCTGTTTTAAAATAAACATATGATAGTAGTTTTAGGCTAATTTTTTCCCTTTGGAAAAAAATGTGTAGTTTATATATTTCGTGGTATGGTTATCTCCAAAATTGCATGTTTTTATGTGTTATAAAATAAAACGTTGGATAATAACTGTAGGCTTTGGTTTTTCCCATTGATTGAAAAAATGGTAGCCTAACTTCCCTTGGAACACATTAATGAGAAACTTAGATGCTAGATACATGTAAATGTCCCACAAATAAGCAACTAAATCATTTCAATAGAATAAATTAAAAAGTTTCTGCATACCTGGTAGGTTGTGGCTTGTAGTGATGAATCGGGATGGGATCCTTCTCCTTGCATGTTATTGTTTAGGGCCTTAGGGGATGTTAATGTAACACTATCCCATGGTCTATATCATTTGCACACTTTATTTGTTATATTCTTGTTTTCTCCCTTATCAAATACGGGTATCGTACATACGCCTGTGTTCGTGGAATTTTTCTTTTCAATGTGTGAGTGTAATGTTAATGTTTAGCGTGAGCATTTTCTATAGGCTGTAGTTACAAAATATGAAGTCGAAAGCTAACTGATTTGTCCACAGTCAGATTAGTTACAAAATTCTCATCGTTGTTTCTGTGGGTGGTTTTTGTTATAGTTCTTATTTTTCATGGCATTTTAATCAAATCCCTATTTTTGTAGCTCGAGGAAGGAGAGGATTTTGTGGATGTCATCAATCCAACCACGAAGAGGGAGATCACCGCAATTGGGGATTCGAACATGCGGAACTTGAAACGTGGGGATATAATACAGCTAGAGAGGAAAGGATATTTTAGATGTGATGTTCCATTCCTCAGGCCATCAAAGCCCATAGTTCTATACGTGATTCCTGATGGGAGACAGCAAAGTTTATTGAGATAGAACCCAAGCATGTCTCCAGTCTCCCTAATCAAAAATGATTTATGACCCACCTCATGTTCCCATTTCAACTGACTTTGTAATTTACGTGGTTGCTACTTCTGCTTCCATCCATCTGGGGCTAATGAACTTTTGTGGTTTATTTATATGCTGTTTCTGTGAAATACAAAAATTACATCCCTGTGTTTAGGCTTTCCTTCTAGCTCTCTACCTAGTTTCTGTCGGCAAGTCTACATGACAGCAAAGTCTGGGAAGCCTCGGGCATGTTCACATTTGAGGGTGGTTGGCAATGATGGGGGAGTTGTAATGGAGGCACAAGCTCTTGCATGTTGTAGTTGGCTACTCACATTGGAGAAGTCCAACTGTTAAGGCAACTCCTGAGCTCAGAGTTGATGCCTTGAAGGTAATGCAACAGCCTTTTCAAATTTTTACTGCATAGTAAAAGTGGACATGCATTTTCATTTTTATATTTTGTGGGAATGAGAAGAAAAATCACTACTCATGCATCTTCGCCAATATAATATCACGCTGTGAAATAAGTAGGAAAAGGGAAGTCCTCTCCAAAATTTTATCTTGTTCAGTGGAGATTGGGAACTTCTCAAGAATCCCTAAACAAAAAACAATGCTAAATCTGTTTTTACAGATTGCATGTGTTAAAGCCTGTATGGTTCTCCTTTTGGTCATTTAACCACTTTAATTTGTCATTGTTTGAGTCATGACTTGCACCATTATTATAGAAGTTTTGAGTTTTTGGAAATTTTGTTTAATTAGTGTTTTTTAATAGTTTATTAATCCTGATTTTAATAGGATTTGAAATTTTAATTATTTTAAGATTTTATCGTCACCTATATAAATCTAGTCAGAGTTTATTGGATAGAGAGATTCGAAAGTCATAAGCTCTCTTGTATCTTTATCCGTGAAGTAATAAGATCATCGCATATGTACGTGGTCGTAAGTCATCACGATCTAATCACATAGTTCTTGTCTGTTCGTTTATTTTCATTCATTCTTCTAGTCAATATTTTGGTGCGGTACTCTAACAATTATAATATATATAACTCGTATACTCTCCTGAAAATATTTAAAAATGCAACTAAAGAAAAATATATTTTATCACAAGTGTATCTTTTATTTTAATTTTAATTAGTATTTCTTATTCTAATGTTAGTTATATTATCAGGAAAGGTTGTAAATTTGGGTTATGGGTTGAATTTTGATTGAGTTATAAGTAATTCATATTCATTGGTAATAAATTGAATCAACTCAAATTCAAAATAACCAACTCAACTCATATTCAAAATTATTTATTTATGTTGAATTTGGGTCATCCTTATATCTCCATTGTAAAGAAATTTTATAAATGAAGCATAAAAATACACTTGTAATTGAGTTGAATTCACTTTTCTGTTAATCCATCCAAAGAGTCAAGTCAACTCAAAGTAAATCTAACAATTTAATTTATTTAGATTGGGTTTTTGGTGAGGCCAATCTACTTACACCTTTGTTACTAGGTGGGGGAAATATACATACTCTACCAAAATATGAGTTATGTACACTGTCTCATGAAACAACACTGTTTTAGTTTCATTCCGGCCTCCCCTATCTCATTCTCCTCTCCAATTCTCAATCGACTTCTTCCACATTCTAGCCTCAGCGTCCTCCTTTCGGTATCTATTTGACGCAACTCTGGTCTCTCAGTCGATCGAACCAGACTCCCGAAATAAAATTAATGAAGTTTCCACCCTAATTTCTACACAACTATCAATTTCATTTTTCAGATGATCTATGATTCGGCGTGTCTGAAAACGTTTTTATTCAGCCACTTTTTGATCATTGTTCATTTATAAGAGACTTTGATTAAAGAATATCAATTTAGCTATTATTTTGTCGGAAACGGAAATTCACCCCTAAATTTGCGTGAATAAGTTTTTGGCGCAAAGTGTATGTTTGGGTAATGTAAGATTTTTTTTCAGTCTGAAGTTTTTATTTTTGTTTCCTTACTTTTTATTTCATTGAGCGCAAAGTCGGTACCAACCGAATTATAATGTAGGAGCTTGGGGTTGTTAAACAATCCCCTAGGCCACTAGACCAACATGTTGGTTGACATTTCTTTTAATGCTGGCATTTTACTACAGTGTCTTATAAATTCGTACTGTTAAAAATGGTTGTCCAATACGTATTCATCAATATGTATTCATGTTATTAGTTCGATATCCAATGCCAATGACATATGAAACATGGTCATCAATTAATCCACATGATAATTTTAATTCATTAAACTATAGATAATGATTATTGACTAAGTACATTTTAGAATGACATTGTTTTGTAGAATAAAGTCTCACAATCAAGTCACGTACTTAATTATCTATGAACAATTTATCATTCATGGAATGAGAGTTACATATTATTCAAGCAATAATATGAACTCAATTAATGAACTACTAAATATGAAAACAAGCTCTCACTCAAACCATCATCCAATACACATGTGGTTTTGTCAATGAAATGTTAGCGATCATGTAAATACGATGATAAGATTTGTATTTATAAGTCTTACATATATTGATAATAAAGGAGCATTCTTCAACAAATCATCCACACTTGAGATTCCTCATATCATCTCTGGAAACAATTTCACTTATAATATGAATGCATTGAAGTACATATTTGAGATGTAATCAATATCCATTGTATAATTATAATGTGTCATAATTGGAAGGTTTCCAATATATAACTCCATTATTTGAATATAAAGATGAATTCAGATCACAGATTAATTTCATCTCTATTTTAAAATTTCTCTTATTACAACATTTATAATGAATAATTTTAAGCATCATTCTTTTTAGTCTTTCACACGTGCTAAAGAATGCTTATCTATTGTGACCTAATAATTCTTATTTAGAAATATTTTCTTAATAAGGATTTAAATATGTCATACATATTTAATTAAAATAATTACGCTTCACTAACTCTTATGTAAAAAAGAGTTCTTCTTCATTTTATTGATAATAAAATTTCTTTAATAGTCTATCTGAAACGAAGGTTCTGTCTCTGAGATGCTTATTTCGGTTAAAAGACATTAAAACTTACATAATTTTCTTGTATAATACGAATGTAAAACTTTAAATTTGTATCTTACACATCCACTTTCAAATTTCTCTTAAAATACTAATTTCCCTTAAAATACTGTTTTTACATCTATGTATACTAAGTAAAAATTTCATAACTAGGATCATTGACTGAATTCAACTAAAACCTATAATCGCGCCTTAAATTTTGAATCATTTCTAATTATATTGAATTTATTATCCACTTCTAATGATTATTACATAACTAAAAGAATTAAACACAAAGTTAATACTTTATTTTAGCCACACATATTTCATATCAGACTTCATGACGTACAGTCATTTCGGAGTCAGGGTCCAACCCTGCTTCCTTATAAATCATAGATTCATTTTCTTCTATTAATAATAGAGGACAATATTCAAACGTCAATAAAACATACCGTATATGTTCACAACTTAGCCTTTTCGGACCTATGAGGTGCCACCACATGAATAGTCATAATTCTTTGTGCAAATAATTTAAATAGTCACAATTTTTTGTTCAAATTGCACTCAACCCCCACTAATTTTATTAAGAGTCAAATTTCTTTGATAACTCTCTCTTGAGTGACAAACAATTTGTCTTTAGTAGTTTGTTAAAACTCATTGAATCTCTTGAATTTCCTTCAAAGAAGTAATCATTGATCTTAGGAGTGAGTTTATGAACATTTCACAAAAAGTCTTATATCCCCATATCTTATATAAAGACATTAATAGAACATTTCCAAGACATATTTAATATATTGCCTTTATTATTCCTTTCTTTGGACTCTTACAAAGCATAACATTTTGAATGCATACCCCAAAAGTTTAATTGAAAATAAGTATGACTCATCATTGATTAAAATATGACCAATAAAGTTTAGTACCCGAGAAGCTTAGTTGAAGGAGTTAATTATTTGAAACTATTTCACACTGAATATGATGATTATGATATTCTACACTCAGATATATCACTCAACGATCAGATCGAAGAGCCTTAATCCCTCTCGGTTAGTTGGTTTTATATTTCCCTTTTGTAAGTTCTTAAACCATTCAAAGAATTCTAATTTTACATCATATCATATATACATAACCATTTTACTACATTTGTCAATAATCTTATGAAATTTTATACAACTGTTTCTAGCTTTCATACTTACAAATTTTCATACTTAATATCTATGACTTTCTATACGTCAATAACTTCGTCATTTTTCATGAAAGGAGTTCGTCATTTTATCGATAATTGAGTTTTGTATATAACAATTGCTTCAAAAGTAAAAGAATTTAAAAATCTCTTGTTATTGAGTTTTTACATAAGTTACTCTTTTATATTGCTCAAATGATGTTGCTATAACTGTAAATAAGAATTAAATTAACAAATTTAATTCTTTTGGTATTCATATTAACAAATTTAATTCTTTTGACATTCATGTTAACGTACGTGATTTTAAGTTTTTGAATATTAAGCTCATCATTTAAATAGATATTACCATAATGTTCCACATTTAAATAAAAAATAAAAACTTTATTCTTAATATCAAAATGAAATTTTTTTCATATCAAACATGAAATGAATGGTAGTACATAGTTCTAAAACTATTTCGCAATGTAAAGTCAAATGAAGTGTTTTTACAATAATTTAATAACTTTTGTACCATTGTTCATGCGTAGGTGCACCTTACACTTTACCTCAAGTTCAACTTTAATTTGTGGTCTCACATTTGTAGCAGTTCCAGAATCACAATGGATGCGTAATACTAATAAGTGAATTTGAAGAATAATTACTGCTTTAACACGAATATATTATGTAATCCGAAGATGGCAAGGAATAATAAATTAGCTTTATCTAATTCATTACCTGATGGGGGTGGAATTTTTATTTTTTAAATTTTTTATATTTTTATTTAAATTTAGGGTAAATTACAAATATATTACCTGTACTTTCACCCGATTTCAAATCAGGTACCGTACTTTGTAATTTTTCAATTCAAGTACTCTAAGACTAATTTTGAAACAAAAAACACTACAATTCATGGGATTTAATACACCAACACTATAAATCATATAGCCTATTGCATGATAATGAAAATCCACATTTAATAAGGTGAATTATAGTGTTTTTTAGTTTCAAAATTAGTCTTAGAGTACTCAAATTGAAAAATTACAAAGTACGGTACCTGATTTGAAATCAGGTGAAAGTATAGGTAATGTATTTGTAATTTACCCTTAAATTTATTATGCACACACAATCATCAGAACACCAGTGAAATCGAACATTGAATGTGGGATTGCGAGGACTTTTTATTTGAACCGTAGATACTTCCAACTTTCAATCATGGTCATCCATTATTTTAATTTTCATAGCAAATTTGCCTTTTACACTTTTAATTACTTTTTTATTTTATCCAGAAATAATTTTACTCCTTCCATGTTATATTTTTGGGAAAAATCTCAAAAAAGGTCATGAACTATCATCACTTACCCAATTGCGGTCAGAACTACCACGATTTTCAAAAATGGTGCGATGAAAAAAAAATGGACTGATTTTCTAAAATAAAATTTACCGTTACATTCCTAAACTAATGTTATCACAAGATATAGATTCGTGTGCGGAAATTACGTTGTTTGGTTATCAAAATAAATAGTATCATTTTGCACACATAAATAAAATGACATCTTTTCATACTCAATCATTCATAATCCTCAACAAATTTAATAAGATCTATTTTATATAATAAATCAAACAAATTGGTCTTAAACATCATTCGAAATCAGTCCAATATTTTTTCCATCGCACCTTTTTTTAAAATCGTGATAGTTCTGACCGTAACTGGGTAAATGGTGATAGTTCAAGACCCCTTTTAGATTTTTCCCTTATAGTTTTTTTCTATGATAGCTCTTTCTTATATACTTTTTATCAAATATATATTCGTAAAATTACATTTAGTACTTCTTTTTTTATACTTGAATTGTACACTAGCTTTATCCCACATAGCACTTCCAAGAGTTTATTCACCACTTCAGATTTTCCATCCATCAATTTGTATGATCTGAATGACCTGGCGTGGCTCATTGATGAGTATCTGACTAAGATTAGCTTTCATCGACGACCCGGAGGCAGAGCATGAAGAAGGCGACCGTGATGGATCGGCCACCGACGATGATGCCAAAGGCGTAGCATGTGCCGATCAAAGCTAGCTTATGGAAGATTTCTACATGTTTTTGTGGGTTCATGATGGATGGTCTCCTCTTGTTGTTGTTTTAGTCTTCCCATTTCCCATTTTGTTTTTCATGAGACTTGCATTTTTTTTTTTGACATTGGGCTTCGAATTCGGGACCTTACGGATGACGTGTGGGACTTTTTGTCATTTGGCCACCACCCCTGGTGTCATGAGACTTGCATATCATTTCTTGCAATGAATGAGTAAATTTGAGATATTAATCATGTTTGATTGATGAATGTTATCATTAAAATTGTCACGTTTTATAAAAAAATTGTGTAAAATACAGACATAATATTGAAAATATAGTAATAATATCCCACCGGCCGCAACCAATAGTGTAGATTTTTGCTAAACTAGACTTAAAGCAGTTGATGAACTGGCGTATATATAGCTTGATTTATTCATTTCTACTTAAATATTCGGACAAATCTTATTATTAATCATTTATGAAAATTCTTCCTCTAATTTCAAATTTAAATATGCGTACAGCCACAAAATAATTATTCGATCCAATATCAAGCCTCATCGAAACGATATTCGACTAGATCATCATTTCCTCATACTTCGTATTTCAAAGCATTCATTTAGCATATGCATATGTAATATTTAATTTATAAAAATACACACCAAAGGTTCAGCCATGGATCACAAAGAAAATGCCTTTTATATCTCACAAAGAAAAGCTCCCGTGTAGAAATGCCTCAGCAGTGGAAATCAAAGGTTCTTGGCCATGGATCACAAAGAAAATTTTCTCAGCCATGAAAAAATGTCTTTTTCTGGTTGAGATATATCGCAATCAGGTCAGATGGAAAGGTAAAGGGAAAGCTTTCTCCACATGAGCAACCTATAAGGCTCTGGAAAGCTCCAACCAGGTGTGTTTGTTCCAATTTTTTCCTTTATGTTGGAATAATTTGTCTAGTCCTAAGCATTGTTTTATATCTTGGCTGGCTTGTTTGGGGAGACTTACCACTAAAGATAGGCTCATCAAATTTGGGGTCTTAGTGGATGATAAATGTGAGCTATGCAAAACTGAAATGGAAACATCTATGCATCTCATCTTTGACTGCAGCTTTTCAAATCAAATTATTAAACCCTTGCTGCTTCTTATTGGTTTTGATTGTGATGATTCGTCATGGAAACACGTCACTGATGTTGCCATTCGGGGTATTGCAGGTGGAGCCTCCATTAAAAATGCCTACAGGGCAGTGGTGAACCTGACAATCTACCACATTTGGAAGGAAAGAAACAAAAGATTGTTCATGAAAGAGGAACGGGAAGCTACAAAAGTCACCAGCGAAGCTGTCCAAGACCTTAAGTTTATCCTGGCCAGAATTAGGAGAATGAAGAAGACCAGAACCAACTTCTTATGGGCTCGCATGGTGGGAATCCAGCCATGTTTTGGATCAAAAAATGGCATGAGAGTTCGATGGGAGAGCTGGCAGGAAGTTGCGGAAAATTTCAGATCCCCTTGAGCTGTGTCTGCTGGTTTTGGTTATCTAAAAATCAGTGTTAATTATCCTGGGTTGAGGTTGTGTCCTCCCTTGTTTTTTGGCTTAAAAGCCTTAGATCTCAACAGGTTTTGTTTTGATGGAGCAAGCGGCTGTGTTTTGTGAATAGTTTTGTACCTTTCATCTCTTATTTGGAAATATATTCTAACCTTTCCAAAAAAAAAATACACACCAATTATTAAATCTCAATTGGATTTCATCAATTCGATCGGATGGATTGGAAATCATACTGAATAAACCAGACCAATTGAACTAAGACTGCACCATGAATGGGATAAAATCAGACAAACAGGCTGAATTATCGTGAAATCATTGTACCGAACCAATTATACTAAATTAGTTCACTACAAACTAAGACGTATTACCTCCGTCCTCTAATACATGTCGTTTAGGATTAATTTAAATAGATTAAGGTGAAATTAATGCTAACAGTTGAATAAATTTAATACTGTAGGTGGTTAATATTTTTTGAAAAAATTTATGCAATAAGTAAATTGGTAGTTGATTACTAGTGAGGAATGAAGTTTTTATTGATAATGATAATGAAGTAATTAATGTTTGATATTTTAAGGTATTTGTTGATATTAAATACACATTGAAAATTATTAAGTGACAAGTAAAAATGAACAAAAAAAATCGATTAGTTTATATGTAAAAGAGGACAAGAGAGTAACTAAGTAGTAATTGCCTCTTAACTAAATGTAATCAGAAATACCGCAAAACTTAAATCCTAATTATTGCAAAAATGTAGTAGGTGGGACTCAAATTTGGAGTGATATATGGAGACACATCCTCACCAACTCGCTATTTAGTTTTTTATAAATATGATACAGACACATGATTTTGAAAATATTATTATAAAATATCGGTTGATTGTGTTCTGAAGTTAATGCCCGAGTTTTTATGTACCTCAGGTTAGAACCTGGTCATTTTTAAGTGTTTGATCATGAGAAACATATAGTCTCAGTTCCAAACTGATGTTTTAATCTGTAGTTGTAAGATCAAAATCTCATGCATGAGGTTTGAACCACAACTATAAGAATCAAAAGCATTGATTCATAACATTGTATAGGTAAACTCCACATTTTTCGCTCAAGAGCTCCTTAAAAAAATAACCATGAAATACTCACATAAGAGGGACGGGGCAGGGAGTGGTGGCTTTAGCGAAGAAAACAGCTAGGGAAATTGGAGTCGAGAACTAACATGGATAATTAGAAGTTGTTAGGGCCTCAGGACGGGACTTGAGGCCTCGCATAATCTCGGAGGTTCGGGGTTTCGTGCGTCTAAGTGTCGCCTCGGGCTTCGCCCAACAATTCAAATCAATAAAAATAACCAATAGCTAAAAGAATTTGTGGAGGCGACAACCAAATAAACATAAATAATCAAAATTGATACTACAATCAACCTAAATCGATACTAAATTATAAAATTCATTAAAAATTTCAACTACCTTCAAAATTTTAGAAGCAGCAAAAGGCGGCGGGGAATAAGAGAAAAGAAGAAGATATAGACCTGCATCCGATTTCGGGCCGAAAAGGCCCGTAAATGGGTGTAAACCGGCTATAATTTTTTCAGCCATATAATGGGAACAAATTTTATTTCCAGCAAGTTTGCGGAGATTATACGGTCTATAAGTAAAAATTGACTAAAACTTGCCCGCTAGTTGTCAGAATGCCACCGGAAAACTTTCAATCTTTCTTCGGCCATTTCTTAGTTTATCAAAAATATGTATTTTTAGGTAATGGGTGCACCTCACCTTTTACCCCCAAGTTCTTCTTCAGTTTGTCCTCTCACATGTATAACAATTCAAAATCACAATCAGTATCCAATATCAATAAATTATAATTACTTCTTTAACACAAATATATTATATGTAATCCAAAAATGGCAAGGAATAATACATTTAGCTTTATCAAATTCATTACTAAATTTTTATTTTTTTAAATTTTTGCATATTTTATTGCGCACACATCCGATCAGCAAGAGTTCAAACAGTGAATGTGGCATAATCAGGAATCACTACTCATCTTCGGATAGAAACTCTTATATACTTGTTGTAACTTTTGATTTTAACTATAGATACTATCATATTTCAATCATGGTCATTCATTATTTCAAATTTCCCAGCCAATTCACCATTTACACTATTTTTTCCTTCTTTATTTTTTCCAAAAATATTTTAGCATAATTTGCTTTGTATTTTTCTTTAAAGTGTATCTACTAAAGCCTATAAATAAAGCCTCTACAAGCCAAGAATCCCACACCAAAAATTCTAAGTACTTCCTCCAGTTCTTCTCGACTGTTTCATACCATGGCCAGGCGTCCGGTAAGATTCATTCAGAATCATTCGGCCAGAAAGGCGACGTATAAGAAACGGTCGACGAACTTGATCAAGAAGCTGGATGAGTTGACTACGCTCTGTGGCGTCGTTGCGTGTTGCGTCATTTACAGCCCAGGCTCAGACCAGCCTTTGGTCTGGCCGCAGTCACAAGAGCAAGTCCGGCGTGTGCTGACGGACTACCGATCACAGCCTCAGGCTGTGAAGACCCGGTCAACCTCCACGGCCGTGTCACTTTTGCAGCAGCAGATTGCAAGACAAAGGGAGAAACTTGAAAAGCAGCGCAAGGAGAATCGCGAGAAGGAAATGACCGAAGTCATGTTCCAGGGCCTCACTGGGAAAAGTAATACCTTCTAATTTTTCATATATATTTAGTATATGATTGAGTCGCACACTTCTTTCATATTATATTTTCTTTTTCTGTGCTAGCTCTTTCTTATATACTTTTTATCAAATATATATTCGTAAAATTAAATTTATTACTTTTTTTATACTTGAATTATACACTAGCTTTATCCCACATAGCACTTCACAAGAGTTTATTCATCACTTCAGATTTGCCATTCATGAATTTGTATGATCTGAACGACCTGGCGTGGCTCATTGATGAGTACCTGAATAAGATAAGCTTTCATCGCGGAGAGCGTGAAGAAGGTGATCGGGATGAATCAGCCGGTGACGATGGTGCCAAGGCGTAGCCTGCGTCGTCGATCAAAGCTTATGGAAGATTTCTACATGTTTGTGTCCGGCCAAGATGGATGGATGGTCTCCTCTTGTCCTTGTTTTAGTCTTTTCAGTCTGTTTGTCATGAGACTCTTGCATATCATTTCTTAAAATGAATAAGTGAATTTGGGATGTTAATCATGTTTGATTGATGAATGTTATCATTATAATTGTCGCGTTTTTTTATAAAAAAAGTATAAAATACGGATATACATACGATCTTGAGAATATAGTAATAGTATCCCAACGACCGTAGCCAGTAATGTAAATTTTTGCTAAACTAGACTCATAACAGTTGTTGAACTGGCATACACAGCTTGACTGATTCATTTCTACTTGAGCATCCGGATAAATTTATCAATCATTTGTAAAAACTCATAGTCTAATTTAAAATTTAAATATGTGTACCGACCCATACAATTTATGATTCGATCCAATATCAAGGCTTATCGAAAAGATTTTGGACAAGATCATCAATTTCTCATAATTCGTATTTCAAAGTATTCATCTATGAGTATATGAATTGAATACTTATGTTATATAAATATGCACCGTAGCTATTAAAATCCAATTTGATCCACCGATTAGATCGGAAATTAGACCTGGTCCGAGTTATAAATTCATACCAGATAACACCACGAGCTGGATAATTAAAATTGACTAGTTTATCATGAAATTATTGAGCCGGATAAATTATATTGAATCGATTCATTATGAACAAAAACTTAAAATATTAACTGTCTCTGAACTAATTGAAATCAGAATTTCTACAAAAAAGAAAATATTAATTATTAAAGAAATGTTGTAGGTGGAACTCAAACTTGAACCGATATATATGAAGCCACATCCATACCAACTAGACACCTAGTACTTTGCATTGATTTTTGTATATTAATATTTTTTATTATTATATTTAGTTGGACCGACAGTCTAACCAGTCAAATTAGTCAGTTTAATCGGTAAATTTGAAACCAGGACAAAACTGGTTCAATCATTGGTCCAGTTTTGATTAGTGTTATACGGATACATGATTTTAAAATATTATTATAAAATCACAACAAACCACATCAATATTCATGCTAAACTAGACTCAATAAAATTGATGAACTCGACTTTTGCAAAGTTTTTTTAAAAATTCATGTGAAAGACATGTACATTTCGACTAATTCATTTCCACTTATAGATTATGATAAATCTTTTGTGAAAACATGTAATCCGATTTAAAAATACACATCCGAATAAGAAAATGATGATACAATTTGATTTTTGAGTAAGTGTAAAATAGATATTTGAAAGCATAGAATGTTTTTTGAGTGATATAGACTTATGGAAAGCTTATACAATAAAGACATATGAATTTGAAAAAATCAGACAAATCTGTTTCTATCCTTTGAGAATATCTATGATTCAATTTTTTTTGTGCGGTGGTCAGGGACCACACACCTTTCCATCTTGATAATGACGTCAGATTCTATCAACATAAAGACAAGACGACGTCGTCTCATCTCGCGGGCAATTTGAAAACAAAGCGAAATGACGTCGTCTCTAAAGGGACAAATGAAGTGAACGTCGTCATTCAAGACCAATGAGCCTTCGCGCCTCAATTGCTTCTGCACTGCAAACTGCGTCGTTTTCTTCACCTGCAAAGATCCTCCTTGCTTTGTTTTCTCTATTTTTCGACAGCTATATATATAGCTCTTCTATATTGATTTTGGTTACTTTTGAAAATCTATAAAAGGAGAGTTCTATTTAGCGTGATCTTCTCTCATCAATCTACATAAACCCTAATTTTTGGTCAAATTCATTGCGGATTAGGTCACGCGCACCTTGTTGATCTCAATATGAAAATTGAAATTGTAAACACGAAAATAATCATTCAATCTAAGTATGAGTATAAAGTGTCGAATGCATATTGAACCACGTTTTCATTTTCTCATAATAAACATTTGAAAGTTATCATTTTTGCGTAAATGCACGAAATGCTTCTGAGTGATCGCGTCTTATGAAAAGTCATAGACAACCTACACCGCCGAAGTCAATCCCCTCTTGAAGATGAGCTTGGTCAACCAACTGCTTCCAAGAGAGGATAAGATGCAACTAGTGGAGATTCTTAAGGTCAAGGAGTTGAGGGACTGCTTTTCCTGGAGCTACTCGAAGATGCCTAGGTCGGATTGTTTTCTTGTCGAACACCGGATCACCGATCAAGGAAACCTCCAATGAAATGTCCCAAGAAGTTGTAGCCCAGATCAAGGAAGAGATCGAACATCTGCTGGGCACAGGTTTCATTACATCAGCTCCCTTCTGTCTCGGGCATACTCATCCCATAAATTTTGAAAATTAGGTTTCTGTCTTGTCAAGTGAAATTTGTGTTATATCACTTAATTTTTTTCAAAAATTTATGTTTTATAAATCTTCATCTCTATTAGATAAATTTTGCATACAACTCTATATATGAACTCACTTATCTTACAATAATTTTTACACTTTTATGTTAGAAGACTGTGAACTGCACTCCACATCGACGTGAATATGCCAAGTAAAATTTATACTCTGTCATACGCCTCTCCCTGATTTAGTGATGCCCTAATATCGTCATAGTAATAAAAATGATGGGAAATTAGAGTTTATATAGATTTTATGAATCTACACCTTATGTTTCTGAAAAATTAATATACATTACTCTCTCTGACATTTTTTTACTTGTCTTTTAAAATATCGTACATTAAATTTTGAATACAAATAACTTAAAATATAAGTATTATTAAATTATAATAAAAATATATTATCGAAATAGAATTTCATATGAAATATTAAAAGCCAACAACATATAAAATTTCACATAAAAATGACAAATCAAATTGAAATCTATAAATAAATAAAAAAACAAAAAAGTAAGGAGAGAGTATTTATGATGGATCTGATGGTCGATTTGGGTGCTTGAAATAGAATTTATGTCCTTTTATAGACGGCCATTCAAGATTCAATCAAGTCTATATTAAGGTTAAGGATGTCTTTAAAAGGGAGTTTGGTTGGGTGGTGTATGAAAACCTACCATGATATGTTCCAAATATACACACGCTTGGTTGGTTTAAGTGTAATGTATGAAGGCCTACGCCGGCACACACCACAGTTCAAAATTGTGATCACTTCACAAATAACATAAAATGAAGGAGAGACGACATTTAGGCTGTGTTTGGTTTAGGTAAACTCTAGTTAAAAGAAATATTAGAAGAAAATTGGTAAAAATTAAATGTTTGGTTTAGATGAAAAATATGAAGGAAAAAAATGAAGTGGAAAATGAGATTCAAACTCTTAGGTTGTGTTCGGTTTAGAAAAAGTGAGAGGAAGAAAAATTAGTTACAAAATTAAATGAAAATTATAACAAAATAAAGAGTGTTTGAACATTTTTTCATGATTTTTTCTCTCTTAACCAAATAATTAAAAATGAGACGAATTCAATAGAGATTTCACTTTCCCTCTCATTTTACTTTCCTTCATATTTTTCCTAAACCAAACACACAATTAACATATAATGATGATACAATCAAATCAAATTTTTGAAGTGGATAATCCCTTCGCATTCGACAAGGTTTAATATATTCGACAAGATTGAAAATACAAAGTTGATGTAATGTTTTCTGTCAACATTTTCTACAAAAATTTTCATCATGATGGAAAACGAAATAAATTCCTTTTTAAAATATTTTTTTATGAATACAAACAAAAATAAAATAGATGGAATTCAATTTTTCCTCAAACTTTTCCTTCCACAAAACTTTCGTTAAACCAAACACAATCTTAAGCCCATGTTTGGTAGCCCGGATTAATAGTCGGATAGGATAATTAATAATAGTGTAAAGTGTTTGGTTGCAAATATGATAAGTATTAATAATCACAATAGAAACATCAAAATTATTTATTCCTTCAAATTATGTAAGATTATTTATCCCGTTACTATTAATAATAATATGACTGTTATCAAACGTATAATGCTTCATCTAATTGAAATTGAGGTGGAGACATTTCTCCTTACCATGTGACCCCCACCTATTTTAAGTTTGAATCAAACTAATGGATAGAAAGAAAACAGTGGAAAAACAAAAAGATCTCACCAAACCAATTAGATTAATCACAATCCCATCAGCCCCAACGACCTCGATTAAATTCTTCATCATCAAACCTTTTCAATCTTATTTAATCAGTGGGAAGAAGAAACAGAAAACAAATTGTATAATCAATGCACAAGCAGCAATGCTGAATCCACCAGCTGCGGTCAACCTTCCGACCAGATTTCATATTGTTGAGGTCATTTCTTGGGTGCAAACCTGCCCTTGATCTTCTGCACTTCCTTGGTCCCGATCTGGAAGGCCTTGGTGAGCACATTATCGGGCACGGCCGGTGTCGCGGCGAAGAGCGTCGTGGCCAGCGACTGGGTCCCGGGCAATTGGCTGTTGAATGCGGCAATCACTGAAGCCGGGGCCTTCCCATTGTTCTTCTGGAAATGCACCAGCCCTCTGGGGAACACGAAGATGTCACCCTTCTTCAAACTCTTGGCGTAGAGCGAGTTGGCTGTCGTGATGAATCCTACGTCCAGCTCTCCTTCCAGGACAAACACTACCTCGGTGGCGCGGGGGTGGGTGTGGGGCGGGTTGAGGCCTCCGGGGGCGTAGTCTATGCGGGAGAGGGAGACGCCGAGGGTGTTGAGGCCCGGGATTTTTTGGACATTGGCGCCGGTGACGAGCGAGCCGAAGGTGTTGTTGGTGGGGCCCCGGCTGGCTAGGATGGAGGAGAAGAAGTCATCAGAGGAGATGTTTGATTTGCAGGGGAAACCGTTCAACTTCACGCCTGTAAGACCAAGTCAGTCAGATCAACCTCGTTACAAATTCCAGATGAAAACTTCAGAACACAAAATGGCACCAAAATGAAAACTTCTCAGATTTGTCACAGCTGCAGTTTCAAATTTGCAGAGGAATTTCAGCCCTAATAAGAATTGAACTGGCAAAACCTATTTCGATACAGAGTTTCTCAAATGTAAGAAGACTTTTATAAACGGTGCTTGAAGTTTGACATTTAGTAGGGCAGATGAGAATTGGGGATGAAGACAATTCCAGTCAAACCTACAAATCCCGACAATTGGATGGATGTTTGAAGCAGAGAAATTTGACTCAGGGTGACATTGACGCTGACAGGAACAAAAACAAAAATAGCAGAAATATGAACAAGGGAATGAAAATTAGGGTTCGGTTTGAAGCAGAGATTGGAGAGTAGTAGCAGCACAAGCAGTGATCAGAAGAATAAGAGAAGTCGAGGACTGACAACTGCCTAACAACATCGTGGTCAATTAGGTAGAAGCGGAGCAGAGGAAGTCAGGTACCTGAAGCGAGATCGGCGACGCAGACGTCCTGGAGGAGGTCGGGATCTGCGACGGCGGCGGTGAAGAAAACGGCGGCGAGAAGAAGCAGAGCAGCAGCAGCAGCAGCGAAGCTGGGAGGAGCAGCCATGGCCAGCAGTAAAAATTAAGACAAAATAAAAAAAAAAGCGAAAAAGGAGCGGCGGCGGGCGGAGAGGGAGAGAAGAATGAAACAGAGGAGGAGATAATGATGGCGATGAAAAGCGTTGAGCCGAGGGTTTATATAGTCAAGAGGAGAGAGAGGGTGAAGTACAAGTAGGTCGTGGACGTGGACGTGGTCGCGGTGGAGAAATTGAAGCTTCTTTGAAGCTAAGACATCAAATCCTAATAAAAAATAATTAAATACTCCTTCATTCTTCAATTTGTTACAATAGTAATATGATTTTTTATATATAATACTATTTTGTATTTAGTAATGGTTTTTATTATTAAAATTAATTTAGAAATCGTAATATGAAAATTAATGATTGGAATGTTCAGTTTTGTATTAGAATAGGAATTGTTTACTCAATGATTAGATCGTCTCTAATGTCTGATTGTTAAATCTGATTGTTAAATAATTTACTTTTATCTGATAATTCACTTTTAAACAACTTATTATATTATTTTTATAATATTATCTTATAAGAATATATATATAATATGTTAAATTATAAACTTATTTTTAAATAATTTACTTATTCATGTGCAGCATGAGGTTTAATAGATTGCAAAAAGTCAAAAATAAAAGTACGATTTGATTAAATAAGCTGAGTGCCTACAATGTGTCTACGATATTCTAAATTAGTAGATAGATTTGATTCAGATATGAAGTGTCCACAACTCAAATTAACAATAAATGAATCAAACTTTACAAATTATCATTTAAATCAAAAAAAAAATGTTAGAGATAACCTCTTAATATAGTTCAATAGGAACAAAAATACAACACCTTAATAAAAATAAACAAAAAAATAACAAATTCATAACATTAATTGTACCGGATATGTAGAGAAATCTTATATGTTAGTAAAAGAGGTATATATTGTTTATTTATTTATTTATTTTTCTTTTCATTCTACATTTCTTTTCCATCTAAGAATTGAACAACCAGTTGAAACTCATCCATTTTCTTTGTGTCTCAAAGTATTTTTGTATGACTGAGAGGTCAGATGATAATCAAATCTAACGATGTGAATTTTATTTATATTAATTCTATCCATTATTAAATAAAAAAATATTGAAAAACTTTGTGGTGAGTCACTACTCTACTCTCAGTTGAAGACACGGGGAGTAGTTCATACTTCATATAACCGCGTGTAATTGGATGAATAAACTGTTTTTATTCCAAGGTCAAACAATGTGGTCCATTTGGAATTGTTAAATTCTGTCACGTTCAAATCATAAATGAAATTGATCGATTTAAATTTAAATAAATATTAAAATCAAGTATAACGAATAACATGCGACATCTGATAATTCATGATCTCGTCGCCAAGTTGGTGATGGCTGATTCAGGAGCACTCAAAAACACGTGTTTTCACTTATAAACGACGTAATTTAATTAATTTTAAATATAAGGATGTGTATTAATGACTCATTAAATAAAATAAATTTTTTTAAACTCGTATTAATAGTGTCATTAATTGATAGTATTATTTATCATTAGTATTAATGAGACCATTATGAAGAAGAAGGGAAGATATATTTTTTGAGGCATTTTGAGTTTCTACGCACACCCTCATCCTTCAGAATTCAGATACACCATTCCTCGCTCAATCAAACACATTTTTGTTTTATATTTCACTTGTTACGATGTTTTATCTAATTATTTAACTTAAAAAAAGTCTTAATCAGTTATAAAAAATATGAGGTTTAAGTCAAATCCATTTTAGATAAGTTTTGATATTTTAGGTGTGTTTGGTTTAAGAAAAATTTGGTGGAAATAAAAATTTGGAGGAAAATGAGAATGAATCTTTTGTTTGATTTAAAGAAAATAAGAAAGGGAAAATTAGTTGAAAAATTCTATGAAAAATAAAAGGTGTTTTACTACTTTCCTTTAAATTTTTCTTCCCTAAACCAAACACAGCCTAAATAATTGTTTAGCTAAACCTAATACAGCCTAAATAATTGTTTAGCAAAACTCACTTCTATACGTTTATATATAAATAATAAATAGTACTCCGACTAATATATTAATATGCATTTGATAGTGTCAATACAAGTGCGGTGTAAAACAAAAATGAGATGTTAAGCCGTTTTTTTTTTTGGGACGGGTGCACGATCTCCACTTAATAATGAAGTCTATACTCACTGCGGGCCAGCTTACACGCACCTCTAGCGTATCTATGCGACACCAACAGGATTTGAGCCCAGGATTCTGGGGTTGTTAGACAATACTCAAGACCACTAGGTCAACACCTTATTGATATTGACATGTATTTCCTTCCTCCACATACACACATATATATATATATATATATATCATTTAAAATTAAATTTAATAAATTAAGATGATATTTAATGTTACCAATTTTTATCGAATTTAATAAATAAAAATTTAATATATATATTTGAAATTTTGTGTAAAAGATAGAATGGATGGATTATTAGTGATGTAAATTTATTTTTTATTGATTATGATGAAATCATTAATGTTTAATTTTTAAGATAATTATAGATATTAAATAAATATTACAAATATTAAATGATAAATAAAAGTGTGTAAAAAAAATTAAATTAAATGGCTATTAAAAAAAATGACAAGAGAGTGTATATGTTGTTATATTCTTGTAGGTAGCATCTGAGAGATCAATTATTCTTATTTATATGCAACAAGCAGCTAACTTCAAAATTTACAAACCCAATAAACATAGCATCACAATTATCATATCATTTGACAGCTAATTAACGGCAAATACATCATATTACGTAATCTTATTTATCATCAGATTATGACAATTTTTGTTTAAATTAATTTGTGGATAAGCGTGATGGAAAGGTCAAAGTCAACGCCATGTAGATTGCATCGGGAAAACGGCCATGTTCATGCCTTCAGCGGTGATATTATCATATTAATATTTTTTAGCTTTATCTGAGTTTCACGTTTCTTTCTAGAATTCAATGTCGCGTTAAAAAATTAAAAAATAATTCAAACCATTAATAAATCGTCACATGTCTGGTTGACTTTCAATGCGACACATGATGAATTTTTATTGATAGTGTTCACCGTCACGTGCTAGACACATTCCTTCTAAGAATCACTCTCGTTTCATCCAGGTGTGCAATTGACGAAGTTTTGTTCGACTTTTGATGGATGGGGAGATTTTTGTGTAGAAACACAGCACACGATTGTAGATAATTAATAAATAGAATTATGTGATATTTTGATCATGACATATAAAATATTTAAAAAAATTAAAATAATAATAAATCGCCCATGTCTACCCAGCATGGCTGGTTGCATTTTTTTTTTGTTTAGAGATGCATGCGTGGATGTCACGCTAATTTTAGTGATCGGTATGTAGATATTAAATTTTGCAGTACAATGTACATTAACGATGGTCTATACATATTTAGATGGTGTTTGATTTAAGAAAAATGTGTGAGAAAGGTAAATGAGACGAAATTTTGAAAAAAAATATATATATTTGGTTTGTCGATATGAGTGATAAAAGAATTAGGAGGAAAATTTCATAAATATTTTTTTTTGTATTTTTCCTCACATTTTTTATCTTTAATCAAATAAGAAAAAAACGAGACATAATAGTTATAAAATTCATTTTTATCTCATTTTTCTTGACTCATCAATTTCCAACATTTTTTTTAACTCGAAGAACATTGCTCCTTCGGAACCGACTTAAATTTCAGGAAGAAGCTCAACACTATATATATATATATATATATATGCTAAGCATCACAATTTTCCATCTTTAACTAAAAGAGGAGAAGCAATCCTTAGAAAAATTAATTTTCTATCTCATATTTCTTTCCACCTCATTTTTAACATTTTGTTTTTTTTCGAAGAAGCGTATTCTTTGGGACCAGTGGCGGATACAAGATGTTTTTTTCGGGGGACTAAATTACTAATCAAAATTTTGATGAAATAGGGAGGGGGCGAAACTAAAAATTTAGTTGAAATTAAGCATATATATTTATTTTTTATATATATAATTTTTTTATTTTACATAAAAATAAGTAGTTTATGTGGGATGGGGGGGGCGGCCGACCCCATGGCCCCCAGTGGCTCCGCCACTGTTGGAGACCTGCTTAAATTTAAGAGAGAGACTTCACACATTCTCACTTGTCAAACCTTCTATATGTTTACTTTATTATTGTTATCCGATTTCGAACCTCATACCCATCAAACTTGAAAGTGTCTGTATTCTATACCAATTCGGGTTAAAGTGCAACATTTTGTTCTTGTTAGCAACTAAAACTAAACGTACTTTCATTTGTGCTCGTACTAGCTAGTGATATGTCAAACTAAATGTACTATTCTTCAGTTTGTTTGTAGTTGTGGTTTGCCAATAATGAGTTGATCAGGTCACTTTCACATACCGATAATATGACTTCAATATTTTTCTAACAGGTAATATTTTTTGAGATGGCCGGCTAGGGAGGTTGGAATATTAAAATAATGGTTCAAGCAAATATTTTGCTTTCAGATAGGCTCACAACAATGGCTTCAAATGTCCGCAATGACGTTTTTGAGCATCACAGATTACCCACCACAAAAGAGAAATTTCGGATAAGAACGCAATCTGAAATTCTGAATAAAATATACTTTCTCCGTCCTCTAATACATGTTATTTAAGATTAATTTGAATAGATTAAGGTGAAGTTAATTCTAGAGGTGGAACAAATTTAATGAGTGAGTGGTTGATGTTTTTTTTAAAAAAATCATGCAAAAAGTAAAATTGACAGATTATTACGGGTGATGAATGATTTTTTATTGAGTATGATAAAGAAGTGATTAATGGTTGATGTTTTAAGTAGTTGTTGATATTAAATATGCATAGAAAATTATTACGTGATAAATAAAAATTGATAAAAAAATTCGATTAAGTGATATGTAAAAAAAGGACAAAGAAAGTAAATATCAATCCGATGTTGGATCTCATAAATTTGATCATCAACCGATTCGGCTGCCGAACTAGCTAGAGACTTACCACCTAAAATATTACTCTTGCTGCATTTGTGTGCATCTGACTTCAATCTTTTGCAAAAGTGAAACTTGGAGTAAGGGAGGGTTGTTCATCAGTAGCCTCATTTATGGGTATCGAAATTGACAGGACACAATATTTGAATCTAATTCATTTTATGTTTCAATTAAATTGAAACTAAAGGATCTCAGATGCAGACATGTTGCTTCGGTTCCACTTCGACCTACTACTGAATTCGTGGTGGTACCAAAGCCAACGGCCATGTGCAGGGTTCCCTTGAAAAGTCTACTCCTACCCACTCTTACTCTTCCGTCAGTGTATAGTAAAGTCAACCTTTTCCACCTTAGGGATCCAATTTTTCCAGGTTGGAATCCAGATAACATATTTTGCTGCCTCAAATTTAATCGGAGGGTTTGAGGTGGTGTATCGTCTGTAATCTTATTTATCGGAGAACTTGATGTATCATCTTAATTTTGTTTCCGAATTTAAGTCGACTCTAAAAGAGTGGAGTTTTCTGAATTATAGAAAAAAAAATTCCACCTTGAGGTACTAGTAGATGCATAGTTATTAAAACCGGATCGGTCGGTTCAACCGGTTGGATCGGAAACCGGACCAGATTCCGATCCGAATCACATATTCATAACGGGTTGCATGGAGAGTCGGAAATAACCGGACGAACCGGCCGGTTTAATATCAAACCGGAAGAAATTGGATCGGTTGAACCGAAAATTGATTTATTAAATTATTAATATTTCTTTAAACAAACTAATTTTATTAAGATGCTAAAAATGAAGTTGGTGGCAGTGTTCTAAAAGGCGCTAGGCGGTCCTAGGCGGTTGGCTTGGGGCCTAGGGACTAATCGGCTAGGCGGGGATTAGGCGGAAGGATTAATCGGATGATTAGGCGGAGTTATATATATTAATAATATATTTAATAATTAATTATAAAATTATACCTATAAAATTTAATTTTATTTTAAAAATAAAATATATAAAATAATTAGGCGCTAGGCGGGGCGTTTTTGAACCGCCCAGAGATTAGGCGGCCGCCTTTTAGAACAATGGTTGGTGGGGTTTGAACGCGGACCTAATAAGTTCAAAAATAGCATATCTTCCAACTGCGCTACCAAATCTTATATTTTAATAATGCATTAATTATATATAATTTATTTCAATAATTTTTTTTTCTAATTTGTGGTCCAACCGGTCAATCCGGTCGGTTCAATCAATGAACTGGGAACCGGACCCTTGCCGGTTCGATCACCGGTCTGAGTTTTATAACTATGAGTAGATGAACACTTGTATACCGACTTCTAGATCGTCTTTGACGACCCCAAACATTAAAATCATATATCACCCACTTGAACACACATTTATTTCTTATAAGTTTTGTGAGTTAAAAATTCCAAACAAGTCAAATCACACAGACACCCCCAAAAAGAAAACAATTGAGCTGTGACACATAAATTCATAAGTACAATGCGACCATATTTTTATCATACATTCGACTGAACAGTTGGAACAACCAAAGTGAAAGTGAGGGGCACAATAGGCTTTACTTTTCGGGATTAGCATCTCTTTGAACTTGTCTGTACTCTTCTAGATTACCAAATTATTTTCTGTTTCTGTATTGATGTTTTGTCTTTTTCATGATGACTTTAATGTCACCAAGAGTGAGTTATTTTTATTGGTTATGCTTGTAGATGGGGTAGCTGAGACAAGTGATGGTTGGTCTATGAGATTTATGTTCGTTTAGTTGTCGGTTTGATTTCAAATTGACACTAATTAGATATAAATTTAATGAAATAAGTTGGTTTCATCCTATCATCCAAGTTGCCCTTCTATCCCACTTTCTAGTTTCATTTCTGTTATACCCTAAAATCACATTTTTCAACTACGATTTTTATGTATGTATATTTTTCTTATTGAAGTGGCAATATTTATGGAGAAGAAAAGACTGTAGTTTTATTTAGATAAAATAAATTCATTAGAAAAGTTCACAAGACAGCCACCTCAACAACAAGAAATTGAAAAAACCAAACCAAAAAAAATCCAAACTACCTCACTCTCATTTCTCGTTCAAAGCATTCATCTTGTTTGAAACAACGTCATTTTGTCCTATTTTATTTTTATTTTTTAAAAACATGAATATTTTATTTCAACGCACTCATCTAATCATCAAGGGGTTCGAACTATGATCGTGGAAATTATTAGAAATTACCCCTCACTCTCTTTACTACCATGCCACACCCCTCTTTACTACACCGAGGTGCACAAGATAAGCCTCGTGACTTATAGGGCTTCAAAAACTTTGATGATCTAATTCAAAAAGGATGGAGATCCTCGGAATGGGGCTTTGAGGGCCTAGTCCAAAATTGGTATTCTCAAAATGAATTTTTAATGTGACTTTCGTTGTAACTCTTGACTTGAGATTTTGGACTAACCATAAAAGAATTCGTGACTCTTAGTGTAATGTTCATTTTAATTGTTGGCTTATACAGGCAATGATCCTCATTTCGAGTTCATTAACGATTTTACATGTGAACCTTGAATTCAAACTTTTAATCCACACTTCAAACGTCGGCTATGTATATAAACTTTGAAAACAACTATAAGATTCTATCGCGAGATGTTAAATAATATATGTTTCACTTTAATTTTTGTTTGCGGACTTACATGTTGCGATTCTAACATATAAAACGGGTCATCATATGACGACAAGTTGATGGAATGTCGATTATTTTGAGTAGGTGAGGGTTCAAAGGTTGATTTTGACGTAAGACTCTCAACCTTTGATCCGTGATTTTACTGGCATAGATTGCAACTTTTAGACTAGTTATATCTTGACAACTAAGATATTAATATAATGAATGCGGGAGAGAATTTCAAGATGGAACAATATATATACTTACAAATTAATATTCATGATAGTTAAGTCAATAAGGACGTCCATAAGTTGAGTATGAGAGAATATCACATATTAGCCATGTAATGAGACTAGATATTTGTTAACTATCAATCATGATAATTAAATCAATGACGACATCGACAAGTCGGGTGTGGGAGGATGCCACAGGCCAGACATGTGACAAGGCTTAGAGTCCGACAAGAGGTCTTAACGACATTTTAATAATTATTGAGTATGAAGCCGTCAGGAGGTCAGTTGAAAAAGTGGATGTTCCATTGTTAAACTAGACATCATTGCGACGAGTCTAACGATTTGTGGATCATATAAAGCGGATAAGTAATTTCTCTTGAATAGTTTGTATGTAAGGAGAGACATTGATGATGTTTCTTCTTAGAGAACTTTAAAAATTTCATTAGCTCTTTAGGAGTAGAGTGATGGTGAATTTGACCATCTCGGGGTATTTATTCGAACACAAATCGTAAATGAGTCCTTCTCATGCGAAACATGAGAATGGGTCTTCAAGTTGTTTAGCGAGTATCGAAGGTCTTCACAACATGTCGACCTTATGTACATCGTGAATCACTCAAAATTTTATAGACATAGTGAATCACTTAAATATACTAAGATGTGCATCTGTTTATAGAGATAGTTCTCATGAATCAATCGATGATGCGTAGTTAAAGAAAATCTCATGTCTCTCTCAAGATTTAAGTAAATAAAGAGATCTCGAATAATAAGAAGATTAGTCCTGATAAGAAAAGATATAAACACCTTAAAATCTTAAATATCTCAAAATGCGAAAAAATGATAAATAACATCGAGTAACCGTGATACAAAATAGTGCAAAGTTGATGAAAAAATGTAAAAATAATATCACTACCAAATTCCATCGATGTTTGCCCTATTCAAAACTTATAGGGGACTACAGTTATAAAATGGAACTATGAGCATCAAGTTGTTATAATAATACAAAGTAAGGGATGGTTTTTCGTAGGAGGAGGAGAAGCATAGTGGGAAGATATGGATATACGTTAAGTTGGAGGGGTCAAACATAATATAGAAAAGGCCGTACCGAATTTCCGAATGCAGACTTTGGATGCGTCCGTAGATGATGGTTTTGGATTGGTAGTGGGAAGTTTGGATTTTGAGGACGGCGTTGGATTCTCTAACGGCAGTATGCAACTGGGTTCGTCTCGGATTTTGTGTTGAAAGTGATTCTGATATGATTTAAATCGGAAGATTCGAGCGAAGTTTGCAGTGACATTTGCGAGAAAAGGAAGCTGCGTTGGAGGCCAATCCACAGTTTCGAGATCTCCACGAAGCTGCCGTGACTTGTTCTAATTTTATGTATCGGCGGCTACATCTGCTTGATTTGAGGTCTACTGGAAGTGTGTGCTGCTGTGTATGAGCTCAGCGGCTGCCATTTGGTGGAATTCTACAGTGAAGAGAGAAAATGAAGCATAAGGAGAAGAAGAACAGTTCGTGGAAGCAGCGAGAGTTGTTGTTTTTGGTGCTGTATGCTGTTGCCTTCTACTCTGTTATTATTCGCCGCTCTCTCCAGCTTTCCAGTGGTATACTGTAAATGGCAATTGATAAGTTTTCCAGTTTTATGTTAGATTTCGGTTGAGTTTTCTTGGTTTGCTGATTTCTTACCATGTTAGTTTTTATCTTTTTCTTTTTCTATGGCAGAGTTTTATGGAAAACTTCATGGCTTACGCTTTGGGTGGCTGGCCGCCCGACTCAATGTATGCAACTTTGTCTTGCTCATGGCTGCTTTTTTACTTGAAATGCCATATTTCTGAGCCAGTGGAGGTTCCAGGAAATTATATTCGGAGGGTACAAAAATAAAATAATCAAAATTTTTGAGGACAAAATTGAAATTTAGTCGAAATTATGAATATATTTTTTACTATAGTTAAAAGTACTTTTTGTGTTGATTTCAGGGGACGACTGTCCCCAATGCCCCCCCAGTGAATCTGCCTATGAATCTGAGCAGTGGCAGAGATACAGCCAGGCTAGGGTAGACAGTGGCTGACCCTGATTTTTTAATTGCTCATTTTTACCTTGTATATTCAAATAAATATTTAAGAAAATTTTGAATTAGTCCACCCTAATTAGTCTAAATTTATAAGTAATCCCATCCTAAATTCTGCACACTTCAAAAAAAATTTATATTTACAGTGCCATGTATTTTAGCCCACCTACATTTAAATCCCGGTTATGCCACAGGTTCTTAGTTTGAATATTTAGCGTAATGTATTTGTTTAACTCCTGGTATAAGTACTACCCATGCAATGTGCCATTGATTTGTTTCTTTGATTTTTATTGTGTTTTTAGGATGCATCAGATGCGCAGTGGAGGACCTTTCGGTCCAACTTACCTATTCTCACAGTTGTGTTTGGGTTATATTCCATTTTGGCTCAAATCATGAGGGCTTCTTTCAAGCTTAAAGTTAGAGGGATGTCCATCACCTGGCTATTTATTTCTTTGTCTTACTTAACGTATCTGCATGGAGCTTGGTATATATCGACCTTGTTTCTGCTCATTAGTTATTCCTGTAAATTTCTGGGATCGTTCACATTTGTTTCATTCTCTTTTCCAGCATTCTGTTCATTCTCTCGATTGCCACCCTAAATTACCTCTTGGTTAAGGTACGATGTCTTGATTACCAAAAGGTTGTGACTGATGATTAGTTTTGATAAGACTTTGTTCGACTTACTGACATCAAAATTAAAATGGACTTTTGCAGATGAGTGCACGAACCAAATACTTCTCGTTTCTTATTTGGGTTTTCAACGTATCTTTTCTCATATGTAATCGAGTTTATGAAGGATACTCATTCGCCGAACTTGGGTGAGGATTCCTGGTTAATCCTTTTAAGTTTTCACAAATAATATGCTATTTCGATTTTCGACCTAATGTCACCTCCTGTCTCATTGATCTCATTTTTTGGGGGTATTCTAGGCAGCCTTTGGCTTATCTGGATCATTATCGCGGTACATTCAGGTGGCAAATATGCTTCAACTTCGGTATCCCACCACCTTTGTTTCCCTATGTTGAAAAGTAGGGGTGCTTGGTTATTGATAATTTACTGATGATATAGATTTCAAGGTTTTATACGTGATTGATCCGTAATTTGTGACTTCTTTAACCAAGCACTTTTTTGTTGACAGTTGTGTTACGCATGATAAGCTATGGATATGATTACCACTGGGCACACAAAGATTCTCTTTTTGATCATGAGGTAGTGTACCAACATATCCATATCATTGAAGTTTCTTATAGAAATTTTTGCATTTTGTCTCGTTACTATGTCCTCTTCCTTTTTCCATATTTTTGCTTTTCTTTTTGGTATGAAATACAATATGAACTTGCTTTAGAACATGATTATGTTGTTTTAAATATGGTCTGAATAGATGTAGAGTATCTTTAACAAGATGCATGTGAAAATATGGAAATGATAGTTTTATTACTTCTTTTGACTATTTTCACCTACACATGGTGTAGAGTTTGAGGCTGGACTGTGTCTACACCTACTCTGTTAGGTGTCACAGGTTTTGAGGGGATGCAAATGGTTTTTCAAAATATTTGATTAATTAAATCGATATTTGGTCCATAAAAGGGGTATCCTTTCTCACGGTAATCATGATCCACATCTAGTAAGTTCTGAGAACGAACTGTTTATTAAACCTCCACGTCTTAATATGCTACCTGGCTATTTTTTAAAAATTCTTCATATTCTGATTTTTCTGGGCATTTACATCATACATTCTAACCGTTTCCAAATTAAAAAAAATTTCCCGATCATCCCAAACCTTTAAACATATTTCGTGATATTTACTTTGATGCTGATTGCAGAAGCACTCACAACATTGCCATACCTGTAAATCAGGCCGTATGTGCTACGTTTCTTTACAGGTTGGTTTTTCCTGAACCAGTTTGTGTAGCATCTCTTACGTTTACTGAAACTGAAGCTTCGTTCAGGGTTCTGTTTGTTTGCATTGTTGCAGGAAGGAAGTATCGCTGAAGAAATGTACTCCTTCATCACGTATCTTTGCTACTTGGTATTTGCCCCTCTGTATTTGGCTGGACCGATAATAAGCTTCAATGCTTTTGCATCTCAGGTATTCCAGCAGCATTCATTTGTGTGTTTGTTTGCAAATCAGTATCTGTGATTTTATGTTCATTTCTATAAACAACATGCTCTTTGTATTCTTCCTAAATAATCAAATGGATTAATACATAAACCCCTGGATACTGTCAACAAATACTACATTTACTGTTTATCTTGGTACTTAGCTGAGTAGATCACTGATGAAAGTTAGCATGTATGTTTATAGTAAAATACAGCGATAACAAAAATTAGAAGCTAAAATGGTGGTCAATAATATGAAACTATCAAGTGACTGTTTTTCATGCAGTTAGATACACCTCAGAATAATTATTCAATCAACGAAGTGGCACTTTATGGACTGCGCTGGCTCTTGAATCTTTTCTTGATGGAATTCATGACACATTTCTTCTACTACAATGCATTTGCAATTAGGTGAGCTGAAAGTTGGAATTTTATCAACTTCTATCCTGTACCTGTAGTAGTCCTGAGTGATCTTTTTGTTTACCTACAGCGGCCTATGGAAACAACTATCACCTTTTGATGTCTTCATCATCGGCTACGGGGTAAATCTTGTCCGAGCAAACTGAAACCCTTTTTAGTTATTTTCAGCACCATATCTTATTGACATTTTTAGTCATAGAAAATGTATTAATAGATGCCAGGCTATCATGGCTACGAGAATATCATCCATACCAAATATATGAGCACATATGAGATTGAAATACGGACTGTCTCTGCATCTGCAATCTTCTGCCTGATACTAAACTTTTCTTCAACTTCCGACATCGAATTGCTATTCTCTAATACGGTATATACACACTGATGCAGGTTCTGAATTTCATGTGGTTGAAGTTCTTATTAATCTGGCGCTACTTTCGTTTGTGGTCATTGGTATTGAATGTTATTATTTTTGCTCTACTTTGTTTTTTTTAATGCTTTTGCTGTAACTTAAAGTCAATCCTATCCTGGCATAAATTTGAAGTTTCTTGTAAAGATGGAAAACAAATTCACAATGCAGCATGACTGCACTCTTTAAGGGCTTATGCATAACTTAGAGATTTTCACTGCAGATTAATGGCATTGAAGCCCCAGAAAATATGCCGAGGTGCATCAATAACTGTTATAACTTGGAAAGCTTTTGGAAGAATTGGCATGCTTCGTTCAATAAATGGCTTGTGAGGTTCCGTATTTGACTTCATGCCATCTCCACACATCGTTGCTTTTATGTTGGTCTATTGACGTTGACAAACTTAGTTTCCGAAAACTGTTGAAGGTACATGTATATTCCCTTAGGTGGTTCTCGGAGAAAACTAGTCAATGTGTGGGTTGTCTTCACATTTGTGGCCATGTGGCATGACTTAGAATGGTAATATTCACGAGCTTCAACTTCTCTTGCATGTATTACCACCTTCATTCCAGAGATGTAAACAGTCTATTCTAGATATCCTCTAACAATCCCTTACTTTGCTGTAGGAAGCTACTCTCATGGGCATGGTTAACTTGTCTGTTCTTTATACCTGAGCTGATTGTAAAGTCAGCATCAAATTCGTTTCAGGTAACGTCGCGATTCTGTTACTGAAAAAAAATATATAAGTAAAGACGAGGGGGAAATTTTGTAGCCAAATCTGGTTGCAGTCACGCTTTGGTTAGAGTTGTTTTTGGTCATGATTAATGATAGACTTCTGTTGGAAACAACTTCAACCTAAATGATAGGTCAAAGCTAGAAGCTATAAGTTAATATATCCATGCTAATCGGTTACAGGCTGCTTTATTTGTTCATAAATTGGACCATTTTTCTCTCTCTCAATTTTATGCCAACGTCATGTGTCTTGAAGCTTTTCTTATTTTATAGTTGTTACTACAAAAGTGCTTATTCATGGGTTCAACAACATTTCAGGCTGAGAGTGCGGTTGGCCAATTCATTCACCGCGAACTCCATGCAGTTGCTGGTGCCATTACAATTACTTGTCTCATGGTATTCCCTCTTTGACATCTCTTTGCAGTGAACTACTAGAATTCAGCTGTTGCTAAATTTCCCCTGCGCATGTTGCTAATCTGTTGCTTATGTTAACTGTTAGAAATCAGAGGTTGCTAATTTTCTGTTGTGCAGGTTGCTAATCTGGTTGGCTACGTTATTGGACCATCCGGCATGAATTGGCTAGTTTCTAGATTCCTAAATCAAGAAGGTAAGAATCATTGTCATCTAATGTTTTCCCGCTGTGGCTAGTTAATTTTTTTTATTTTGCAAATAAATGTCTGTTCATTTATTTGCAGGGTTGCCTGTTCTTGGTGGCATGTTACTGACATTCTACGTCGGGACAAAGGTATTGCGTACATTTTATTTTATTAACTTTATCATCTATAAATGACCACATGACGGTCTTTTTTTCCAGCTAATGCTCCACATACAAGAGATAAAGACCAGGAAACGCTAGAGAAACTAGCTGCACTATTTGTTCTAGATACCTTGCAGAGATAGACAAAGGTCATTTTGTATTGCTTTTCATTTACCATTGCTGTTTCAAGTTGCTACTTGCCCGAAGAACATTTCCTCGTAGCATGGAACTAATCAGAGAGATTTCCCATGATTGAGTCTGGTAAGAATGTGGGGGTTCACTGAAGCTGACACAGAGATTTTTGGCCTCAGATGAGAGGATTCTCTTACTGAATTGCTGAGCATCGTTTGGATTTTATCCATGAGAAGATGAGCTTCAACTTTGAGACTTACTCAGTTGAGCTGAATAAGATGCGTACCAATATCAGTGAACAGTAATGTCAAAGTGATATCAGCACTGGCGACTCTCATTGCATTCTTTCATGATATGCGGAGCTGGCCAGAGGGAGCAGCTGCATCAACAGATCGTATATTTGCTTAGAGTCGGGATGTGACGCGTCATCTACTGAAAATCTATGAACCCGGCCATCGACTTCAATCGAGCTCCAGCCAGAGATTGTGCTCGTGCCTTGGGATCTAATCAACTTTCTCATCCTCGCGACGCCTTGTGAATCGTTGGCATCAGAGTACAATCTCGCTAGAAGTACGCAGTCCCCGCCATGTAGCTTATCAAGTCGCATCAGTTCCCTCATGGCCAGTTCTCCTACTTCCTTATTCCTGTGTAGCTTGCAAGAGCTCAGCAATGTTCTCCATGGGACTGGGTCCTCCTTGAAATCAGAGGCGTATATAGTTTCAACAGCCTTGTCCAGCATTCCAGCTCGCCCGAAGAGGTCTACCATAGCGCCGTAGTGCTTGACTTGAGGCTTGAGGCCGAAGGTGGTCCTCATAATCTCGAAATGCTCAACCCCTTCTTGGACTAGACCCTGATGGCTGCAACCGATTAACAAGCCGAGGAATGTGATCAAGCCTGGCTTGACTCCTGCGCTCAGCATCTGTTTGAAAAAGGCGATAGCCTTGTCACCTCGACCATGTATCCCGTATCCGACCACCATTGAATTCCATGTAAAACCGTCGCGCCTCCGCATCCCGTTGAAAACATCGAGAGCCTCATCCAAACTGCCGCATTTCGCGTACATGTCAATCAACGCGTTCCGAACGTAAGTATTCTCCAGAAACCCGTTCTCCCTTGCAAAGCCATGGATCTGAAACCCGAGATTCAAAGCGCCCACATGAGCGCAGGCGGAAAGCAAACCGACTAGCGTAAACCCATCCAACCCGACATCCGAAACTCTCATCAGGTCATATAATTCAAGCGCCTCCTGATGCAGCCCCAGCTGGCAGTAGCAAGCGATCATCGCATTCCAACAAACCAAATCTCTCTCAAGCATTTCATCAAACACCTTCCTGGCACCATCGATAACCCCACAGCCAGCGTAACACCTCATCAAGCTGGTCCCAACCACGACATCCGAGTCAATCCCAGTTCGGACCAGGCGCCCGTGCACTTCCCGGCACTTGGTCTCCGCCTTCATTTTCTCACACGCTTTCAGCGCGAAGGAGAAAGTGCAACCGTCAGGAAGGGAAACGGGCAAAGTGATCATGAGATTGTAACAATGGAGGGATTCCAACGGAAACCGGGTCAGCGAAAAGCGTCTGATGAGTGAGTTCCACGCTTCGGTTTCTGGGTTTTTGATGCGACGGAAGATGAGGGTGGCGTAGGGTAAGCACGCGGAGAGGGAGACCGCACATAAGTTTATGAGCTTGTTGGCGATGGCGGGTGCGTCTTGGTAGCCGTTGGTGATGACGTAAGCATGCAGTCTCTTGAGTTTGCTGAGGCTGTCACACCCTTCCAGCAATGCCACCATCTTCTTCATTTTTGACATTTCAAAAAATCATAGGGTTAAGACGTGGTGTAACACACTCGTTTTATTATAAGAATAACCACTCTCTGTATATAATTTTTACATTTGAAAAGTCAACATGTGTCAATTTATCATTAATTATTAATTTTTTTAATTTTTAAAGAAATACATAATTAGTCAAAATATTTTTTTTGATTAGAGACAATCACTATCTCCATCTTGAGAGTGCTCGAACCTAAGATCTAGGCGATCGTTCTAAGACCCCAAAACACTCTAGGTGATTAATCAAACTAGGACTTTGAAATTATTAGACAACATTCAAGACCGCTCGACCAACAATCTTTTAGCGATTAATCAAAATAGGACATCGGAATAGTTAGAGAGCCTCAAGACCACTCGACCAGTGATTAATCAAAATATCATTCTGCAAACTATTTGATTGAAATTTTTTAGGCATACCTAAATTGCAAACTATTTGTTAGCTAGGTAAAAAACGAGCAGTGTATTGCAAAATGCAATATTCAGATTTGTTTATTAAAAATTTCTTGAGTTCGAGTTCGAATGGAATATTATCAAACTTTTAAAATATATTTGGAAGATTGATTTCCTTTCATTTTAATAAGGTCAAATCGAGCTTGAATTTTACATGAATTGATCGAAACACTAAACACTAAACACATTCCAATCACCCTAAACACTAAAGCTCGATCCATCATTCCAATCACCAAATCCAAACATGTAAAAAAATTAATTACATAAAATAAACACATTCTGACTGAACAATCAATGAAACAAAAGTTGACCATTGGGATGACGAAAGTCAAAGAAACAGAACACTGTGAATGGCGCAGGTGAGGAAGTCCTCCTCGGCAGTTGATCAGATCAACCAGCGGCTGCGCGGTCGAGATGTCACCTCCTCCTCTTCCTTAAACACACCTGCAGTAGTAGGCGCGACCAAGCCCCAAGAACACGACCCCACTGACTCCTCCAGTTGCCCATACTCTGCAGCAGCATTGTTCTGCTCTCGCTCCGGAGAGTAGTGTCTTGAATGCGCGATCGGCGACCGCGACAGTGGCACGTACTCGAAAGAATCCTTGTCCTTCAATTCCCACGCAATCGGAGAATGCGGCAGTGGCACGTACTCGGAGGGATCCCATTCATTCAATTCCCACACAATCGGCGAATGCGACAGTGGCGGCGAATGCAACCGTGGCACGCACTCGAAAGAATCCACATCCTTTAAATCAGACACAATCGGAGAATGCGACAGTGGTATGTAATCGGAAGACTCCTTGCCCTTCAAATCCCACACAATCGGCGAATGCGACATTGGCTCAATCGGCGAATGCGACAGTGGCACGTAATCGGAAGAATCTTTGTCGTTCAATTCCCACGCAATCGGAGAATGCGACAGCGGCACGTACTCGGAGGGATCTTTGTCGTTCAATTCCCACGCAATCGGAGAATGCGACATTGGCACCATCGGCGAAAGTGACAGTGGCATGTAATCGGAAGAATTCAGTTCCCACACAATCGAAGAATCCTGACCCTTTGAATACACGATCGGCGACAGCGGTATATACTCTGAAGAATCTTTTCCTTTTGAATACTGTTTTGAATCCTCGGAACTATCCGACAGGACGATGTTGACACGACGGCGCTTGAAGGGCGGTCGGGCAACAACTACAGCAGGCTCGTCTGCTTGGTCGTCGACGTCGCAGAGACGAGGGCGCTTGATGAAGCAGGGTCGAATAGCAGCACGAGGCTCCGGCAAAGATTCCGAGTCTTGGTTGGCGGAATCCATACAGTCCAGAAGTCGGGAGTGTAAGGCAGTGGCGGAGCCAGGAAATTTTTTTTGAGGGGGCAAAATTACATAATCAAACATTTGGGTTGAATTTGGGGGGGCAAAACTAAAAATTTCGTTGAAATTATACATATAAATTTATATTTTATATATATAAATTTTTTTTTTACCCTAGTCAGAAGAATTTTAGGTGGGATTCGGGGGGGGCGACCGCCCCCTTTGCCCCCCCAGTGGATCCGCCTATGGTGTAAGGTATGTATTAAATCTTGAAAGACGAGAAGAAAGTTGATGCGGAGGAGGAGTGTGCATGTAGCAGCGTATTTATACTGTAGGGTTTGTAAATCTAGTCTGATTAGGTTTTCGGGAGAAACTAGGAAACATAATATAAAATATTCTCTCGTTACTTGCCATGCACGTTTTCCTCTCAACAAACTGAAAGGATCAATTATTGTTTTATTTATGGATAATGATCCAGTAATGCTAAATCAGCAAGTAAATATCAGGATGGTTCTAACATGATAATTATCATCAAAATCAGATGGTTTTCATTTAATTAATTTTATTATTAATTTATTAATACACTTATAATATTATATTATAATTGATTTGAAAATAAATAATCACATTACTCGGCTCCTTGGTCGTATTCCTTTTTTTATTTAGATACTATTTACAACAAAATATACGAGACCCAATGACGGTGGCTGTATCATGGCTGTCCGATAAATCATCACTCTTACTTGATCAAACAGTCTCCTCTCAACTTCCATCAACCTCAACCCCCACACCCACCACTGCAAATCAGGGCTTCCGAAACGGGAGTTCATATATAGTTGCGGAGTCATGAGGCGTTTCCAGTGTGTCCGGTGAGGGTTAAGTCGGTTAGGATCTTCTGGGTATGTGTATTTTTGAGCCATCCATCTGTCTGTGTGTGGATTTTCGATTTGGTTCTGGGTGGGTGATTTTCCTGAAAAGATTTAGTTTTGATGGTTTTAGTTTGACACAGTGGCTTGTTGATTTGAGGGTTTCTGGGGTTGATTTGGATTTGTAGTATGCAGCAGCAGTATTAGGCTCGTCATGTGAAATAAACAAGAATCATATATGATTCAAAAGAGCTATTCTTACATGTGTTAGCCTGGGAGAGATTCTTGGGTGGATGGTGGGTTCATTACGTGATAGATTATGTCTGCGCAAGAATCAGAACGATGGTGTTATCGATTTCTTTCATATGACAACTACTCATGTGCTTCCTTTCAAGCTTAGAATGCGCTGTGGTTGAAACCATCTTCTGCTGACGTCTCAGCCTGGTGAGAAACCCCATTAGTAGGGAGCGGAGCTGCAGAAAGGAGCTTGTAGCTCAATCTTCCGGGTCAAAGGTACTGTTTTTTTTTTTTTTCTTTTTGGGCGAATTCGAAGGCGGTCGAGGGGTTGGGTTCGGAGTTCTGCAGTCTCATACTGGGAAGTGCGTGGACTTTTGTGCTTCC
>NQLW01000057.1:578453-609026 GCA_002312845.1 Kalanchoe fedtschenkoi
AATGCTGGGCATGAGTGTCCAGTCGGAGGCCGTGTGGTCCATGCAAATGGCGATGGCAGCGCATTGTATGCTCGACGCAAGGCACATCAATGCTGAGCTTGAGAAAGGGGCTGGGTACTTCTTGCTCAAATTTGTCTGCAATACAAGAGGACGAGGGCTCAGAATTGATATAATAGAAGTGTTCATCGGTCCAAATCGAGCCGGACCGGAATTGAAATATCCGTAGACTGAAGACCGGACTAGATTTCTATAGATTTGGATGGGACATTTCGGAGTTTGGACCGAATCAGACTAATTTGTAAAATACATTTAGAAATTAATTGGAACGTGAATAAAATCGGTCCATTCCCACCTGGACCAGATTTATTCATTGACAAATTTTAACCATAAAGCTTTACTCTTATTAAAAATGACAAATCCGATCCATTCCGGTTCAGAGTGAATTTTTAAGTTTTGGACCGGATAGAAACTTGAATGTGATGGACTCCAATGCAGGCCGGAGCCGGTCTAAATTCCGGTCTGGACTTTGAGCACCTTAGAAATAAGTTCCTTTATCAAGTGTAAAGGCATTAAGTGTGAGGAAATCTTGCCTGAATGATAAACCAAACAGCCCATGAGACGCAGCTAGCGATGACCAGAAGAGCCCCGAGGACAGAAGCTTTGCTAGAACTCTGATGCCCAAGTTGCTGAGCATAAGTCCAGTGTATCCCCGACGGAGGCACCTCGAGGGCTGATCCGTTGTAGAATGACAAGAGCATAGCGCCACCCACACAAACTACTGTCCCCACCACCTTTGCCTGCCCTGCTCTATTCCTGATCCCCACCGTCTCCAGCCTGCCAAACCATCACCATTTAATCAAGCACTTGCAACAAACCCAAGCTGCAAAAATAAGCTGGTTGAGTTTGAAAAGTCAGTACCCAAATGGGACTGCCAGAATGAACGTGATTGCTGGGAGCGTGTTGTTAATCGCGCAGGCGATCGTTGGCGTGGAGTATTTCAGCCCCAAGAAGTAGAGGAACTGGTTCAACGTCGCCCTGCAAAAAAAGTCTCAAACGGTCAGATCAATTTGAAGCCAGTGACAGCAAGTATATGTGATTTCAGACATACCCACAAATGGAGCAAGTCAGTATGTCCCTCAAGATATCTTTCGTGAGCTTCGGCCTAACCCCTCTGCACAAGAAAATCATCCAAAGTCAGACATCTCCCCAAGTTCCGCTTGATGATATATTTCACGACAGGCACCACCCGTGACACATCTGATTCATGTGACAAAGTAGTAATGTACATGTCTAGCTATCAAGCTGGTTAAGAGTTTGTGATGAGGAAGGTGGCAGCAATCATCAGCCCAGGAGGAGTAGGATGACGAGATGGGAGTTGCGTGCAAGGATGCAATGCGGCTTTTACCGACGGAACAATCAGCGACGAAAATAAAAATTCAAATGTTATTGGTATAACTTTTGGCAACGGCATAATCAGTGACGAAAATCAGAATTGAAAAGTTGTCGGTGTGTGACGCGACACAGAGAAACCGAATTCATCAGTGAAAGTGCTGCAAGAGCAAGAAGAAGAAGATGATGATGCAAAGAACGTCGGAATGAGTGCGCTCGCGGGCGGTCCATACCTTTCAAGAAAGTAGGCGAAAGGTGCGATGGCGACGGTGGCGAAAATCTGACGGTAAGTGACGATGACCTCAGGCTTCATGCCGGAATCCATGGCGAGCTTGGAGATGATGTTCATCCCGGCGTACCCCAGCTGCACCAGGACCATCGTCAGCAGCGGCATGTAGCTGTGAAGACAACCCATCTCCGATCTCCCTCGTCTTACAGAGATGTGATGTGATCGATGTGCGAGGAGGCTGCGGAGGCTTTGAGAATGCGGTGCGGATGGGGCTGGTATTTATACGGGAGTGAGTGGCGGCAGCCAATTTGATTAAAGAGATCGGAAAGGTGAGGAGAAAAGGATGGAAAATGTGGGGAAGAGGAAAAGCTTCATGACTACTTGCATTTGCTTTGCTTTGCATTGCTTGCTTCATTATTTTTGGAGCTACAAGCCGCTTTTTTTCATGGCGTTATTGCGTGTCCTGAGCATATCATGAATCGAAAGCTTTCACGAAAACAATATGTCGTCATTTATTTTTCAATTGAATTTGAATTGAATCGAAACTTAAATCAGAATTATTATGAAAATTGTGATATTGAACGGGATAAGTATGTCAAGGTCATGAGTTTGAATTTTGGTGGTACAAGTATCTGTACTTAGACACGTGTGAGGTGCACGTGAGCAGATCTGCAGTGAGTATGACTGTTATTATTAAGATAAAGGTAGTGTGTAGCCTCTGATCACACAAAAAAACGGAATAAATAGCTTAATCTCAACCAAATAGGAAAATTTAATACTTATGACAATATTTTATGTGATGGATTTTCATGGTTCACACGGTTATGGTGCTAAAATCAAATAAATCTGTTGGGAGTGAGGGTGTACAAAATTGGATCCGGATCCGGAAATTATTCATAACAAGAACTGGTCTGATAAATTATGGCCCGGGTCTTGGTTCGGTCTAAATTTAGAAAATTCCGATTCAGATCGAAATGGACCGATTTTACAATTTTTAAGTACAAAAATATTTTTATTAAACTATATATATATATATATCTTATTTAATATACAAATAAAATTATTTTTAATAATATTCTATTAAAAATTAAATATATTTTTTATTAATCGGGTCCAAATTGGAAATTTTAGAGTCTAGGTCCAATCTGGACCAATTCAAATTCGTTCCGATATTCGGTCCTCAAGATTATCAATTCCAATTCTAGTCCAAACTGGTTTCCGGACTGATCTGATTTAGGGCTGTGGACACCACTAATTGGACCATCTTAATTAAACTTAAACATGTAATAAATAATATTTATGAAATATTATAAAAAGTGTTGGGAGGAAAAATGCATTGTAAATTCGTTAAAACTACATTGTATATATTAGCATGAAGATCGAGATGTGAATGTAAATGAGCGCTGACGAATGATTAAGGAAGATTAATCATTACGCACTTGATTGATTAGTATACTAATTAAAAAGCTTTAAGCAAATGATGACCATCAATCATGTAACAAAATGATTGTTGTGATTATTTAGAAATGGTAATGGTGGGAACCATGCATATAGGGATATACATACTTGCAATAAAATGGACTACGTTACTACTAGACCTAACCCTAAAAGATATGTGCATCAAGAGAGCCAAACTTAAACACTTAATTGCTTCTTTTTTCCAAATCTTGCCAACATAGCATTTCAGAGTTGAGAGAATTCATCTCACAAACTTTAAACTTTGAGCAATTGAGTAGCTTGAAGCAATCTCATTCTCCCTTGATTGGAGGATTCAAGACTATATATCTATCATTGCTTATGAACTATATCCGGTTACCTAGAGAGAGTTTGTGCGTGCTATATCAAGCCATTAGATAGAGCTTGGCTTTTAATTTGCATGATTGAGCTCCCAATAATTGGAAACTCTTCAAATTCAATTTGTTCTAGCATAGATTAAGTTGAACATAGATTTTTTTTTTGGGAGTCACATTTCTATAATTCAATATATGATATTTTTTTCACTCCGTCATAATGAATTTTCAGTAAAAAATAATAATCTACCATTCAAATAAATAAAAAATATGTATATGTAGGAGTAGTCATATGTTGAAAACCTCGTATTCATTGTGAATTTGAGAACTTTCTTTAATCATTCGATTAATTTATTTTTATCTTGTATTTTTTGTTTTTATCAGTTACAAAATTTTATTCTGATTGTTAAGAAAAAATGTAAAAATAGTGTGTGCATCGTTATTCACTATTACATGTGGTACGTTGACAATTTGTACTGTACATGTACACCGAAATAACATTTATAAAATCAGAATAATGAAATTTAAATTAGTGCACAATGTACACTCAACAATATGCTATGGTAAATAACGGTGCACACATTATTTTTAGAATTGTTTTTTCACAAAAAAAGGAGAAAAATATATACAATTAATGATGAAAACTTAAAATGCGAGATTAAAAAATCGAACGATTAAGAAAAATATGTGTGAATTGCAACAGACGGCCGCTAGAATGATACCAGTGAATAGAAGCCACGACAGTATTTACGTGACGTAGTGATGATGACCAGCTAACTCGAAAGGAACTGCGGTGGTTAATTTTGAGCTCATCGCAAGTTGTTTCTTGCAGTGTGATGACATTCGATTCGTGGTTGAGCAAAATGGCCGATGTCTTGAGCAGCAAGGCAGCTTGTTCTGGACCCCAACAACTCATGCACGTATCTACCAACGCACACGCAGAAAACAAGCCAGTAATTGAACTGCAAATCTGGGCAGATAAGATCGATGATCCTCACTGTCATGCACTGTTGATGGGAGATGAGCTGGAGGGTTAATCGTTTGCTGTCTTAGGTGGTTTCTTGTGCGGCGAAACACGTCGATTGGGTGCATGAAGTATCATATGTTAATTACTGTAGAGTTGCAGAGTCTTGCTATTTGACCTTGTTGTTGACTCCAGTCGTGGCATGCGTGGCTGGTAGGTAATTGAAGCTGCTGGATCCAGCTAACTTGTTGAAGATCGAGCTATGAAGAATATAAAGTCTGGATGTGAACTGGGTTTTAGTTTTACTTGCAGGTGAAGGTAAACAAAACTGGCTCAGCTAGACCTAGCTATGGGAGCAGGTAGACTCAAAGGTCAGCACGCTGACATTGTTTTTGTTGAGCCGTGAAACATTTTGATTTTCCTAATTCATTTTAATTAGTTGCAAGCTTTCGTTTTCAGACACTTTTATTGTGAGGGGCACCCCATCATACAGTAATCATACCATCGTTTAAAATTTATTAAATCAAATAAATTAGAATATATTAATATTAATGGTAGATCAAATTTAATAGATATATATTTAATGTATTTTTTAAAATTACTATTATTATTGGTGTATTTTGGAAAGAGGCTTCTTTATGGATTATGATGATGTATTAGTTGATTTTTTATTTTTTAAGATATGTGATAATATTATATGTGCATTTAAAATATTAATTGATAAATAAAAAATGAATAAATAAATATTAATTGAATATCAAGTAAAAAAGAAGAAGAGAGAGTACGTAATATAAATAATAATTTATTTGTAGCTTATATTGATAAGGACGCCCGATAATGATGTTCGAGCAAGTCAATTCTATATTGAGTTCAGAGAAATGGGTGGAAAATAATAATGATTCTGTAAATATTTTTTAATAGATTCATTTTATTTTTACATATTTAATTAGACATGAAAAAATTGTAAGGAAAATTAAAAAAAAAATACTTTTTAAATTTCATTATTTTTTTCTATTTTTCTTCCATTTTTCCTTAAACCAAACATATTTTCTTCAACTTCCATATCATTTTCCGTTCTTCATATTCTCGAAACCAAACAGAGCTTTTTGGGCTGTGTTTGGTTTAGGGAACACTTTAAGGGGAAAAATTGTGGGAAAAAAAGAGAAAATTTGTAAGAAAATTAGAAAAAAAGTTTGTAAGAAAATTATGTGAAAATTTTGAAGGAAAAATTGTTAAAATAAAAAATGTTTTATCATTTTTCCACTATTTTTACACATTACCAGATAAAAGAAAATATGTTGTATTCTATAGAAAAATTCACTTTCTTCCGAATTTTTCTTTCCACCAAATTTTTCCTAAATCAAATACAGCCTTCAAGTTGAATGAAATTATCACATGCAAGATCATCAGAATAGAAACAAAAAAATGAGATGTGGTTAGTAGAACGGGTAGGATTGGTTAATTATTTTTCCAACACGTAATTAACAAATGGTGCAAAAATATAAACTAATAATCCAAATCAAGGGGTTTGTTTGTAACAGCCTGATTTGAAATTCGGAATCTGATCATTGCTTTTTATGTAACAATTTATTTTCATTAAAACTGGACTAATTTAGAGGCTATTGATCTTTGATTAACTCCACTTAAGCTTGATTTTGATGGGGATGCCCTTATCAGGAAAAGCGATAATCGTCCTAGCTATGAGTCTAGCACATAGGTTATATTTCTCAAATCCAGACGACTGTCTATAATTAGGATCACACTTGTGGCTCACCATCGAGGTTAGACCTTGTCATTTGCAACGTAGTATCTTTTATTGTTGATTGATCGGGAGCCACACAGATGAACGAGTGACTATGAAGACATACGAGTAAACGTCACGTCTCGACGTTGATTTGTCACGTAATGGGAAAATTAGAAAAAATTTCAACACCAATGACATCATTTTGACTTTTCGTGATGACATATGACACTTTTTAATTGAAGTATTCAGAGTTGATGCGGTCCATTATATTCACCCAAAAATCACTTCAAATGAATGAGTTAGATGGTGTTACAGCTTAGAAACTAGTTAAGTTAATCTTAATAATAAACTTTTTGGCTGTGTTTGGTTTAAGAAAAATTTGAGGGAAGGTAAAATTTGAGGAAAAATGAGATGGAATTCTTTGTTTGATTTAGGCTCTGTTCCTGAGTTTGGAGGGGACGGAAAGGGAAGGAGAAGAAAGGGAAAGAAATGAGAGGAGAGGAATGAGTGTTCTCGAGTTTAGGAAGAATTTGGAGGATAAGAGAAGAAAATAAAAAAATTGACTAAAATACTCGTACATAATATTTGTTATGTTAGTGAACAATCTTTTAATGAAGGTCAAAATGGTCATTTTGCCCTTTTACATCCGTTCCCCCTTCAAATCCGTCCGATATTGGAGGACAAATAAATGGGGATTTTAAGCCCCTCCAAGCCACCCCTCCCCCTCCAAATCCCTCCTATTAAAACTCAGAAACAACCTATTTTTAATTTTTCACATCCCTTCTCTTCCCTTCTCCTCCTAAATCTAACTCAGGAACACTATATTAGGAAAAATTGGGGAATGGAAAATTAAATGAAAAGTTAGATGAAAAATTTGAAATTTTTTTATTTAATTTAAAGAATATTTTAATACTTTCTACAACAATTTTCACTTCAAGATGAAAATAAAATGGATTTTAGGAGGAATTCATTTTCGCTCCTATTTTCTTTTTCCTCGAACTTTCCTCAAACCAGACACAGCCTTTTAGGTTTGATTTGTAAAATATTTACTTGTTTTAGTTTAGTTTGAAAATTTTAATGAACTTTTGAAATATATGTCGATGGTGAGCCTATTTAAATTATATATGTGTGAAAACTTAGTATGTAAAAGAGTTCGATAATTTCTAATTGAGCGGAATCTCACTTCTTAAACTCATAATTTAATATAAAATATTTCTAATAAAATTTAATAAACAAGCCTAATCCAAATTACAATTACGTTTAATCAAATTATCAGCGAGCATAAATGAATCATATACTAGTTCAATGATCATGCTTTGCTGGTTTTATATTTAACGGAGTTTAAATATGATGTTCGAACATAAGTCATTTATTTTCAAATGAATTTTGACCGAGTATATGTCTGAATGACTAACCTGTTGACTCCGACCAAGACGGTGCCGTGCGTGTGAAAATAAAGATTGAGCGTGAGCGCGTGCGTCTTGTCACGCTGAGACACGTGCCGTAGACATGTCTGCCACGCTACTAGTGGAAACGGCGTCGTTTCATAATGGGCCGCAATCGATGTTCTGTTGGCCTACTAGAAACGAGCCCAGGAGCAGGAATGGCTCGTGATCTGTCAAACAAAAACAACGAGACTGTGTGACTGGAACCTGATGAGATTCCATGGTAGTCGATTTGAAGGAGTAAAATGGTGGTGTAAGAATTGTAGATTGTGTGGTAAATAGTAAATTATTAATATATATTTATTTATTTTCATCAGACATATTATAATTTATTCAATTTTAATTAAATAATATTTGATTTTATTTTTATTAAATTTGATTGATTTTTTCAACTAAATCTACGCACATGCTTATCCACGACAAATCAGTAATTATATTTTTATCTCTCTACATTATCTCTGCTTCCTCATTTATTCTCTTGTGGATTTACATATCATTTCATCTAATCTTGTATATACATGAGCATATTCATCGTCTCCTCCAATCTTTCAATCGTACTGGATACTTTCATATCAAACTCGAACAATTCATATTCAAACTTCTTGCCGAAGTTACAAGCTGTTATTCTCTGAAACTTATCTCTGTCCATGTGCTCAAGCACAGAGAATCGATGAAGCCTTGAATGGTCTCTTCTGGTAAGTTGTAGATTTAGAAGCTTCTGGTATCATTAGTAATGCAATTCCACTTCTTCACTATCTTCTGAATAACGATAGAGCTTCTCATCACCATAATCTGCACCAATTGTGGAAGATCTACAACAACTTTTCTGTCATTATTTCTTAGACATTGACACTATCGAGCCAACTGTAGCCATGTATCAATTGTCCAGGCGAAGTTTTAAATTTGTAATGGTGCACTGTTTTGTGAGTTTAATGATGCACTTCACGAATTATGCACCAATGCACTGAGTTTGAATTGTATACCAAAATATATAAATGGTGTGATTTGTGTTTAAAAATGACAAAAAAAAGTTATGGCAAATAAATTAAGTCGTAAAAAATAGAAAAATAAAAAAAATCATGCAACAAATCTAATAGAGAAAAAAATCATAATTCTTAAGTCATTATTAAAAGGAGACAATCATGCCACCAATTCAATGACCCATAAAATAAGAGTTTAATTATATTTTAAAAAATTAGATAACAAATCTATAAAAAAATCATAACTGATGTATGAAATATAAATCAGTGATCAATGATGGTTCATAGTTTATAAATGCAAAATGATTTTCATCGAATCCATCCACCTTACAAATCCAAAGTTATTTTTACTGAATCCCCAACATAATAAGCATACACATCAACATATATATAACAAATTGTTTCATCTCAACATTTCAACACATGATCATATTAGTCAAACATATAAGCATTATAACTCCAACACTCAGAAAAAGCTTTCATTGTCAGTGGCAGACCTATGCATGCTTCAGAGGGGTCATGACCCTGCTAATTTTTTTTTGTCCATGTATAGATATTATTTTAGGTTATGAAGTTGGAATGTTGTTATAATAAACCATCTGAAAATCAAATTGACTCATCTAAAACAAAAAATTTACAACATTTATATCCATTTTTTGTGATTATTTGTTAATTATAGCATCTCAATATTTTTTCTGGATCCGCACATACTTAGTCGTATACGCATAATGAAACACATATATAACACATAACCATACGTAACATATACGACACATAAACAGATAATCAAACACATAAGAAAAAATTAAGCAACTAAAACAATGAATTTACACTTTGAAGATTTTCAAGTCAATGTCTCATTAGATTTGTCATGTGTGTGAGGATGTCCCTCATAAACAATATTACGAAGTATCCACACCATATTTTCTTTGGAGTTGTCTCGATTGGAAGAATATAAAGACTTTTCTCGAACTAGGCGTATTTATCAATACAAATTAAAATTATGATTACTTAAAGAATAAGTCAATTTGTATCTTCTGGTGCATCAAGATCCATATGGCCGCTCATTTGTGTGTACTTACGTATTGCACTACACAGGACGACATGAAATTGTTAGTTACATGACATCAACTAAAGAGAATATGATCGTCTGTTATACTTACCCATTAACGAAACGGACAATGTCATTCCTCTTTGAAAAGACCACTTCGAGACATCAATGTTAACTAACATATGATTGTATACGTAACCAGTCAATACGATTCTTGTATGCGTATACTAAAAGCTAAATGTATGAATTAGCTACAAATGACACATAAATATAGACTATTTACTGTAACACACTGTTGTAAAGAAAAAAGTAACATAAGTCACCATCGATCTTGACATAATTATTCTGACAGTGCGATAAGTCTCTTGCTGTTCCACGATGAAGTCATTCATATTAGTGACTTATATGACGTTAAGGCACCCCGCTCAAATGAATTTGGAGGTGCATTTGACTTCAAGCCACCTTCAAAGTAGGGGTGCAAACAAGTCGAGTCGAGCCGAGTAGTAATGTGTTCATGTTCGTTCATTTAAAATCTCACGAGTTCGAGCTCGAGCCGAGTATTAACTAGCTTTTAAAATACATGTTCAAGCTCGACTCGTTTAATTTTAACGAGTTCGAGCCGAGTTCGAGCTTTACTCGAGCATTTGGATTGATAAAATAAAATTTAATATATATCATAAACGAGTATTTAAACAAGTTTGAACGAGTTTTAAATGAGTTACTCGTTAAAAATCTTACTTTATTGACTAATTTCATAAAAAGGTTCATAGTCGAGTCTAAATGAGCTGTAAACGAGTTTAAATAGAGCTTTTAAATGAGTCCATAAACAAGTCGAATACCTCATTGTTTATGTTTGACTCAAATAATATACATAAGGTACATCTCTTTCATTTACGTTAGATATAATTTATGTTGATTATTGCAGCCATATTCACTAATTTTGAATTTTAGCTCTTGTTACGATAGATTGACATGTTTGAATTTGAATTGCATTCTAACTCAAGTCAGTAAGTCCTCGATTTTTTTAATAGAATTATCAAGCTTCTTATCGAGCTTGTTCATAAACATAAACGAGTCGAGCACCCCTTGCTCATGTTCGGCTCGTTTATTAAATGAGTTTATAATTATTGTTCGTGATCGATCCATTTACAAACAAACAAATAACAAACGAGCTTTCCACTGACAGAATTCTTGTTATTAATTCATCTTTTACTCGGAGAACAAGATTCATTCGATTTCTACTCAGCACATGGCCACGAGCAGCGAGGGTATTAAGGTAATCATACACCCCCGAGTAGATCAATCTCAATCAGCGGTCAGCATATAAAAACATTCTCAGCGATAAAGTAGCAGATCAATCCAAGCCACGCTCCGCCCCTTAAAAATGGCTTCTCCGAAATCCCAACCTCGCACTCTCCATCCCCGCCTCGCAATCATCGTCCTTAGCTTCTTCTCAACCCAACCACTCTCCTCGGCCACCGCCGCCGCTTCCTCTTCCAAATGCACACACCCCCCGATCATCTTCAACTTCGGCGACTCCAACTCCGACACCGGCGGCCTCGTCGCCGGCCTCGGCTACCCCGTGTTCCCCCCCAACGGCCGGACTTACTTCCGGAGATCCACCGGCCGGCTCTCCGACGGCCGACTCGTCATAGATTTTTTATGTAAGTACTGAAACTGATTTGACTGCACTCAATTCTTAATTCACTTGCATTCACCCTTCAGTCAGCTATTACACTGTAGAATGTAGATCAGTTGCGAGTCGGAAATCTAGGGTTTTGAGATGGTCTCGACCATTAATCTGATCTAGCTTTCGTTCTATTGGAATAACGTTGTTTGATTTCGAAAATGGTGAAGCTGTTCGATGTCGGAAATCTGTGAAAATCCAGCATTAATGTGAAACGATTGAGTGCAGTAATTTCAGTACCGTTAAGAAAAACGCAGCGTTTTGATTGAACAAGCTGTGAAACGGCGTGGTAGAGAGTGGTATTTGTCTAGTGCCGGGGCCAGTCTGTTCCTGATTTCACGATTGGTGTTCTTTGTCGGTTACTGCTGGATTGCTTCTTTTTGGATAATCTACTTTAGCATCACGAAGTTTTTATAATTAATATTTGGGACTCAAGGTTAGACTTATTTCAATTTGGCTCCCCGGATTTGTCCAAAGTGTTCAGTTGAGCCCATGGTCAATAGATTTCTGCTTTAAGAAAACTAAAGTAAAATACTAAAAGAGTTTCGGAAGTATCATTATTTTCTCATTTGCAGTTTGAATAACTAAAATTGTAAAAAAAAGGTGTAAATTTTTTTTTGAATTAATTTAGGATGTCATATAAGACTAATTGAATTTAATTCATTTATTACCATTAATCTTATTAAATTTGTTGAATGATAGTGTTGGTTTAAGTACGAAAAAACATCATTTTCTTTGTTTGATCGAAATGATATTGTTTGATTTGAAAACAAACTGATATAGTTTTAACGCACGGATCTAAATCATATATAACATTAGTTAAGAGGTGCAAGTATTTATTTTTGTTTTAGAAAATTAGTAAACAAAAAAATTTCTTGCACCATTATCCACATACAAATTAGTTCTGATCATAATTGAGAAAGTGGTAACAGTTCATGTTCTTTTTAAGTTTTTTCTCAGAAGTTATTGTTGTAACAGTAACTGGGCTACATCAAGCCAATTGAATGAGAAGCTTGAAGGAGTGAAAAAAATGATAGTCATGAAAATTAAGGCTATGAACAAGGATCTAAAGCTGATTTATGAAGATAAATTTTTTGATGAATTATGCCCAATAATGCACCATCAATCACCTAAGAATCATCGGTTTATGACATTACAAGCATTGTTCATGTAAAGCTACAAGAAGATGCTCACAAAGATGAGCTAAATGTCTCCGCAAGATTCGAACCCAAGACCCTTAGTTTTAAGATCAAAATATTTGACCATTTTGGCGCATTGATAGTACCTTCTATTTGGTTTGTACTAACTTATTGAGTAGAGTGAAAATTGCTTTAGAGGCCATTAGATAGTTCATCCCTTCAGGGAGTTATAGTTTTTTTCTTTACCTGGAATTTCAACCGTTGTGCAGGCCAGAGCGTGAAAACCAGTTTCCTGAGCCCTTATCTGGACTCACTTGGGTCTACCTTTACAAACGGTGCAAACTTCGCAATCGTGGGATCGTCCACCCTCCCCAAATATGTTCCGTTCGCGCTGAACGTCCAAGTCATGCAGTTTCTCCACTTCAAGGCCAGGTCACTCGAGCTCAAAACTGCCGGTATCTACACACTCTCCCCTTGATTCTACTAAAAATGATGGAAGAAAAACCTTACCAGAACATATGTATGAACATTGCAGGTAGCAAGGACGTGATTGACAGCCGAGGTTTCCAGGAGGCACTTTATATGATCGATATCGGGCAAAATGACCTGGCTGACTCATTCGCCAAGAACTTAACCTACGCGGAAGTCGTCAACAGAATCCCTTCAGTTGTTACTGAAATTAAAAATGCCATCACGGTCGGTAATCTAATCTCATCTAATCAATTATTTTCGTAAGATCTCTGCGTGTCAATTGTGAACTTCAAACTCGAGGAGCATAGCTTAGGGGTTAAGCTTGGGTTTGCTTTTCCATATACACAGGCGATATACGGCCAAGGTGGGCGGAAGTTTTGGATCCACAACACGGGGCCGCTGGGCTGCATCCCCCAGAAGCTGTGGCTGGTTCAGAGCAAAGACCTCGATTCCAATGGATGCATCTCAACCTACAATGACGCTGCGAAACTGTTCAATGAAGGGCTGAAGCATCTATGCCAGGAGGTCAGGTCAGAACTGAAAGACGCCAGCGTCGTGTACGTAGATATATACTCCATCAAGTATGATCTCATCGCAAACGCCACCAGATACGGTAACCATCCCCAGCAACAACCCACATTTTCCCCTTGAGTCACGCTGACGATATTTTCCTGATGAGAATGCGCCGTCTGAATTCCGCAGGGTTCTCGAATCCGCTAATGGCGTGCTGCGGGTACGGAGGGCCTCCCTACAACTACAACATCAACGTCACCTGTGGCAGGACGGGCTACCGAGTTTGCGATGAAAAATCGCGGTACGTCAGCTGGGATGGGATTCACTACACCGAAGCTGCCAACTCCTTTGTGGCATCAAGAATACTCTCGACAAGTTTCTCCACACCCCCTGTCGCGTTTGACTCATTCTGTCAATGACGGTCATCGTCGCAGAGCTCGCCCTCGCAAAGAGTTGCGGACAAGCTCTTCGGGTTTTTTCTGCTGCTTGTCCTTCTCAGAAAAATCTGACTAAGTTTTTGGTTGTTGTACATTTCGGTTATTGGATGAATGAAAGTTCGAGTTAGATATTGAAATTATAAAGAGTTGAGCTTGAGCATCAACTGAAAGTCAACGCAGTTTCAGAGATAAAACGGCGGCGTTTAGGGTCATTGGGTTTGAATATGAAGATCCAGACACGTTCCTCCCGCGCGCTGAGCTGCCTGTGATTATTTGCTATCGTTCGTACGTACTGCAATGGAACGGCAGCATCAGAGACTTGTAAGATTGCCCGATAAGCACAGATGGGACGAGTTGAGAATGTGGCGGAGGGTGTTCGATGAAGTGCCATGTAAGTGTGTTTAGTTGCGTGGAATTCGTTGGTGGCTGGTGACTTTCAGAATTGGAGGCCAATTGAAGCCCGGATGCTGTTTGATAAAATGCGGGAGTGAAATGCTGTTTCTTGGAATGGGTCGGTTTCGGGGTATGTGAAAATTGGATGATTGAGCAGACGCGCAAGGCGTTTGATGTGACGGGGCCGGCTGAACGCGATGTCAACTCCTGATCGTGCTGCTATATATGTGGAGTGGATTGTAGATGAAGCGGAGATATTATTTCAGAAAATGGCCAAAAAGAATGTGATTTCCTATAAAGTGGCGCGGGCATATTGGAGAGGGTAGGATGGATGAAGCTCTAAGGAGATGTCCATTGAAGGTTTATTGGCAGCTTCGTGTGAGATCATAAATCTTATCTGCTACGTTTGTGTTGATGAGGGAGATGACATATAACCTTTTGATGCGAAGTACCTAAGTGTTTCAGGGAAAAAAACAGAGAAGTTATACTATATTGGTCTTCCATTAGGCTGTGTTTGGTTTAGGGAAAATCTAGTGGAAAGAAAAATGTGGAGGAAAATTGATAAAATTCAATGTTTGGTTTAGATGGAAAATATGAGGGAAAGAAAATAATATGGAAAGTTAGGAGGAAAATTGTAACAGCCCCGATCCCTTACTGTCGATATTGTCCCACACTTAGTCGCCCGTTCGGCGGTGGGTTTTACCTCAAAAGGCCTCGACACTAAGTAAGGAGTCTTAGTCCCTCATAAAGAAGATAAAGATCTCCCACCCAGTCGATGTGAGATGTAACATTCCACCGGGGGCCGTCCTTGGCGACGTGCCTCATTCGACGATATGGCCGGAGACTCTGTCGGACTAGGTGGTCGGCTCTGATACCATGTAACAGCCCCGACCCCTTTACTGTCGATATTGTCCCACACTCTCTCGCCCCGTGCGGCGGTGGGTTTTGCGTTGGTGTGCTGCCTCATTCGGCGAATCTGCACCCAAAAGGCCTCGACACTAAGTAAGAAGTCTTAGTCTTAATTAAGGAAGCTAAGGATCTCCCACCCAGTCGATGTGGGATGTAACAAAAATTAAGATAAATTAAAAGGAGTTTTGAAACTTTCCTTCAAATTTTTTCATTCTAAACCAAACAAAGAAAAATAAGATAGAATCCATGATGGATTTCACTTTCCATCAAATTTTCCTTTCCCTACAATTTTCCCTAAACCAAACACAGCCTTAGTGATTTAAACTTGGGCTTCCAAGATGCTGCTCTTCCTTTGGGACCTGCCTTCGATCGAAATTTTAGCTGGTGGATTCAAAGTGTCACATATACTTTATGTTGAGAATTCCGGCTAACTAACATGAGAGAAAACAGTAAAGAGCACATAAGATTTAACGAGGTTCGGCAGTGTGCCTACGTCATCGGGAGCAAAAGAGCGACTGTGTATTATTGAGAGTGTCGTCGTTGTCGTCGTCGTCGTACCCTATTAGGTTACAGTTACATGGTATTTATAATAGAAACCCTATTCTTATACCATATCGCGGGCCTTTGGCCCCGCAACCCCAAGCCCACTTAATCGTGGCCCACAACTACTAACCTTGTTGTCACAATCCACTGAGATTCAACCCTATGTCACTTCCTGTTCCACTTTGACATAAGCCATTTTTCAGTATATGAGCTATACCCAACAAATCTCCACCTTAGCGAATATCCTGCTCCTTAGGAGATAAAATCCGGGATAACTCATGTCTCAAAGTGGCCTGAGGTTCCTGCTCTTCTAGTTGCTACAAATATTCAACAAGTCCAAACAATCATTGGACTTGTTTGTAGTATCATGCTCCTTTCCCTCAGGAAGCCGAGCTAGCTCCCATGCATCATTTTCCTCAAAGAATCCATCTCTTCTACAATTGCAGCCATCCCTTTATCTTTCTCCTGGCTAGTGATAGCTCCCTGAAAGACATCCGGATCTTCACTACTGATGTGAAGTACATAAGAGACCATGTCTTCAAAACCGAATCTGTCTGGAGGCTTCACATTGGTGCGTCTTCCTCTGTCCCTGACCAGATTGTAGCTCTTCAAATCATCGGTACTTGAGGTATCAGGTGCTGAAGTAGAATTATCAACTTTCTCTGTTGATGTTGGAGTCTGCTCTAAATCCAACCGCACCTTTTCTTCATTCTGTTGCAGCATAGACTGCTCATCAAAGACTGCATCTCTACTGATCACCACCTTCTTTGCTACCGGATCCCAAAACTTGAATCCCTTGACACATTTCTTATATCTCAGAAAGAGAATCCCTTGACACATTTCTTATATCTCAGAAAGATGCACTTCTTGGATTTTGCATCAAGCTTTGATCTCTCATCACTAGGTACATGCACATAAGCGGGACAACCAAAAATCCATAAGTGATCAAAACTAACAGGTTTACCTGTCCATACCTCTTCTGCAACTTTTCCTCCCAATGATGCTCGTGGTGATCTATTGATGATGTGGCATGTCATATTCACAACCTCTGCCCAAAAGCTTTTAGGGAGTCCTGCATTCAATCTCAAGCATCTCGCCCTTTCAGTCAAAGTCCTGTTCAATCTTTCGGCAACACCATTACGTTGTGGTGTCTTACGCACTGTGAAGTGCCTCTGAATCCCATTCTCCTCACAGAATTTTTGAAATTGCGAATCTGTATACTCTGTGCCATTATCCGACCTCAAACACTTGATATTTCTCCCTGTTTTATTCTCCACCTCAGCTCTCCATATCTTGAACTTGTTGAAGACTTCAAATTTCTGTTTCAAGAAATACACCCAAACTTTTCTGGAAAAATCGTCAGTAAACGTAACATAATAAACAGATCCACCCATTGACCTTTTTTTGACAGGGCCCCATACATCATAATGCACATAATCAAGAATCCCTTTAGTTGTGTGTCTTCCAGTCTTGAAACTGATTTTAGTCTGCTTCCCAAGAACACAAAACTTGTAAAATTCCAGTTTGCAGTTTTTAACACCATGCAACAGATTCCTTTTATGCAGTTCAGTCATACCTCACTCACTAAGATGATCAAGATGCATATGTCATAACTTTGAGCTATCATCATGTGACTCAACAGAATGAACTCCACCTACAACTGTACTCCCTAACAGTTTATAGATATTCCCCGTAGTCAGCTTTCCTTTCATCACAGTAAACGCACCTTTAACAACCCTTAATGGTTTTCTTATCCTCATCTGCCTTAGAAATAAAACCATTATAATGCAAAGTGCCCAAGGATATAAGATTCTTTTTCAATTCAGGTACATGTCTAGCATCACACAGTATTCTCACTATCTCATCATGCATCCTAATTCTGACTTCACCAATACCAGCAATATTGCAACATGTATCATCACCTAGATAGATAGAACCAGAATTAACTGATCTGTATGAGGAGAACCACTCCCTGTTGTGCGTGATATGATAAGAACATCCCGAATCAAGAATCCAAGCATCCACGAACTGAGTAGTTTAAACCGAAAGCATATCGTCATCGCTGCAATCAGAATCATTCTGCGCCACATTCACAGACTTCGATGATTTCCCGTTTTTCCCATCAGTCTGCTTATTTCACATTGGACAATCCTTCTTCATATGTCTCGGCTCCTTGCACTTGTAGCAAAAAATTGTCTTCTTGCCCTTTGATTTTGATTTTGAGTTCCGTTTTCCAGAACCATCATTCTCAGACTTTCTCCCACGGTCCTGACTGCTTTTGACATACAAACTGTCAGCTTGTGAAGAATTCTCCCCTACATTCTGCTTTCGCTGGTGTTGGGCCAACAAGACTGTAGTAATCTCTTCAACTTTGATAGTTTCTTTTCCGTATGTCAAAGTGGTCACCATGTGTTCGTAAGAATGAGGCAACAAACACAATAAGATCATTGCTCTATCTTCATTCTCAATCTTCACCTCAAGCTGCACAAGATGATTTGATTAAAGACATTCACGTGCTGAGCCAAATCACTCCCTTCTTGCATCTTCCGCCCGTACAACTTCTGCTTTATATACAATTTATTTGTAAGGGATTTCGACATAAGCTGAGACTCCAACTTCTTTCAGATTTCTCCTGGGGACGACAAACTCATCACGTGGTACATAACCTCGTCTGCCAAACACAGTCGTATCGTTCCTGCAGCTCGCTGCTGCATATCCTCTCAATCCTCGTCCTTCATTGATTCAGGCTTCATAGGTTTCAAAGCTTTCAGAATCTCTTGCTGCGCTAACAGATCCTACACCCTTGTCTGCCACAATCCGAAATTACCGTGACTATTGAACTTGACCAACTCGAATTTAGCACTTGACATAGCCATCTCAACTTTGCTCTGATACCACTTGTTGAGAATTCCGGCTAACTAACAAGAGAGAAAATAGTAAAGAGCACATAAGATTTAACAAGGTTCGGCAGTGTGCCTACGTCCTCGGGAACAAAAGAGCGACTGTGTATTATTGAGAGTGTCGTTGTCGTCGTATCCTATTAGGTTATAGTTACATGATATTTATAATAGAAACTCTATTCTTATAGCAAACCGCGGGCCTTTGACCCCGCAACCCCAAGCCAACTTAATCCTGACCCACAACTACTAACCTTGTTGTCACCATCCACTGAGATTCAGCCCTATGTCACTTCTTGCTCTACTTTGACATAAACCATTTATCAGTATATGAGTTATACACAACACTTTAGTAACATGATTTTATAATGTTGATGAATGTTCCAATACAAGGTTACATGCCTCAATTTCTTTGTCACAACAAAAGGTTTTGTAACAAGTGATCAATAGTCTTTTCTTCCAAAGGCTTCAGTTCGCAACCTTGCACGGCCAAACACGAGGTTTTCAGCTAGCCTAGATGAGCGAAACTCAATGCATACATGCTCCGTGAAGAGAATGATTCAACATTCATTAGCCTATCCCCAGTCAACAAAAGGAAGAGGAGGGTATCCACCTTCGGGAGGGGGCTTCAGCGATGGAGGTAGGTTGTCCCATGATATCCCCAAGCTACTGCCAACTGCAGTACCTGCACCAACCACAACATGGAAGTCCCACAAGCCACAACTTCAAGCAAGCAAGACCTTCGACTGTAAACAAGCAAGAACTTGCCTGGAAAAGAACCTCCGCCATATACTTGGGATCCAGCGCCTGGTGGCGGCATAGCGCCAATCACTGCAAGTCCATACCCCAACTCATCAACTCAGGCCACAAAATTCACACACTGCAAATCCTACATCAAGAGCTTCGACAACAAACACAATTGCATATCAAGATTCAACTCAGCTGCAGTTCTAGCTCATAATAACAAAAGCAATCATGCACTCACTCACCATGAGGTACTTGACCTGGAAAATTGTCAGTCTTGGGATGGAGATACTTGCAAGAATCACCATAAGCGCAGAACCCCTGCAACGGTCACACCCCAAAAACCCTAAAAACCTCTACCATGTCCAATCCATCTGAAACCACATCCACCAAAAAAAAAAACCCTAATCTGCAGAAACGAAGGTTTACAGTTTTGACAAAGCGATTGCAGACTCCGGCTCCGAACCCCTCCGCGCACAGCTGGCTGGGATCTGCAGCAAGCAACAGAAGAAAACAAAGGGTTGACGAAGATCGAAAACGAAAATCAACTGGCTGCGTGATTGATCAACAGCGGCAACCTTTGAATGAGTTGTACCAGATGGATCGAGCACGCTGGTGCTGCAGCCCCTGCAAATGGCGCTTGCGTGCGTACGGCGTGTCCTGAAACTCCTTGTCGCAGTAATCGCAGTAGTACTTCCCAAGAGGCATGTCGCGAGCGTCGACAAAGCTTCGATTTTGCTGCGACAATGGCGATCCAATGTTCGATCCGTCCCAGAAAACGAGCCTCCTCTGTTCGTTTCTACCTGCTGTTGGCAGAACGAAACTCACTGTGACCAGATAAGATATTTAAATATTTATCTGATGGTCCGTCGCTAAAAGTACACGTGTCTGGCAGAGTAGTTTCATGGCGTGGCGGGCTTGTGCTAATGGCAATAAGAAAAAAAATCTGGAAATGAGTTTACTCGCAATGAAAACGCTGACCTTCGCCGTCGGCTCGCTCTCATCCGATCCAATAATTCAAGCGTATCGCCGTCCAGGTGAGCTACCTGACCTGGCTCTCTGGGTCTCATTTTTCATGGAGGCTGCGATTTTGTGGTATTTAATTACGTTTTATCCGAGAAATGGAAGCGATTTTTGAGCTTGAGGCTTGAGATTTTTTGGTACTTTTTAGGGTTTGGAGTTGAGGGATTGAGGAATTTTGTAAATGAATCGTGTCTGAAGATTTTTGGAATTGGGGTTTTCTTGTTGTTTTTGCGATTTGGGGAATGCCCAGATTTGTTGCGCTCCAAGGCTTGATTTGGAATTGAGCTGAACTGAAATCTGTTTGATTTGAATCTCAGATGCGAGGGACTATTTGCTCGTGGATCTTGATTTTCTGATCAGTTTATGGTGACAAGTTCAGTGCCAGGATCTGTCTGAACTGTGGAGGATAATTCCATGGCGGAACATAAAAATGGCGCTGTCAAGGCTAGGCCTTCGGAAGGGAAGGCGTCAGCAGGAGCCTACACAATCAATCTCGAGAATTTCAGTAAGCGGCTGAAGTCATTTTATGCCAACTGGAATCAGCATAAAGCTGATTTGTGGGGCAACTCGGATGCTCTTGTGGTGGCAACTCCCCCAGCTTCGGAGGATTTGAGATACTTGAAATCTTCGGCTCTCAACATATGGCTGCTTGGCTATGAGTTTCCAGATACTATTATGGTGTTCACAAGAAGGCAGGTTCATCTGTTGTGTAGTCAGAAGAAGGCCTCGTTGATTGAAGTTGTTAAAAAGCCAGCGAAGGAAAGTGCTGGTGTGGATGTCGTGATGCATGTCAAGGCCCGTGGTGATGATGGGACTTCCCAGATGGATACTATGTTTCGTGCAGTCATTGCTCAGTCCAAGGATGATATTCCGATTGTTGGACACATAGCTAGAGAGGCTCCGGAAGGGAAGTTCTTGGAGACGTGGGACGAAAAGTTGAAAAGTTCGAATTTTCATCTGTGTGATGTGACAACCGGCTTTTCTGATCTATTCGCCGTAAAGGATGGAATTGAACAAACCAACGTGAAAAAGGCTGCGTACTTAACTTCGTCCGTGATGAGGCATTTTGTTGTCCCGAAGCTTGAACAGGTGATCGATGAAGAAAAGAAGGTTTCCCATTCTTCATTGATGGATGACACCGAGAAGATCATACTCGAACCTAGTAAAATAAAGGTGAAGTTAAAGGCTGAGAACATTGACATCTGCTACCCTCCTATCTTTCAGAGCGGCGGGGAATTTGATCTTAAACCAAGCGCTTCAAGCAATGATGATAACCTTTATTATGATCCTACCAGCGTGATTATATGCGCAATCGGTTCCCGCTACGGCAGCTATTGCTCCAATGTAGCTAGAACTTATTTGATAGATCCGAATGCTGCGCAGAGCAAGGCTTATGAGGTTCTCCTTAAAGCTCACGAGGCAGCAATCAGTGCTTTAGTACCTGGGAAAAAGATCTCGACTGCATATCAGTCTGCAATATCGGTAATTGAGAAGGATGCCCCTGAGTTGCTCGCTAGTTTGACTAAGTCTGCTGGAACGGGGATTGGGATCGAGTTTCGAGAGTCTGGGCTTGCTCTCAACGCCAAGAATGACCGTGTGCTGAAGCCGGGAATGGTCTTCAACGTGTCTCTTGGCTTTCACAACTTGCAATCAAACTCGAAAAATCCCAAAACTGACAAGTTTTCAATGCTGCTTGCTGACACAGTTGTAGTCAGTGAGAAAGCCCCGGATGTGGTTACATCTATGTGCTCCAAAGCAGTGAAGGATGTGGCGTATTCGTTTAATGAGGACGGTGAGGATAATGAAGAAGAACGGCCTAAAGTGAGATCTCAAGTCAGAAACGGGGCCGCATTGTCATCTAAGGCTATTCTCAGATCGGATAAGCAAGAGATGTCAAAGGAGGAGCTGAGAAGGCAGCACCAAGCAGAACTTGCTCGCCAGAAGAATTTAGAAACTGCTAGGAGGCTTGCTGGTGAAGGCGCTGGACCCAGTGACAACCGAGGCACACAGAAGGCAGCTGGTGATCTGGTGGCGTACAGGAATGTCAATGACGTCCCTACTCCGAGAGATCTGATGATACAAGTCGATCAAAAGAATGAGTCCATTCTTATACCAGTTTACGGAACTATGATTCCCTTCCATGTTGCGACCATCAAGAGCGTGTCGAGTCAGCAAGATGGTAGTCGCACCTGCTACATTCGTATAATTTTCAACATACCTGGGACCCCTTTCAATCCACACGATGCGAGTACTCTGAAGCACCAGGGATCAATATATCTGAAAGAAGTTTCCTTTCGCTCGAAAGATCCCAGGCACATTAGTGAAATTGTTCAGCTCATTAAAACCCTCCGCCGACAAGTTGCGTCGAGGGAGTCTGCCAAAGCTGAAAGGGCGACTCTGGTTTCCCAAGAGAAGCTGCAACTTTCTGGGGCCAAATTTAAACCAATTCGACTGCCGGATCTTTGGATCCGTCCTCCATTCGGTGGTCGTGGCAGAAAGTTAACTGGTTCACTAGAAGGCCACACCAATGGGTTCCGGTATGCAACCTCTAGGCCTGATGAACGCGTGGATATCATGTACAACAATGTGAAACATGCGTTTTTCCAGCCTGCTGAGAAAGAAATGATCACGCTCCTGCACTTCCATCTGCACAATCATATTATGGTCGGGAACAAGAAGACCAAGGACGTGCAGTTCTACGTTGAGGTGATGGATGTGGTGCAGACTGTTGGAGGTGGGAAGAGGTCCGCCTATGATCCAGACGAGATTGAAGAAGAACAGCGGGAGCGAGCCCGTAAGAACAAAATCAATGCTGAGTTTCAGAATTTTGTGAACCGAGTTAGTGACCTGTGGGGACAACCGCAGTTCAAGAGACAGGATCTTGAGTTCGACCAGCCCCTGAGAGAGCTCGGCTTCCATGGGGTCCCCCACAAGTCGTCGGTTTTTATATCTCCAACCTCAACCTGTTTGGTTGAGCTCACCGAAACGCCTTTTGTGGTGATCACACTGGGTGAGATCGAAATTGTTAACTTGGAGAGAGTTGGACTTGGTCAGAAAAATTTCGATATGACCGTAGTTTTCAAGGACTTCAAAAGGGATGTTCTCCGGATAGACTCCATTCCTTCTACGGCGCTTGACGGAATCAAAGAGTGGCTCGACACGACGGGTCTCAAGTACTACGAAAGCAGATTGAATCTTAACTGGCGACCTATACTGAAGACTATTACTGATGATCCGGAGAAGTTCATAGAGGATGGTGGATGGGAGTTTTTGAACATGGAAGTAAGTGATTCGGATTCAGATAGATCAGAGGAGTCTGACAAGGGATACGTGCCGTCTGATGTCCAATCGGATTCGGGATCAGAGGAAGAGGATGCTGACAGCGAGTCACTGGTCGAGTCTGAAGATGATGAGGAAGAGGATTCTGAGGAGGGCTCTGAAGAAGACGAAGGCAAGACATGGGAGGAGCTAGAAAGGGAAGCAAGCAATGCCGACAGGCAGAAAGAGGCTGAGTCTGATAGTGAAGAAGAAAGGAGTAGAAGAAAGATGAAGGCTTTTGGAAAAGCACGAGCTCCAGACAAGCGGCATTCTGGTGGAAGTAGCAGCATGATCAAGAGGCCTAAAATGAGATGAATGCACATCATCGGGGTAAAAGCCCATCTCTTGCCTTGACCAAGCACCCACCTGCTGGTCTTAGCAGCCGATCAGCAGCGCCGGTGCTATCCCGCTGCAGAACTTGTGTTGTTAGTATTTTTGGCTTCCAGCTGAAGAGTAGCAGTTCCTTGGTGTGCCCTGCCTGGTTGGTAGTTTTCAGAACACTCATTTATTATCTTCTGGGAGGCTTCTTTCTTTCCTGTAATCGGTCTCGATATAACTTTCGTGTAGAAGTAATCTGTCTGGCTTTCAGATCAATATTTTCAGTTAAAAAATTCCTCCGTCAATTGAATTTTATGGTGCTGACATGGCTTGCAGGTGGTGACAATCGTGCCACCCAGATCTCCCGACATATGGAAGCAGCTACATTCGTGATACGCCCCCATAAAAAACACACAAAACCAAAGCTACAAGCACATTGCTATCCGAGGTCAGCAAACATAACATCCAGTTTGAATTATCCCCAAAAACCTGGAAGTCACAAACAGGGTAATAAATGCATAGCGGGGCGATTTAAGCTTTACTTCTTCTAGCTTAGTCTTCTGCTGTCTAGATGTAAACAGTCTGAGCAGAAGAGCCAGAAGCAATGTGCTATTTAGCTACAGAGGGGAGGAGGATCCTACTAAGTCAAAGTCAGCCTTTACCGAAACTTGGGCCTCTTTTGAAACCCGCCACTGCTTCCGCCAGAACGAGATTTTCCAAATGCCTTCATCTTCCTCCTTTTCCTCTCATCTTCACTGTCCGACTCATTCATATCCCTGTCTGCATTGCTGGCTTCCCTCTCCAACTCCTCCCAGGTTTTCCCTTTCTCTTCCTCTGACTCTACCTCAGAATCCTCCTCCTCACCATCTTCAGACTCCACCAAGGATTCACTATCAGACTCATCATCCTCAGATTCTGAATCAGGCTCTGCATCAGATGGCTCATATCCTTGGTCTGACTCCTCAGACTGTTGTTCACTGTCTGAATCACTGGCTTCCAAATTCAAGAACTCCCATCCACCATCTTCCAGGAATGTTTTGGGGTCATCTGTGATGGTCTTCAGTATGGGGCGCCAGTTGAGATTTAGCCTGCTTTCATAATACTTCAGGTCAGTTGTGTCCAGCCATTCCTTAATAGCATCCAGTGATGTTGATGGGATTGAATCGATTCTCATGACATCACGCTTGAAATCCTTGAATACAATGGCCATGTCAAAGTTTTTTTGCCCCAGCCCAACCCTCTCCAAATTAACTATCTCAATCTCGCTCAGTGTAATCACAAGAAAAGGGGTCTCGATAAGTTCAACCAGACAGCTGGAAGTTGGCACAATGAATGCAGAAGCTTTGTGAGGGACACCATGGAACCCTAGCTCTCTCAGAGGCTGATCAAACTCAAGATCTAACCCTTTGAACTGAGGTTGCGCCCATAGATCATGGACCCTGTTCACAAAACTCTGGAAATCCATGTTGATTTTGTTCTTCCTGTGTCTCTCCCTCTGCTCCTCTTCAATCTCATCTGGATCATAGGCAGATCTTTTGTTGCCTCCCAAAGTTTGAACCACATCCATCACCTCAACATAAAACTGCACATCCTTAGTTTTCTTGTTACCAACCATGATGTGGTTATGCAAATGAAAATGAATAAGAGTTATCATTTCTTTTTCGGCTGGCTGGAAAAATGCATGCTTGATGTTTCCAAACATGACGTCTACTCGTTCCTCAGCCCTTGAAGTGGAAAATCGGAATCCATTCGTATGAGCTTCTAAGGTACCTATCAACAGAGCCCCCTAGTTAGGAAAGATGTAACTCTTTGATGGTTTGTGAATAAAAATACGGATGCACAGAAGGCAAAGAAAATAGAATAGCTACCTGTCAACTTTCTTCCACGACCACCGAACACAGGACGGATCCACAAGTCGGACAATCTTATAGGCTTGAATTTGTTCCCTGCAATAATCAGTTTCTCTTGTGAGACCAACGTCGCCCTTTCAGCCTTCTCTGATTCCCTTGCCATGACTTGTCGTCTGAGAGTTTTGATTAATTGGACCACTTCGTTGGAATGTCTTGGATCCTTGGATCGCATTGATACTTCTTTTAAGTAGATACAATTCTGGTACTTCAGTGTGTTACTATCATGAGGATTAAAAGGAGTGCCCGGGACATTAAAGATAATCCTTATATAAGCATTTCTGTTGGTGTCCTGCTGGCTGCTGGCAGTTCTGATTGTAGCAACATGAAAAGGCACCATGCTTCCATTAATGGGCAGGAGAACTGCTTCATTCTTTTGATCAATTTGGATCATTAGTTCTCTGCGAACAGGCAGTTCATTGACATTTTTATATGCCACCAGTTCACTTGAACTTCTTGCTGAGAAGCGACCATCCCCTGCAGCTGCCCCACCACCAGCTAGACGCCTAGCAGTTTCCTCATTCTTCTGTCTGGCAAGTTCAGCCTGATGCTGTCGACGCAGCTCCTCTTTTGACATCTCCTGGTTATCAGAGCGAAGTGTTGCTTTAGACTGAAGTGACTCTGCAGCAGTAACAACGTTTTGAACCTTTGGTTTCTCTTCCTCCTCTTCTCCGTCATTGAATGAATACGCAATGTCCTTGACAGCTTTGGAAATCTTTGATGTCAGAACTTCTGGCTTTGGCTTCACAATGACAGTATCAGCGAGCAATAGAGAATAGTTCTGGCTCTTCGGCTTGTTTATTTCAGTACGTAAGTTTTGAAACCCAATTGACACATTTAAAACCATGTTCTCCTTCAGAACATTAACGTTTTTGGAATTGAGGTTTAATCCAGACTCTCGAAATTCAAGGCCAATGCCTGTTCCCGCTGATTTTGTAAGATTAGCCAATAATTCAGGGGCATTTTTCTCAACAACTGACAAAGCTGCCTGATAAGCATCGCTAGACTTATTCCCGGGCTTCAACGCACTGATTGCTGCTTCTTGAGCTTTCAGTAAAACTTCATAAGCCTTGATCTGCGTTGACGTGGCATCGATCAGTATGGTCCTTGAAACATTTGAGCAGCAACTGTTGTAACGAGACCCAAGCGCACAAATGATGACACTTCCAGAATCATAGTACAGATTTTCATCATCACTTGCAGCACCAGGCCTGAGATCAAACTTGCCACCACTTTGAAATATGGGAGGGTAGCAAATGTCAATATTTGATGCTTTCAGCTTCAATTTTATCTTACTAGGTTCTAGTATGACCGTTTCAGTATCATCCATCAGGGATGAGTGAGTAACCTTCTTCTCTTCATCAATAATGCTCTCAAGCTTTGGGACCACATAATCCTTCAAGACAGATGCTGAGAGGTAGGCAGCCTTCTTGATGCATTCAATTTCATTATCATCCTTGACAGCAAACAAGTCAGAGAGCCCACTTGTTATGTCTGCGAGCTGGACCTTTGATTCCTTAAGCTTGTGAGACCATGCCTCTAAAAGTTTTCCTTCAGGAATCTCTTTTGCAATATGTCCAACAACAGGTATATCCTCTTTTGATGAAGCATGAATAGCGCGAAATATGGAATCCATAAGAGCCTCACCATCATCAGTTTTCACCTTGATGTGCATCACAACTTCCACACCAACAGCCTCCTTTGCTGGTGATTTCACAACTTCAAGCAAAGTTGCCTTCTTCTGGCCACACAGGAAATGGATCTGCTTCCTGGTAAAGACCAGGATCGTCTCAGGAAACTCAAATCCAAGCAACCACATGTTCAATGCTGACGACTTCAGATACCGAATATCATCTGAAGCAGGAGGTGTTGCAACTGAAAGTGCATCAGAAGCTCCCCAAAAATCATTCTTATGCTCATTCCAATGAGCATACAACGCTTTCAACCGCTTGCTAAAGGTAGTCAAATTAATAATGTATGGATTCGCAGCTGAAGGAGCAATGTTATTTGCAGCAGCAGTTCCATTACCATTTCTTTTATCAGCCATAGATAGAAGTTTGAGCGTGACTATGCTGCAAAACAAAAAACGGAAAAAAATGAACATAACTGAAATCTGAGAAATTACATAACGGTCAGCCTATACATAACGGCCAACATGCCGTGCAACTTCAAAATTACAACCATAAGTAGCACTACAAATAAACACACACCAAAAATCTCCATGAATGTAAAAAAACCTGCGTTCAACAAACACACCAACCCAAGTACTCTCCGCTGACGCCATTATGTAAATCACAAAAGAATCATGCCTGCTAAGCACTTCATCTATCTTTTTAAACATGTAGATTTACAACATATTTCTGATACCACTTTCTTCAAGTCCATTTACGTATCAACTTCTAATACCAACAGTCAAAAAGCACATCATGAATTGCTAGAAGCTTCCAAGAAGTGCAGCTTCAAAGTTCAAACCCTAGTTTTCACAAATTCTGCACCACAAAATAATAACATGCTTCGCCCTCTAAAGAACCAATTAGCATCTCCAAACAATGATTCAAGGCACCAAACAAATATGATTTTCCATTTTCAACCATTTTCCAACATACAAAACCCAGAAAAACCCCAAATCGAAAAGCCACCAACTTTACGCAAAAAAAAAAAAATCGAACCTGGAGTCAATACAAAGGTTAGGTACAGTTCCGAGCCGCGAGGACAAATAGGATCAAACAGCATAAAAAACAGAGCACTTAAATCAAGCATCAAACCCCAAATTACCAGTGGAGCGACGTCCGAAAACCAAATGCTAGGGTTTGAAACGCGAAAACTCAACCGGTTTCCCCTATTCGGTTCCGGCACGGTTCCCGAGGAAGCGATTCGCGGCGCTGAAATATATTAGGGTTTAGAGAACGGGAACGAGAAGGAGTCTCGACGCGGCAGCGGCAGCGGCGTCGAGATCAACAGCAGATGCAAACGCTGATCATCAGAGCGGAGAAGAAGTTGACAGCGAAAATCTTGGCGGGGGATTTTGGGGGACTGCAGCCAAATCGCGGGCGAAAGTGAAAACGTGAATTGCTGAACGATTTCCTTTTCTTATGAATTTTCGTTTCAAAACGGTACCGTTTTTCTCCGACTGTGTTCTGCAAGTGCACCGCCCATTGGAACTGGCCCGGTCTCGGTTGAAAGTGGTACTGTTCGAATTGGAACGGTTCAATTGCAATCGGTACATACCGAATTGGAACGGTTCAATTCAAAAAATCGATTAACCTAGTCTTGGTTGGTTCGAGTACCAACCAAACAATCATAACGACATCCTTCTAAATTGCGCAGCACCAGATACGAATCGAGTTTGATGAAATTAAATTAATTTTTTATTAAGTTTATATATCAAATTTAATTTTTGAATTTATCACCGCAGATATTTAATGAATATTTTCTATTTTCTCATTGCGTGAAGATTTAAGTAAAAAAACAACAGTACCGACAAAACCCAAACATGCAGTGATGCGACATCATTAATATAAACTACAAACATGTTGTCATTCAGCAACACACACTTCCCTCAAGATCCACTGCTTTCTTTATTTTCGATATTAACTGACACCCAAAAGTGTTTAACAGATCAGGCTTCAATCTGTCAGCAGTTCAAATCTGAATGTGGGTTTAATTTTGCTTAAGTGAATGCGCACCTCCACCGTATCTAAATGTGCGGAAAAACGATACCCAATATCACCGGCCCAACACCCTAGTTCAGTGGTGGAGCTTAGTATGAAAGAATTTCTCTTTGTCAAAGCACAAGATTTGCGCTTGGATGGTTTTTAGGAGTTGTCTCCCCCACAAAGCTGAAACTTCTAAAGTTTATGGAGGTTGATAGCCCATCTTGCCCCTTGTGCGAAAGCGAAGATGAAGACCAAGACCACCTTTTTGGAAGTTGTCCATTTTTCTCTTCTATTTGGTCCTCCTTGTGTGACTGGATGGGTACCCAGTGTATTGGCTCCACCTGGACCTCCAGAACAAATTGGTTTCATCAATTTCCCTTTCCCTCGAGCGTTTGCAAGACTCTAGCAGCCTCAGCTTTTTGTGCGGCGATATACTACACATGGAGTTGCAGAAACAGAAAATTTTTTAAAGCTAGACCTCCTGATTGGACTGCTTCAGCCAGATCCATCATTTGTTTATTGAAGAGAAGACTCTGGTCGATGAAAGGATGCAGGAAATTCAGAAGAAATGCTTGGGTAAATGCCTTCTTAGTTGCCAATGGCGTAGAGTGAAGTAGTTATGTTTGTTTTCTTAGCTGATTGTTCAGCTCCGTGCTCCAGGATTGTTTGAGCGTCCTGTATGTTTTGAAGTTTTTGGATTATTTAGGTTGATTTGTGTAAGTTATGCTGTTTCCCTTTTAGGAGCGCTTGGTTTCATTACAACTATTGTTTTCTCACCCTACATATTAATCATAAATGTTATATATATAGATTGACCAGTTCATTGCTGGATCTATTTCTCCTCCTACTCTCTCTCTCCTCGCCCTCCACCATTAATACACATTGCACTCCACTCAGATTGGATCTGTGAGTCTCTCTCTTTCAACTTCTTGCTGCAAGATTGGTGCAGGTGCTAGCCCGCGCAGAAGATAGTTGTACACATATAGTGGAGTAGGGTGTCTGAGATTGGAGATATCTGGAGATGGC
>NQLW01000057.1:612241-624659 GCA_002312845.1 Kalanchoe fedtschenkoi
CAAGTATTAGGTTCATGGTACTTCACCACATTCAAAACCTCACTTGAACTGAAATGTTTATAAATGATGTGTATGTACCTCATTGGCATTACGCCCATAGTCCACTGGATCTCTGCCAGTAATTGCTTCCAGAAGCACAACCCCAAAACTATAAACATCACTCTTCTCATTTAAAAGGCCAGAATTTGCATATTCAGGGGCTACGTACCTACACAGATTTGGCAAACAAAAACAAAAAACAAGAACATGTTAATTGCAGTTTGCTCTCATACTTTTGAGCTGAATCACTTATTAAATGAATTAGAAGTTTGAAAAAAAACGGGAGGTTCCGTTCAAACATTTTCTTACCCAAAAGTTCCCATAACTCGGGTTGTTATGTGACTTTTGCCAGCACCAAGCAGTTTGGCCAGACCAAAATCAGATATTTTTGCATTGAAATTCTCATCAATCAATATGTTACTTGACTTGATATCCCGGTGCACCACCTTTGGCTCGATGGCCTCGTGCAAGTAGGCAAGGCTGCAGCGCACAAAACATGACTTACAGTAAGAATCCAAAATTGTATAATGAAATTGAACCCAAAAAAAAAATCTAAGACTTACGCCTTAGCTGTGCCAAGAAGAATCTTCATGCGAGCTTCCCATGTAAGATATCCATGTTGGCGCATAGCTCCATGAAGCCATTGTTCCAAATTCCCATTGTTGACATACTCGTACACCAGCAACCTGCAGTCACATTTCATAAAAATATATGGATCATTCAATTTTGGAAGAGATTGACAATGATATCTGGTATTAAATTCTGGATTTTGTAGTTCCAATTAAATTCTCAAGTATTTATAAAAAAAATGAAAAAACCTCAATCCATAAGTAGGTACCTGTGTGTCCCTTCAACACAATATCCCAAGAGCCGAACCAAGTTTTTGTGGCGGACATGGCCAATAGCTTCAACCTCCACCTGAAACTCTTTCTCTGCCTGGCCGCTGAAAGTAAAGAGTTTTAGGCTTACTTCAAGTCTTCAAGTGACTCTTATAGAAAGGAATAAGGAGTTGCAATTTAGGAGATAAAAGGAGAAAGACACTGGCGACTGTTGGCACTCATTGGAAACTTACAGATTGTTGAGGAGTTTTTTGACAGCTACTGGATTCCCGTTGATCAATTGACCCTGATATACAATCCCATAACCACCTTCACCAATGATATTGTCTTTTGAGAATCTATTAGTTGCGAGTTCAAGATCTCTTAATGTAAACCAGTGACCCCATCCCAAGTGAGAAAACTCGGGTAGCCCGACTAAGGGAGAAGGAGCACTAATGGGGTGTGAAGAAGACGGTTTATGGACCGAAACAATCTCACCGTTCCCCTCCTCTCCTGAGTGTGATCCTAAATTATGGAACGAGCCTGATTGACTACTGTCATCCCCATTCTTCGTTTTTCCCATACCCAAATGGACCATGACCTTGTCTGATTCTTTTTCACTGGTCTTGTCATGAATGGTTAGCAAAATTCCTTCACGTGGAGTAAATCCATTGGTTGAAACCTGCTCCACCCGCACTTCTTTGATTTCCTTAGACACTGTTGGGATCTGGCTTAGAGGAAGATTTTTGTTTCTAGCTCTCCTCGACTTCTTTCGTGAAGTAAAGCACAACAATAATATAAGTATAACAACGATAAAAAGGACAACTGCGACACCAATGATCCCCCACACCCTGATGCCCAATACAGTCTTCTGAGAGAGACCTGTACTGAGATCAGATGCCATACCGGAGCTGGCCTACAGGAGACCTTCAAGATGGCAATGCACCTGACTCAACCTATTTTAACAAGACAATGTGCAGCAAATTAGCTACTCTCTACAAACTTCACGGCATAAGACAGTTGAGCACTACTGCACAATCATATCATATCATATACAAAATAACTCTAGAAACTAAGCCAAATTACATTCCATCAAACCATTCCTCACAAATCAGCAACGGACCAACCTCAAACACTGCTTAAGCATACATTTGTTCAGCAAAACAACTTTGTGAATATTTCAGAAGTATTTCACACAGACCACAAATCTCATACCTGTCCAATGGGAGAGAACACAGCAGCCAAGCTTCAGATTCCAGATCTCACCAAGTAGATTGTAGCAAACTCCAGAAACAAATACTAAACTCAAACCCTAGATCTTAGACCACAGATACTCCATTTAACTACATAACAAACATACATGAGTTTGGTTATAGCATAAAGCACAATTGATTGAGTAAATCTAAGTTGAGATGGAGCTTTCAGACAACCGAAGGCAGAAGCAGCCCACCTCTTTGAACCCAAAAACCAGCAACACCATGGACAAAAAGAGCAAATCTTTTAAGCTAGTGTCAAGGGGACACAAAATGGGAATGTGGGGATGGCGGTGGCTGGGAGAAGAAGAAGAAGAAGAAATGGGGTTATCAGAATTAGGTGATGAATGAGACCAGAAAAGAAAGAAGGAGAAGAAGAGGGGGGAGAATAGCTTTACAAGACAGTAATAAAAGGTACTGCTTTCTTATGATTACGACTGTTTATTAGTAATAAAATAAACAGCTTTTCTTTCATTTTCTGCGTCCCCAAAGATGCACAAAGTGGTTTTCTCTGCCGGATCTGGAAAAGATGTGATTTTTACAGTGTTTTTGCAGACAGGTGCACATGAGCTATGGTGGGTTAAAGCTTGTTTCAAGGAAGGGAAATCAAATCAGCAAATGAGATTGGTGAAACTGAATTTGAGATTGATAGGAAGCAATGAGAGGGAAAGGACAGAGTTAGAATTACTGGTACTATAATTTAATATTGGAGATTAAAATAACAACTGGTGGAGTGCTGGAATTTGGAAGGCAAGTTGAATGGAATTGAGAAATGAGCCGTTGAGAATGATGTGATTATTGAGCTGGCATTTAAGGTACGGGCTAGGTGGTGGTGGCCATGGACAGCTGGCTGTGATCAGAAGAGTCGGTCAGCTTCTTTCTTTTCTTCTACTTTTCGAGACCAACCCCATCAAGCTTTGGGGGCCATCAATGCTTGTTTTATTTATTTTATCTACTTCTCGTTAAAACTTGTTTCTAGCGTGACATGTGGGATGGAGTGATTGGTTACAGGCAGGGCCAGGGGAAGTGTGGCCTAAGTCTCCTATTAGTCTTGTATAGTAGGCCTTAAGACTAAAAAAGTAAACGAAGCAGAGACATGATCATGTGCATACCTGACATCTTGTGAAATTCTTGTTATCATTAGACTTCCATTATGAGTCATTCAATATACTTTCCATTTTGCAGACTTTTGAGATGAATGTGCATCTCAAAGGGTATAGAAATGCATGGCCAGACTGTCCAAATATGCCAATGTATTGAAAGATAAGGCAGCAAGCAGACCTCAACTAATATACATCCCGTACACTCACTAGATATGAGCCAAATCCTATCAGCTCATGGCCAGTTTACTTTTGAAGTGGAGCTCTTCCTCAACAAGGTATTAGTTTCCTTCAGGATTAGGAAACCAACGGAAAAGTAGTTGGTATTCAGAGGCTGTAGAGAGCATATATTTTATGTGGTTGATGAAACAATAAGGTCTGCTCCTTCCAAGTTTCAACAAGTAAAGCACTTGTACAGTTGTACTCTGTCTCTGTAGGACAGCTCTTCCTATTTTTGTGCAGCCCTTTTGGTGTCATTTAAATTAGCTACAAGCTTCCTGCCACCACCATTTACCCAAGCTCCACGACCTGGCCCAGTCGCAGCAGATGATGACCTATACCTTACTGTTTTTTCTGCCTGTGATGACAGAGGAGTGCCATGGCTGTCTTGCTGCTCGGGTGCTTCAACACAGCTATCTCCTAGACGAGCTCGCAGGAATTTGGACTTCTTCTTCAGCTTTTTACTTAAAACATCAAGTTCAGAAATTTGGGTAGGGGCTCCTGACTGAGTTTGTCCTCTTCCATTTATATGGGTTTGAGGAATGACCCCTTTGCTTCCTTCCTCATCAGCGAGCAAAACCTTTGATTTGCTTCTCATGCTATGATGAGCACCTCGTGCTTCTTTGAGAAGATGATTAGAAGATGCTACACCGGGCGCTGAAGAACCATCTTCGGAGCTGCTAACACCATTGTCTTGGCACTTTTCTTTGCCTTTCCTGGAACGCATTAACTGGCTGGTGTCCTGGCCAACGCCGTCCTTGTGGAAACCATTCCGCTTGAAATTAAAATTATAAGTATCTATTAGCTCCTTCTGCTTTGTACTGTCAGGTAGTAGCCTGGCTAAGTCGGGAACAAGATCGGAAAGGCCAAACTGATGAACATGCAAAAGATATTCTCCGGAATCAATCAAACCCTGACGAAATTGCATAGAAATCATTTTAAATGAGGCATATTTGTCATTGTCAAACTGCAAGATCGCGCGAATCCTTTCCACCAAATTCTTATTGGCAAGCTGTGAAGTTTCAGTTTGCACAGAATGTTGGCTGTCCATTGGTGATTTTCCTTTCAGTTGAGATAAAGCTGACGGGATGATGGGCACCATGTTGACTGACCTTCCTCCAGAAATGATTGGAGTAACAGAGCTGGTTGCATTATTAGAGCTTGCACTGCCAATAGTCAAACTTCCATTATTCAAAGGCCTACTGAGCTGCACATTACTTGACAATGCTGATCCTCTACATTTATCACCTGCAATAGCTTTACTATGAGAAGTGGCAGATATAGGTGTTGTTGGCCACACCCTAGAATTAGTTGCCGCAGAGCCATGGTGATTGGCTAGTGCTGAAGCACGTGATGAATTTTGAGCAGCATTTGGGGATAGATTACTCTGATGTCGAAGATGAGCTGCCATTGTGGGTTTACCAGACTTGTTTTTAGATTTTCTTTGACTGCTACCTTGAATAGTAGGGAGAGGAGGAAATGATGATTGTTCAAGTGACATGTGGCCGGAGAGAGGAGGAAATGATGACTCAACAAGTGATGTTCGGCTGGATATCTGCGGTGTGGGGTCAGAGGTAGTCACCGTTACAAAATGGCCAACAATGGTATCAATTCCAAGAGTATTTTGGTGGTTTGAAGCTACTATAGCATCAGATGATGTCACCAAAGCAGCATGTACATTCACCAATTGATTGGTTGCTTGCATTTGAACCAAAGATCGATTTTCAGACAAATTGAAATGAGAGCCACGTCTCCGTCTCCGACGTTCTTGCTCACTAGTTTCTCGAAACTGAAAACTCACTGGTATCTGCAAGTTAAAACCCTGTTAGACACCTGAATTATTGAAGATGAAAAAAGAAATGCCAGTGGAGCAAACTTACACCCTAGCTCTAACAATATTACAAGGATTGGTGAAAAATAACAAAAAAAAATTGAAAATGCAATAGCTGATAGTTTATAAATAGTAACACAAGTATTTTATAGGATGGCCCACGGATGAGTAGCGGAGCCGGTTGATGGTTGTTTCTATGAAACTCAGTATCCGACTGATCTTGAGTTCAATTCCTGACTGGCAGTGGTCAAAAATATATTTAATCGAATAATCAGGGCTATCCGCGCCTTTGTTTACGTCCATCTCCGGAGTTTCTCCTGTCCCGAAGGGGTGGATTCTTCGGGTTTAAAGAAAAGAAGTATTTTATAAGTGAAAAAGTACGTCTTTTATAAAAAAATTCAAACCTGAAGAGCCGCATTACGCTGATAGCGGGACATCTGTCCTCCATGGTCCATGGCATTATGTCTCTACAAATACAAAGATCAACATTATAGAGGTCTGTAATATATTAAATAAATTATGTGCCAGCTCTGCTGCCAAATAGAATGTTAAAAAGTGCATTACCTTCATTTCAGATTCAGATGCAAAAACAACAAACTTTTTCGTAAGGCATGCCTCATCCTCACATAAGAAATGATCGGCACGGAAATGGTTCTGAACCACGATAGTTATTTGTCAGTCTACATATTCTCTAGTGTCACACACAAAAAATAAACAAATGAAAGATGACCTCTAAATCATTGTAGCTGTCGTAATAGTCATATTGTCCTGGATGCCGCCTGCACGAAATTAGCAGGGTATGAATATTCATACTGTAAAATTTGAAAATACAACTCTTTATGCCTTAATAAAACAGAAATTGATATGGCAGACAAATTGCAGTCTACCTTAAGCATATGTGGCAAGTATAATGTTCAGTGGACATATGCAAGTATAGTTCATTATCCCCGTAGAAATGGTTACGGCAGAACTGACATGACGGATGCCCTTTAAATCCACCTCTTTCACTTTCACTGCCATCAACCTCGGAGTCTCCGGTGCTTATATGTTGACCTAGTTGAGCTCTAGTGAATAACTTTTGCTCGCATATGAATACCTAATTCACAGTTAAAAATGTAAAACAATGAAGCTGCATGAGTGACAAACAAATGATTAAGGATGAGATACATTGATCCACTTGTCAACAGAAGAATATAGTGCAATATGGTTTCAAACAGAGTCATATTACACAGTGAACATCCACAGAGCACGAGGTGTGGGCTACATCCTAGGATACAAATAGTACACAAGGTTCATTTCGACTTGCCAGTTCAAAACACATATTTGATAACAATATTTCCCAGGGAAAAGTATAACTGGGTGATTAGAGAGTGTGCATAATGATCAGTCAACCCAATTGGCACCTTGATGCGACAAGCTTGGTGTGACAAGCTTGGAAATACACCAGTCTAACTAAAAGAAATAGAACCTTGGTAAGACAAGCTCCCTTTCTGAATATATGAGCCCACATATGTTAACGTCTAACCACCAAAAAAAACAAAATATGGAGCAGGTAAACTGTTATTGTTTCATCAACACAACTCACCTTTCTTCCTTCCAAACACAGATTACACATTGATAGTTTATGTTGGTGGAATAAATGATCTTTGAGCTTTTCAATACCAGCAAAGGCCCCTCTTCGTCTTGAATACTTTTCAGAACTTCCGTTCTCCTTGTCACACTCACTGCATGTCAACTTACAAGTTGCCTTGATCATTTTATAGTGATCAGAGTCATCAAAATATGCATGGGTGCCCTCATGGTACCAGTAGGGTCCAGCTCGACCTTCTGTAGGATCGGAAGGGAGAGTAGAGAAATCCTTTATCACATTTGTATACTCCCCCAATGCCTTCAAATAATAATAACACCCAAATAAGAATATAATTAAATCCGAAAACAATTGGACAACTAGAATTATGTTGCATATCAAGAATATAGAGAGAAAGGACCACGATTCTCTAACATGCAACCCTATAGATTCAAAACCTAATTACGCTGCAGGAAAAAAGAATCAACTAGTAATTCAGATATGAGAACACAAAAGTACCGACCTTTGTAACAAAGACAGTACTGGATTCAAACTTGCAGAGGCAACAGCGCCGATCATTGCAAATAAATCGAAGACGTGCAACACACGTGGAGCAGACCTCACGGTGGCCACATGAACCATATGCAACCCATTCGAGTGTTTCAGCGCAAACAACACAAGTATCATCCATTTCTTGAATCAAACCTGAAGAAATTCAAACATCAACCTACATAAACCTAACACGACAAGATGGAAAGAATTTCAATTCAACCGCGGGTAAGTCTAAGAGAACCCTAATCTATCTAACATTAATCCATGTGAACCCTAGAAATCTCAACTATAAATGCAATACAAGTGACCAAAAAAAAAACTCTCAATCCAGCCACTAAGTGCTTCGATACACCTCCAGCTACACAATTTCGGAAAAAAAGAGGTGCGAATTTCAAAATCACAACAGCCGGTCCAAACTCACCAGTCGATTCTAAATCAATGCCGATGAGGATAAAGAAAAAGTAACTTGATCGGCCTGTAAAAATCGAATCAAGAAGAAGAGTCGAACCAGATCAAACCTTAATGTCCGCACCGGAGATCGGAGATTGCGAAGTCGATGACGATCGGACGAGCTTCGGCAGACGAGAGAGGGACGCCAAGCGCCGCCTTCAAACGCCCACTTTTAAATCATTCAGCCTCCGTATCCGACTTCTGAAAATGGCGTCGTTTTGTCTTTCAGAGAATAATTCTTTTATTAGTATTTTGGTCTTGATGGATGTCATCATCATATGAAAAAACAAAAGAATATTTTAAACAAATTTTCTCCACAATAAAGTTAATAAATACTGTAATTCTTATGTAACTTGATTAACTTAACGGAAAAAATAAAAAATTTGAACGTGATCCGAACTATCACAATTTTCAAAAAAAATGTTATAAAAAAAAATTGAACTGATTTTTTAAAATAAAATTTATAGTTTACACTATTAAACTAATATTATTTATACTATTCAGCGTTTCGTTTACCAGCTGTGGGCTTAATGTATAAGGATATTTTTATAAATGTGTATTTTTAACTCAAATCCCTCCCGTGTGATCGGAATGGGCATTTTTATTTATAGCCTCAAATTCTCTCTACCTGTGTTATTGTAAAAAACTAATATAAAAGTGATTGATAAAGGGTTTAACTATTATGTCCGGTTCGATTTTTAGTAAATTTTCAAATTGAATCATTCCTAATTGGTTCGAAAAAATTAAAACCGAATCATTAGTTTTAAAAAATTAAATTGAATTAAACTATATGGTTCAATTTGTTTCGATTTAGTTTTTTATTAACTTTATTTCCTAATTTATGTACTACAAAAGGGACTTATCATATAAATAATAATATAAGAGTACTAATTTATATTATATACTAGGAAAGGTACCCGTCGACCTGACGGATTCGGTTCGGTTCGAGAAAAATCAAAAGCCAAATCAAATTATTAATCATTGATTTTTTAAAATTTAAAACCGTAATCAAACCATTAACATTTCAAACCGGACCGAACCGACCCGTTTCAAACCAAACAATTTTTTAACATTTCAAATTGAACCAAACCGATCGATTTCAAACCTAACCGAAACGACCGATTTCAAATCAAACCGAACCGTTTCGGAGAGGGCGACAGGCGCCATAATGTTATATATATAGATTAAATTAAATTTATATATGATTTAAAAAACAGTACAAATGAACCAAACCACTATCACTCCAACTTGATTTGTTAGCCCTCCAAACCAAATCGAACAGATTAATTACATTCAAATAAATTTATTAATTTATCATTTTGTACTTAAATTGATTTTTCTGAAGAGAGAGTACAGTTGAATGACATTTTAATTTTAGTTTAATTTACTGGTAGAGCTAATATTGAACGGCTAATCTTGGGGGGAAATGCAGCAATATCTACTGATTTTTCAAGCATGAAGGAGATCAAAGGACTTAAAATGCCAGAGTATACTAATACTTGGAACCACCCTGATATACACAAAACTTGGCTGGCTGCTAGCCTGAAGCTCAACTAACACTTTCTACATTATCCGGCAGCTTCGAGGCGACTACGTACCATCAACTTCACCTCTTCGAAAAGACAACTAAGATCAACATGGACAAGGATGCCACGACTTTGAAACTGGGCCTGTCCCAAATCTTCTGTTTATCGTCACCACCCGGCCTTACTCCACCTTGTTTCTTTGTTGATATTTGATCTTGTAATTCCTTTATAGCTTTCTCTCTTCGCTCGCCCATCTGTGCCGCAAGAAACAAATGCAACTGTTACAGGGCTGAATTTATCTAATTATCTAAATGTCTTCTCCAGTAACCGGTAGACTTTGTGCTAGGATTTCGGTAACACTGCTAAAATATAGGAGCCACTTCTGATGTGAAATTTGCACCTGAATCCAAGTGATGAAATAGAAGTGATTTTTAGAGCAAGGGCATTATTACCCTATGGAGCTTCCGAGTTTGAGCACGCGCTTCCTGGAGACAAAATTCCAACTTCATCACTCTCTTCTTCAAATCCTGATCGGCTTTGCGACGCTTTTCTAACTGTTGCATGGTGGCCAGTTTAAAATAACCATTAAAAGCAGCGGAATGAATAATGGCATAACATCTAGAAGACAGATAATGAACCTGTAATTCAAGTTCTTTATTTTTTGTCCCCCATTCAGCTGATAGGATTCCGACTGCCTCTTTTAGATTTGCTATTTCTTCATCTTTACTGGCCAAGAGGGTACTCATTTGTTCCAAGGCATCGGGTGAAACCGCTTCTAATAACCTCTGGAGTTCACATTCATTGCTTGCCCCAGCTTTTACCAAAGCCTGCGAGATCTCAGCCTCAATTCTTGAAACTTCAGCTTTCAATAGATTTTGAGACGATTCTCTTAATGAGAGCTCTTCCTGCAGCACTGCTAACTGCTCTGCAAGCTTATTCACTCGATCTTCATGCTCTTTCAGTGAATATTCTTTAGCTTCTAATTCCTTCACCAGGGCTACGCATTGAAACTGAGCAGAATGTGCTGCTGCAGAACTTGCTTCAGCAATGGATTGTGTGGTTGCTAACTTCAATTTAACATTATCCAGTTCCTTCAGATACTGAGATTAAAAAAGATGATCAATCAGTCACAGGAATGGCACTGGATCAGCTATTGCTATGATCATGATGTTAAAGTTTTTGAACAACCTGATACACTGAAAGATGAAATAAATACTTCCATCACAAGATCAGAAAAGTGAACAACATATCATCCTCCATAAAAGTCCAACTACTTGCCAAATATCACGGGTAGAAAATAAAAGAGGTGATAGCTGGGTATTTGCCACGACTTAGCATACGTATTATAAATCAAGAACTCAAAAGCAGGACTTTCAGGTTAAAAATCCTGCTGCTGATAACTAATTTGATCTCAAATATATTTAACGATCACTAGACTGTAAAAAGAAATGATATTCTTGAAGCTGCTGAAGAGGTAACCAAAATGAATAAATATACACATAGGAGCCAGAGTAACTTTATGTACCAGCCTAAAGCATACGCATATATCAGTAATACTATTATCTCAAAACAACCATGAATAACCCTAAGCCTTCTTCGCTTTTCTAGCTGAACATTGATAAAACTTTATATGAATTCAAGTTAAATGTTTGGTATGATGTGCAATCAAAACTAGATAAAGTACGGCTTTAGAATTTGTCTCACCAATTCAACCCAAAGAACTATTTTTGACATGGGATGATATTGATCATTTTCACATATTCATCTCCGACTGAACCTTATTTCATTTTTAGCGCAGACAATTGGACAACTGTTTAATGTAATAGACTTTTTAATCCTTCAGAGAACTATATGCATAAAGGACTTCATTTAGTATAACCAAAATCCAGAACAGTCCTATCACTGAAAACAAAAGTAGTAGCTAATGCAAAAAGTTACTCATAAAAGATAAGCCCCAGATGCTGTTTATTAATTTTACCATAAAACAAAAGACATCCCAGCAAACCCAAAAGCTAAAAGAACCCAAGACATCAAGGTAATGCCAAATGTTGTCTGGAAAATACAAATTTAAGTGGCAAAAGAACCCAGCTAGATGATATTTAAGTACGAAAAATGAAAAGGAGTTGAGGTGATACCTGCTTAGCAATAGACGCTGAGGCTTCCAACTGCCCATTCCTCTCCACCAAGCTCTGCTGTAGCATGTGCAACTCCTCCTCCAGTTTCTTTGCCTTCGCCTCTGCTTCCTGTTTGACCCCAACAGGCATCACCACTAACATATTAAAATTCAAACAGAAGAAAACAAGCTCCAAAAGAGATGGTCCAACTAGCAAAAAGCTAAGTCCGGATTTCAGGAAGCAAGAACAAAAAGAGATCAAATAATCAATTTTGAATCACAAACCCACCAACACAATAAACAAACATTTTATAAATTATACCTGTCTTGTTAGGGTTTCTTTAGTGAAGGACTGCTCCTGAGAGCTGAGCCGGCTCCTCACATCTTTCAGCTCCGCAGCAAGTGAAACCACAGTGCGTCGGAAGCTCTGTTTTTTATCACTCAGATCTTTCAGTAACGGATCCAACTCCCTACCATCCCTCGACAAGACTGACGTGGTCGTCTTTGTCACCACCGACGATGAGGTCGACCACACTGAAGCCGTGTCCGAATCCGATGCAACATCCATCAACAAGCTTTAAAGGAGGCCAACTTTAACCTTAATTTCAAATCAGCAGCTACAGTGTCTTTTCAGTTCGTGAACTGTAAGCAGTGCGCATACATCAGAGACGAGTAGGTGTGACATATTTATTGATGAGGCTGGTCTGAACACAACACGGTTTTGACCATCCAAAGAAGGCCACATTATTGCAGACTGTAATAACTTCACATCGAGCTAATTGAACAAGATCGTGGCCATTCATTCCCAGTAAAAATAAATAAATACATAAAAATAATAAATCAATCTGAAAGAATTCCAGAGGAAAGCTACTTGCAAGATGAGCCACACACACCCGCCGACAACGACAGCTGCTAAAAATCTTAGCTTTCTTCACATATCAAAATCAGAC
>NQLW01000057.1:626057-644021 GCA_002312845.1 Kalanchoe fedtschenkoi
AAAGCTCAACAACTGTTGTCGGATGAGGAGTCAGCGCCTTCTACAGACATCCAGCACGTGGTCGAGGTAGACCATGATATGAGATTGAACGTTTGCAACGTTGTACTTATGTCTTTTGCTTTTTTTGTAGCCGACGTGCATCTCTAGCAAATTAACTTCCTCATGGGACTTCGAAGACTTCTGTATTTGGATTCCTCTCTGAATGAATGAGCATTACCGACTTCTGTATTCTTAGTTCCTCCCTTGTTGAAAGTAATCGTAGCTGCATGCCTTCAATAATGTAGACATGGGCAGCTAGCTAGCCAGTTGACACTCCGTACGTGTCTTAGGTTCCCCAGGCAATTGGAGCACAGCACAAGGCCATTCCATCATATAGAAACATTTTAATGTAGGTGTGATGGTTCGTGGTCTTGTCTAACAAGGCCAGTTTTCCAAATTTAGCATTAGTATGAATGTACCGGGGATGAGTGTGAGCAGACTCATAACTAATCTGATTCAACTATTGTTTTATGAATGTAGAATAAAGAAATATACAGAAGAGGATAATATATATAAATGTCTTTTTAAATATTTATTTTCAAATTTGGAGAAACATAAAGGTGTTTACTCCCTCCAAAAAATCCTACCTACTAGCTATCTCCTTCAGAAAACTCAGGAAACTCACTTTCCTTTCATTTCTTTCGTTTTCTCGATCTCCCAATTCATACTTACGTCAGTTTCATCACTCCTTACAATGTAGCGAATTTTCTAAAGGGATCATATGTGTCGAATCTACTCAAGTAACATACCCTCTTAGTTAAGTAAACACTCAAAGTATGGTACTCTTTAGGCACATAGGAGACAGAAAGATGACATTCCAGGATGGAGGAGATCAGAGAGTAATTATGATTTGTCCCATTTCAAGAAGAATTAGCAGTGTATATGCGTCACAGTGGCACAGGGCGTTACCATTGGGTAGATAGTGGGGACTAGGGGAGAGCATCGGTCGGTTAACCGAACTGAATTGCTGTTCGGTTAACCGAACCGAATTAATCGAATTTTAAAAGTCTCGACCTATAACCGAACCGAATTATATGGTTAACCGATAATTCGGTTAATTCGGTTATCGGTTAAATATCAAATTAACCGAAATTAACCGAATTAACCGAACAAATAATAAATATTTTATAAAATCAATATATATATATAAGTAAAAAAACTATTTTTTATTTAATAATTTTATTTTTGGTTAATTCGGTTAACCGAATTAACCGAACTCAAAAATTTCTCTTCCGTTAACTGAGCTGAATTAACCGATTCACCGAATTAACCGAACCGAATTAATTCGGTTAAGCTAGATCGGTTCGGTGAATCGGTTTTTACCGAACAATGCTCTCCCCTAGTGGGGACAACCGTCCATCCAGATCCCAACCAAACAATCATAATTCAGTGTAAAAATAATATATTTTTAATTTTTATACCCCTAATTAAGTCTAAAAATATTATATTTCTTATTTTTGTACCCTTGCACAGCTTAAAATTTTTTTTGTACCCCCAATTAAATTTAAATAATGTTATATTTTTTTATTTTTATAACTCAGTTAGTTTAAAAAAAAATTGTAACCTCAAACTAAAATTTATGGTTTGGCCACTATTGTATGAATATCAATGGCCGGTTAATTATGTGCCTGGCGGTGCCATTACCTGCGAGAGCAGCCAGTCCCGTCTGTTATGAAAATCTCGAAATGATCCAAATTAAATTCCCCATCGGCTATGTTTATGTGTTCAGTGCAGCGACAAGATTTTGCACTAGCTGATCTTGAAACAGAAGAAGCAATCAGATAAGCAGATTATAGCATTTTTGTTTTCAGTTTATTAGTAAGTTTCTGAAACGGATGATGTGTAGTGTAGATTCTGCTAAATGGATGTTTTCGGTGCACCCAATAATTTGAGCACTGGCACACTATTAGGCACAGAAGATCGAAGAGATCGTCAATTATCGAAGATGCACTTAGATTATTATTATGTCTCGTTATCATTATTTAGAAAGTAAAATGGCTTTCCATAACTATAAGCAGATCTTTCTTTTTAGTAACTTCTTTATGAAACATAGAGTGTCAAGATACGCTCTTCGGAAGTGTTTAATGTACAAGACTTAACTTTGGCAGGGGGACTCAGTTACACAACCTGCGTGGTCTCTAAACATAACTATGCATAAAGTCTACATAAAATTTGAAGTACATACACTTTTCGCCATAACATCATTGCATGAGCCTGTGCCAAACTTGATGGCACCTCAACATCCCCTTGTCTAATTTAGATAAGATCTGGGCGAAGCTACTTATCGGAGTAATTCTTATCGAAATAATTCTTGGATGGACGGATCCACAGATTAACTATTGATAGTTTGACATGTGTTAGTTTGATTTTTTAATTCGACACGTGACAAACTTGATTTGAAACTCGCCAATAACACATTGGGAAGTGGAAAGTGTAATTTTTTAAACTGAATAATCATGAGCTAGAATTCTTGCACTTTGCATTGAATAAGTAAATGAAATGGTGGATCACTGATACATGTGGTGCCTGGTTCAACTGAAATCTATCCCCAACAGCTAATAATCATATCAAACCCTAATTGAAACAACAAAGACACAGACCAGATGGATTACAGCCTCAGAGTAAGATCAAGTTCTCCCTCGCCGTCTGCTTCCGCATCTCCGTCACCAGGATCAGCGGCATCAGCATCAGCCTCAGCCTCACCATCAGCGTTGCTGCCATCAGCATTGTCAGGATTCACGTTAGCATCAGGATTCCCATTTGGATCCGGATTAGCATGACCATTAGGATTCGCGTTTGGTCCGAACCCGATCCCTCCAGGAAGATAACTCAATCTACGACCATCACTGCCCCCGCCACCAGTGCGGCCACTACTGCTGCTCTCTCCTGATGCTGCATTAGGTCTTCTCAGAAACTCACTCCAACTCCGAACCCGCTGAGCAAAGCCCTGGCCCCCAAACCTCGGAGCAGGAGCCCCCATCTGCACCGGCACTACATGACCGCCACCCCCCAGGCCCGCAGCCAGCAATGAGGAATGCGGTAACTGGTAAAGAGGGTGCCCAGAACTAAACCCCCCAACACCCGCGAAATTCAATCCTCCTGCGACATTATCACTGTTATTAGCATAGTAGGGTTGGTACCTATGGCTCGCATTAGGCTCCCTCCTTATGGCTCCAATCTTACCCAAACTCTCCTTGAACTTGTCCGCCACCCGCTCCGGCTTGTGCGCGTTCTGGTGCCCTCCCAGCGCCTGGGACGTCGAGAACTCCTTGGGGCAGTACTTGCACTTGTGAACCCTCCTCGTAGTCGCCGCCACGTCCTCTTCCCGACGCCGCCTGCTTCTCATCCTCTCGCTCCCCGCACCAGACGACTCCCCCGCCGCCTGCTGCGGCGCAATGACAAGCGCAAGCGACAGACCACCACCACCGCCGCCGCCGCTGTTTTTGTTCTTGTCAGCCTCACCCTCCTCCGCATCCTCCTTCCCCTTGTTCCTGCTTCTCACCTTCTCCGCCTCCATGAGGAATCAAACAACAATCTGTCTTCACAGGAAGATCAACAAAGGTGTAACCAGCGACTCAGATGTAGAGAGAGGGTTTGAAAGAAAGCGCGGGAGTTGGGGGAGATACGATGAAGACGAAGGGGCGTGTCCGGATCCGAGTCTGGTTCATGGGACGACGACTTTCATGGCCAGCAACATGTCTACGAATGATGTACGATGCTTACATATGTAGAAGCGTATCTCCCAGCATTAACTCAGGAATATATTTTGACTTCCCTTAATTATGATTAAGCTAGTAAATGTGGAGTTTTAGAGTAAATTAAGTTGGAAACTTAGCGCATTATTGATTTTCTAAGTACTAGGTGATGAAACCTAATCACTAATTAGTCACACGCATTTATGTTTCTTCCAATGCCATTTTGATTGACTGCGTTTAATTTGATTGCACTGCCAGTTTGAACCGGGGCTGTATACATTGCCTAGAGATAAGATTTTCAATTTGGAAGTGATTAAGGAGAGCCATGCTGGTTTACAAGATTTTAGGAGGTGTACTTATCACAAATCATTTTGCATTTTGGTCCAAATTAATATGCATGAATTTTAATTAATATAATTATTATGAATGAGTGTCTGACTGGCGTAGAATAGAATGATGTGTGTTCAAAGCTTCGAGTGTGTTGATTGAATGGATATGTTTGACAAGAATTTAATTACTAGTTTACGACATGTGTTTAATTATATGGAAATTAATAATGGACGATGCGGATAGTACATGTGATTGAATTGATTATTATCCCCACCATTCATGAAAGATATGCATACACTTTAACAATCTATTACGTACTCTTTTCGTACTTTTATACTACTTCTTCCGTCAAATATACATGTCGTTTAAACTTAAATTGAATAAAATAATGTGACATTTAATATTAGCGATTGAACATGTTCACTAGGTAAGAATTTAATATATATTTTTTAAATTTTGAGTGAAAAGTAGAATTAATGAATTATTAATTAGTAGAATTATTTTTTATTGATTATGATAATGAAATCATTGATGTTTGACTTTTTAAGTTAGTTATAGATATTAAATATGCATTGAAAAGTGTTACCTTTCTGGAAAATAAAAGTAGACCAAAAAAATTTGATTAAATTACATGTAAAAAGGACAGAGAGAGTATCATTTAACGATTTTAATGCATATTTAATATTATTATTTATTTTAAAAATAACGAATTATTTATTTTATCATCATAATTTATATATAAAAATTCCACAATAGTGATAACACACCATACATCATATTTTAAAAATATATTAAATAATTAACTATTAAATTTGGTCACAATTAGTTTCAATATCTCTTTAATCTCTTTAATTTAATCTATATATATAACAGAATAGGATTAGGAGCATCGCGGTTCGGTTCGGTCCCGGTTGGTTTAGTTCGATTTGAAATTGGTCGGTTCAGTTTGGTTCCGATTGGTTCTGTTCGATTGGTTTGGTTCGGTTTTAAATGTTAGTGGATCAGTTCGGCTTTAAGTTTTGGGTTTCAAATTTTAAAAAATCGATGACTAATAATTTGGTTCGACTTTTAATTTTTCTCAAACCGGACCGATCCAAACCCATCAGGTCTGTAACAGAATAGGATGTCCGTACGACGTTCCCTGCGGTTCAGTTCGGTTCGGTTTCAAAATTTTAAAAATCGTTCGGTTTACAGTTTCATATTTTACAAAGGAATGGCTAATAATTTGGTTCGATTTGTAATTTTTCTCGAACCAAACCGTCGGGACGACGGGTACCTTTACTCGTCTTAAATAAAAGAACGGAGTGAGTAGGAGTTAACTAGCTGAGAAACATGTGACAAATTCAAACAAAGCTCCAATTATTAGAATTATTTTAAGGAATATGATCCCAAACAGTTAAGCAATTTGTTGTAATGGTGGTTATTGATTTTCAAACCAATCATAATATTACAAGTTTATTAATAAATTAATAATAAAATTAATTAAATGGAAACCATCTTATTTTGGTGAAAACCACCGTTTTATATTAAAACTATCTCAATATTTGCTAGCTCTATGCTGACTCTGCATTACTGAATCATCATACTTAATTTAAAGCTTATACGAAATTTGAATGTTTTATAATTTCCTCTGTATCACACGTAGAAACTAAGGAACGACGGTATTGGAAATTATGATAAAGAAAGATGCACTATTCTAGTGCCGGATTTAAGACTTGAAAAAAAATTTGTAGTTTAAAAAAAATTATAATTTATACTCTCAAAATCAAAATGAGTATTCTTAATTTTAAAGTATAATTATATCTATATATATATAACCTGACATATGTATGTTTTGGACAGTGAGATCATATATGATTGCGCTGAAAAAAAATTTACTTATTTTTATTGATTATTTTAAATTACAAAGTTAAAAAACAGTCATATTTAATTTTTAAAAAATCAAAATAATCTCACTCAAATTGAATATATACATTATTTACATATACAGTGTAAGATTTTAATAATTGACCATATTTTCTTTTGAATCCGTATATAATATAACTACCAAATATACTTATTTAACAATTTACTGCTTTTAATATTTTTTCGAAATCCACCCCTCTATTATTCGCATAGAGTATAATGGTCAGAGTTATGCGGTAGGGAGGAAACCCATGTATATTACCATGTTAACTGAATGACTTAATGCTCCATGTCCTTTTATATACTTTTTCCGTCCTGATATGTATGTGGTTTAAAGTTAAATTAAATAGATTAAGATGAAATTTAATGTTAGCGGTTGGACGAATTTAATATGTAAGAATTTAATATATATTTTTAAAATGTTTATAGAATGTAGAAATGATGGATTATTACTGGTGTAAATTACTTTTTTATTGATTATGATAATGAAATTATTAAAGTTTGACTTTTAAAATTAGTTGTATATATTAAATATGTATTGAAAGTTGTTAATCCCTCCATTATCTTTCACATATCGTTTAAGATTAATTTGAGTAGGTTAAGATGAATTTAATACTAGCGGTTGAACAAATTTAATAAATATGTAAGTGGTTAATATTTTTTTTTAAAGTTCGTGCAACAAGTGAAATTGATAGAATATTACTGGTGAGGAATGCATTTTTTATTGATTATAATAATGAAATGATTAATATTTTACATTTTAAGATAATCGTTGATATTGAATTATATTAAAAATTGTTAAGTGACAAGTAAAAGTGGATAAAAAATTTTAGTTAAATAACATATAAACTAGAATATAAGAAGTAATTGACAAGTAAAAGTGGACAAAAAAATCGACTAAGTAACATGTAAAAGAGAACAGAAAAAGTAATACTTGAAGTTATTAAGATTTTTAGATTTTTGTCTTCAGCATGGCGCTTGAGTAATTTCAGTTTCAAATTCTTCAAACCAACCACCAATGGTTCGTTTGATTTTTTGTTAAAAATCGAACCTAACCAAATCGTTACACCCATGACGTTGAGCTTTCAATACCATTCATTAGTTTACCTGTCAGAGCCTAAGATAGTGTTTGGTTTAGGAGAAATTTGAGAGAAAATAAAAAGAAATTTTTTCTTGGTTTATAGAAAGTTATGGGATAAAAAATGAGATGAAAAATAAGATGATTTTTTTTATAAAAATAATTAGTGTTTGAACATTTTCTTATAATTAATTTAATCCTTTCTATATTTTTTTTCATTTCTCACAGACTAGAAAACATAAAACAAAACGCATACGAATTTTATTCTTCATCTCATTTACTTCTCTCAAATTTTCCATATATATACCAAACACAGACTTAATGTAAAGGCAAGATGGCATGAGTTGGATGACAACAATCTTGATAGTGCCAAAGGTGTTACAAGGTTGTGTTATGTCTTCTTGCCAACATCAATATTATTTGAATATTTAAATATATTGTATTTTTCAAAATTTTATAATTTTTAAATTATTATAATTACACAATTTTTTAGAGATTGATAAGTTCAATTTTTTTTTATATAATTCAGCGCTTATGAGGTAGAGTCAACAACATAGAACAAAAATTGTGATACAAAATGCATACAAGGCATGAGACTGATCAAATTATTAGCTACAACATGGTATATAGTGAAGTAAATCAATGGCCTTGTTAATTGAAATATTTTTGAAAAGTATGCCCTCTTTTACATGTCTTTTTAATTTGCATGCATTAAATTTTAACTATAAATTATTTAAAATAAGTGTTGGTAGATATAAGGTAACACCTTATATAAGTTATATGAGAGATCGTCAAAATAACGTCATTTTACTTATTCTTTTTTTCGTGTTAGTCCTAAATATCTTAAAATCTTAAAATCATAAAAAATAAAATCTTAAACCTCTAAATCTAAAAACTCTAAATTTAAGTGTCTAGAAACCCTAAAACGATAAAGCCCAAAAATATGAAAACTCTAAAACACTAAAACTCTAAATTAAGACACTTTAACATGTTAGAACCCTAAAATCTCTTAAAACTTTTTAAAAAAGAGCAAAAATATGTATTTTACCCCGATCCCTTACTTTATTTATTTAAGATGACACCTCATATCTCATTTTCTCTTTAAAATATTGATAAGCAACATATATGAAATAAAAATATTATTGAAGTATAATTGATACAAATATGTAGAAATGGACGGTTAAAATTATAGTCTAAAACGTCAAAGTAACTACTATTTCCCAATGGAGGAATGTGTAAATGATACATATTGATATGTATAATAAATTTATTTACGAATGAAACTCTAGAAAATTATAAAAATATCACATTAGTAAAATCAAATTTGGTAGGCCGGATTAATAGTTGAATTGGATAATTAATAACAGTCTAATGTGTTTGGTTCCAAATATGATAAATATTAATAATTCCAGTAAATAAATTTTAGTTTTAAGCATCAAAAATTATTTATTTCATTACTATTAATATCAGGACCCGACTACCAAACGTACCCTAATTGTTAGATTTATAAGGGTGACACCTCATATTAGGCAAGGAATCAAACAAAATAAAATCATTTTAGCTTCTTTTTTTCATTTTAACGTTTTAGGATGTTTAGTATATATTATTAAATACTTTAAAACTTTAAAAATAAATTTTAAAATATTATATTCTAAAATTAAAGTGTTCGCAAATCATAAATACCCATAAAATCACAAAATCTTAAAATTTAAAAATTTAAAAAACTCTGACCCAAACAGTAAAATCCCTAGAAAATAATATAACTAGTTTTGTCATCGGATTCATTACCAATTTGAAGCCGACATAAGGGAGGAGTTTCGGATGATGCCCCATCCAAAGCCCACCAGCTGAATAAAAGTAATTTAAGTATTGTCATTCGAGTTCGAATTCTTAATCAATTTAATTCAAGGGCGGTATTAAGGGGTGGACAGAGGGGACAGTTGTCCACCCAAATTTCGATCAAATATTCATATTTTAGTGTAAAAATAATATATTTTTAATTTTTGCATCTCCAATTAAGTCTAAATATGATATTTCTTATTTTTGTATCACCAGTCAGTTTAAAAAAAATGAATACCCTCAATTAATCTTAAAAATATTATATTTTTTATTTTTATACCTCATTCAATTTAAATAAAAATTTTCGTACTCTCAAATTAAAATTTCTATTTCCGCCACTGATTTAATCCTGTGACTAGCACCAACCCTAATTCAACTTATAGTTTCAGACTTTCTGAAAAACTTTTAATTGTACAATGTGGATTGTGGATGTTAAAAAATAAAAAAAATTCAAAATCATAACTGTCTACAAATGTGTCCATCCAAAAAATTTCTCATACTTTTTGCATAATTGTTAGATATCTATTTTTACAGAGAAAAAAAAAAGAAAGAAAAGAAAAGTTTTGTGCACTGAAAAACACTTGGTGTTTCAAGTTTCAACTTCGACACAGATGAAGCAACATTCACCAGAAGGCATTGGAATTCCCTTCCGTCAGCGCGAGTTGCAAGTCTTACCCGTCTGACTCTCTTCCTCAACACCGTCGCTTCTGTCAACGCCGACAAGCTCTGCTCGGGATCCGATTGTACCGGCCAATTCAAGTTGCGCCGCTCTTTTCACCTCCATCAGCCGATTCCGATATGGTGCTGATAATAGCTCGCAGCATCCATTGCCAAACCCCATGAAGCTGTCGTCTTTACCCCTTCGCCGTCAAATCGCCAGATGGGTTTATCCAACCGCCTCGATATCTTCAATCTCCAGCGCCCAGGAATCTGACCACAAGCCCTCGATCGGGAACGACGTAGAGCCCAAGATTCACTCTTTGAAGAACAGGCTTGCTCCCGACAGCTTGATTAAGGTCCTGGACGGCACCGCCGACCTCGCTTCTGCGGTGAAGATATTCAAATGGGCTTCCTCGCAGAGGCGGTTCCACCACAATGCTGATACCTATTCTTCCATTATTTTGAAGCTTGGGATGGGTGGATGTGGTGATGAGATGGAGGGGTTTTGCCGGGAGTTGGTGAGGGATGAGTGCCCATATGGAGAAGGGGCTCTTGTCTCAGTTATGGGTCGTTTTGTTGAGCATGGTAGGCTTTCTGAAGCGAAAAGGGTTTTTGCTGCAATGGTGGCTGGAGGGTGTAAGCCCTCACTGGACACTGCCAATGTGCTTTTGGGTGCTTTGGTGGATGGCAAGAGGGAGTTGGTGGAAGTGTTGTATGTGTATAAGGAGATGGTAAAGGCAGGCACTTTGCCCAATGTTGACACCTTAAATTATCTGATTGAGGCGTTATGTGATGCTGGCCGGCTTGATCTTGCTTTAGAGCAGTACAAGAGGATGGGGAGGAAAGGCTCAGTTCCTAATCCTGTGACTTATAGGATACTTATTAGCAGTTTTATAGCGAAAGGCAACGTGGTTGATTCGACTGTTATTTTGAATGAGATGTTAAGCAGTGGCTGCGATCTTGATATTGGCTTTTGTGCTAGTGTGGTGCCTTTGTTCGCTAGGTTGAATAAGGTCAATGAGGCGATGAGGGTGTTCCGTAGAATGAGAGATTCCAACATTGAGGCTGATTTGGGGATTTATGAAGTTCTGCTTCAGTGCTTGGTTGAGAATCTGTGGTTGGACGACGCAGCAGCTCTCAGCCATGAAATGATGGAAAAAGGTATGGCAATCCCAGAAAATGTGGCAGAGGATATAGTGAATGGCTTCTGCGATCTGGGTAGACTTGATGAGGCTAGAAACTTTGTGGAAGATAATTCCCTCTCTGACGTCTCCGTGCACGATGCATTGCTCGAAGGATATTGCAAAGTTGAATACTTTTGTGAGGCTGTACAGCTATTTGAATCAATGTTTCAGAGACGTCTTGTTGACAATCTATCGTGGAACGTTCTGGTGAGATTTTTAGCTGATATGGGAATGACTAGAAAAGCTAAGGAACTTGTTAGTAGGATGATTGTCGCGTCTTTCGTGCCCGACTCTGCTACGTATTGTGGTCTTATTGTCGGGAACTGCCAGACGTTTAGATACGGAGAGTCTTTTAAATTATATCTGCTTATGCGGAAAAAAAACTGGGTCTTGGATTTGAATTCATATGCTGTGCTCGTTGAAGGTCTGTGCGAAGCTGAAATGATCCTTGAAGCTACGGAAGTCTTTTATTACATGTCCGGGGAGAGATGTGCGCTTGAGTCATCCTCTCTTAATGTTCTACTTTGTCGTCTATGTGCTGCTAATAAGGTGGATGAAGCGATTAAGCTACGGGCATCATCATACCATTCTGGTACCGGCTGGAATAGTATTGCATATGACACCATCATGCAGACACTTTTGGAACAAAAAATGGCATCAGAAGTTTTGCAAGTTTTTTCCCTGATGCTGGCGGAAGGTGTTTCTCCTAGCGTGCGAGCTTACAGCCTCCTTTTGCAAAGCATGGTCTTACAGGACAGACCAGAAAAGTGTGCCAGCCTTTTCACAAGAATGGTTGGTGATGGCTTGATACCTGATTCAGAAACTCTCAGCAAGCTTATATCATGCCTGGTGAATCACGGCCAGCTGCATACGATTTCAGGTATAATCGATTGCATCATCTCACGGGGTGATTTCCTTAACTCGGCCATTTTCAATATGCTGGTAAGGGGGTTGTTGAAAGAGGGTTACAAAAGCAAGGCATGTCAGCTACTGGATCTGATGTTGGGAAAAGGTTGGGTTCCTGATGCCCAAACACACGCCATGCTGATCGGATCTGATGCTAACCAGGACGGCAGTGAAAAGACAACTGCTTGTTTGAATGGTTCTGGGCCAGATAGTGTTGACAGTATACTCCTTGATGGTTTAGGCTAGAACTTTCAACCGATCGCCATTGATTTCAGAATTGGGGTCTCAATTATTGTTGTATATCACAGCAAAGGGTGGAGTTTGTGACCCACTGACGGCCTTCTTGTTACCATGCCAGGTTGGTTCTTCATATGGTTTTATTGTAATGTACAGTTTCAATCTCAACGAGCCCTTGTCTCATGAAGTTTTGCTGCACCTGAAATCTACTTGATACCCAATTTTCACAGCCATTTCATAAATTGTTCCTTTTCGTTTTTATTATTTTCAGACATCAAAATTTGTGGTTAAACGACAAGCATCAGTTTCGAATAATGAAAACTTGAGTATCAATTCAGGTCAATGAGTTTCATTCATTTTGCAGTGAACATGTGGGTGCGCTGGAGCTCAACATATGCTGGAGGGATAACAAACCCCCGGGGGCGCAAAGTTGAGCTCTACAATCAGCCGGGAATATCACCATTAGTAGCAGAAAGGTGGCTCGGCCGGCGAATAGAGGGAGAGACAGAAATACAAGTTAAATGAGTTGTCACTGGAGTTGGCAAGCAGAACAAATAGAGTACATAGTTGTAAGCAGGACAATCAAATTTGTTTGGAAATTTAAACAATTGCAATCTTTGTCTATCTCACTTTCCTGAAAGCTAGCCTGGATATGCCAAGTGCTAAAAGCAAGTTAAAGATTTATTTTTTAAATTTGTGCTTTTTTTTCTTCTTTATTCTCTATCAACAATAAAGATAATGAGAATCGCATTGAGCAAATATATTAAGCAACTAAGACAACGAAGCAACCTGAAGTTCATGTTTAACAATTTTCACAGGTAACAACAATGAATGTCTTATCTTCGCGAGGAGGGTATATTGAAAATAAAATGAAATCAACATCCAATTTTGACAGAGAACACCGACAAAAACATAGATTTGAAAAACAAACACAAATTTGAAGTTAAAAGGAGCCTATAAAACCATCAAGTTAGTTTTTCATGGGAGAACCCAGAGGCCAGAGCACAGTTACAAAATCATTACTTAGTTTGTACAAACTTCATCATGTGGTTGGAATCAGAATCACACTCAAGGCATGTCCTAACATCTAGATGCCATCTGGAAAGACACTGCCTCCGCCTCGCCGCGTTTAACTGTGTTCTAGCAGCTGATATCTCAAGCGTCACCTTTATCAGGCAGCAAAAGAACCAACATCAACAATGTAAGCGAACCCAACTGCAAATCTGATCGCCAGAAGAGTCTCAAGCACAAACATATGACTGGAGCATAATCAACTGCACAGACCTGGCACATTGGCACCTGGGTTTCGAGTGCCCTTCGTCTACTATGACTTGCCATCTTCAGCAAGGCCGGAAAGTGATGACCCACGATTCCCACCTGCAATACTTGTATTCCCAAAAGTATGCACATTCGTCGGTCTAGCTGAAGCGCCTGCTATGCCACCATTTCCAGAAGGCAAATTCCTTCCAACATCACCATTACTACTTTTACCCCTCTTGTCATCACCTCGAACTATATTCGAATTACCACTAGAGCCCAAAACCAGACCCCGATTCATCGGCTTACTCTGCAAACCAACATTACCACTTCCAGGAGCGGAGCTCCCTGCAACTATTCTATCCCGACTACTACTTCCAACACCATTTCTATCAGCTGATCCACCAGCGCTACTATCTTCCCTCAGTTTTCTCGCCTTATCTCTAGAAACCATGGCACAAATTTCCTCCAAAGCTTCCTTCGCTCGCTTCCTGCTCACCGTAGCTTCCTTGACTCTCCTAAACGCATCGGCCTCCGCCATGTTCACGGCTCTAGTCATTGACTCAGCAGCAATCCGAGCGGCACAAAGCAGCACCTTTGACGACTTGAGATCAATTTCCAGCCTCTGATCACTGTTCCTCTTCACATCAAAGAAGGCAAAACTAGAATCACTGCAAGGCGGACAAGTGTAGGACTTACCCACATTATCCGAATTGGGGACGCAGCTCGTATGAGTGATAGACGGACACTTCTGGCAAATCACCCGCTCGTGATGAGGCACGGAGCCCTCAAAGAGCTCGAAACAAGTAGAGCAGAAGGAGCCCGGATGGAGCTTGAGGACGCAGGAGGTACACAGTCTCCGATGCTCTCCTCGGAGACGAACATAGTGGAGTAGCCACCGGTCTTTGAAACTGCAGTTTCCGCATTCCATCGGGATGTTCTCTGACGGATTCATCGATCTGATGGGACGACCCAAAGCGTCGAATTCAGAATGCGATTAGGCGTAAAAATCCGATCTTACGCAGCACAAGGCGGAATTGGATCGATCGAAGAAGCTTGAATTAGGGTTCACGTAGGGATTGAACGGAAGGAGATGCGTACGAGGTGGATTGGTGAAGGTCGTCTCCGAAAACGAGATGTGTCATCGGCTAGGGTTTCGTTGTTCGTAAAGATGCAGCAGAAGACGATGAGGAGGAAGACGAGCGTGGTCGGTAAAACGCCGCGTTTCGAATTTATGCGATGCCGTTTTGAGGATTTGAACTGCGCGTGTAACGACGGGGTTGCTTTTGTCGTTTGATTAGGGCAAACTGACGATCGACTCGATTGGATTAATTATTCGGTTTAATACACTGGTCGAACCGGTTGGCATTCCGGTTCAATTGAAATGCAGATCAGTTCTTCATCTACATCTACATGCATCGCAGAAAATCTGAAGCATGAAGCGAAAGCACCAAATGAATCAACGACTAACTGAACCTCTTGGATGAGCATCAACGAAGATTAGCTATCCCGTACTATGAGAAGTGAGATGTATCCTCTTCGCACCCTCCGGAAGTGGAGGCTCTAATACAAGCAAAAACTATTTTTACGAATTAAGTCAGGGATCGAACACAAGAAGTTACGGTTTGTTTAGAGGAGTTGATGTTAATCGTCTACATATTTAGTTTTAAGTAATAATTTAGAAGGTTTGGGTTAACAGGTCATGAAGGCGTTCCTATGATGCTACACAGGGCCGGTCATGATTTTTCAGGGGTTCTGGGCGAGAAATAAAAATGGGCCCTTTTACATGTAAAAAAAGAGAGGAAAAAAACATAATTTTGTGATTTTTGTTTATTTTATGATGTTTAGCTCATAGTATTATATACCTTACAACCTTAAAATACTTAATCTGAAAATCGAACCTTAAATGTCTAGAAATCCTATAACCTTTAAATTTTCTAAAACTGTGTTTATGTCATTTTTATTTTCTCCTTACTTTTTCTAAACCAAATATATTAGTGTTTTAAAATTTGAGTATGTAGTTGTCATTTGTTGTCATGACAATACAATATAAATTAGGTATTTTTTTATTTTAATATACATGGATGACCTAGTCAAATTGGTCGGGAGGCATTTGAATTAATTTGAAAGGCATGAGTTCGATTCTTAACAAAGATAAATTTTAATATTTTAACATCGGTTGAAAGGGTGATGCATTTAACTCTTTGAATATGCATAAAAGTATTGTCGGGATTCTCGTTACCAGGTTTGAATGACTACAACTAGGCCAAGCAAGGAAACAACTCCAATTCTTATCTACGTTGGTTCACTTCTTAGCATGAAGGACACGTTTGTTTCGACTTTGACTTTCCCACTCATTCTTTTTAACAACGTCTAATTCTCGCATTCAGTTGCCGATTTTGCTAACTACAAGCGAGCTTATTTTCATGAAAATAAAGAAAATATGCTTTGGACCAAAAATATTGGGATACATTCTCTATTGAATGTTTAACTCTGTGGTGCTATTTCTCATGAAAAATTTGAATCATATATCATTATCACCCACATGCAACCAGAAGCTTGTTTCATTGTATTCATTAATTTTTATAAATACTGTTTCAAGTTAAATATTTGATGAAAGAACATTTTCCGTAACGGAACGCCAAAGAGAAAATAGAAGAACAGGAATCGTATCAGACATAAATCCGAATAAATGGTTGTACCATCATTTTTTTTTTTGCGTATCCGAGGATAATGATGTAAGTATCATTCAAAAGAACTTAATAACAACTTTAAAAAATGAGGCTAAAATGTTTTATCATAGACAGAGGTGAATGCCTAGTAAAAAACCAGGTGCTGAGAGCTTAACAAATCAGAGAGTTAAGAGAGTAAAGAGAGCAAAGCATAAGTTCTTACTCCACCAACCAACAATGAAGGGAGGGAAGCAGATGGGTCTGATTGAGGATTTGGGTGGAAGGAAAGTCACGTACAAGAAGCGAAGGGAGACATTAGTGAAGAAGATGGAGGAAATCACCACGCTGAGTGGCCTCCAGGCTTGCCTCGTCATATTCAGCGAGTTCGAAGAAGGTGGCCGTGCGGTGGTGCTTTAACTTGGCCACCAAACCCCTGAGCAAGTGCAGGAAATGGTGGATAAGTTCAAGCACGCGAGTGAGGAGAATACCGGGAGGAGTAAGGTCAATGATGCGGAAAGCTTGGCTGAATCAAGACTGACCAAGGAAGAGGGGAAGCTGTCAAGGACACAGCTGGAGAACGAGGATAAAGAAACTAAGCAGCTGATGTCAGACTGCTTGGCAGGGAAAGAAGTCGCAGGTTTGTCAATGCTTGATCTGCACCGTTTGAACTGGCTGGTTGATGAGAACCTCAAAAGTTTGCGTGTGAAAATGAGTGATCTCACTGCGGCTGAAAAGGTGGAGGCTGTTCTGAAGTCCGGCCAGGAGCACAAATCTGCTGTTCCCAACTTTGATCTCTTACTGACACCTATTATTACTTCCGGGGTAGGGTGTCCCAATACTGCGGCTGACCAAGCAGGACCTAGCGGAGCCAAGGATCAAGGTGGGATGGGCGGCCGGGACTTTGGTGGAACAAAGGGTGAAGGCGCGGAGTAGGCTGGTGTTCCGTAGGATCAAGGAGCTTGTCTTTCCCTTATCTTTCTAAACTAGGTAATAATCTGGGGGTTTTTCTATCTTTTTTGGCCCTATGAATTTGAATTTGGTTGGAAAACTTCCAGTCTATTCTTGTCTCAATTGAAAATTGGTACCTGTCTCTCCTGTATAGAGTTTGCTTGTGCATGGCATGACTGGGCATAGATGACTCATCTGTTAGTAGCTCCGGTCAATAAGATGTTCAGATAAGTAACAGAAAGTGCATAAAGGTTATTAATAAAACAACGATAGTAGAATCCTCAAGAAAACAAGGGTGCTTGGCTGTGATCATACCTGAAACTAAATGGTGTCCGAATGAATAAAGGCTGCCCATCAACATCTCGAAAGTTATACCCTGTACTGCTTCAAACAGCTTCAGGAGATTGTAGTTTATTCCTAAAGTTGGTGATTTATATTTATACCCTGTACTGCTTCAAACAGCAAATTTATTATTTGAAGTACTAGAGAGTTTTTTTTAAGACAAAACAAACATTGCCGCAAAAACTCCACAGGCAGGCAAAAGAAAGTAACTACTTTAACCAGGCAGATGAGTATATAAAGAAGAACTTCTTGCTCAGCAGCACAAAGGCCATCATCTCAGCTCTGGCATGAGTCATTCTACTAGCCTAAATCATATGGAGAGTTTAGCTGCCTCATTGCTATCATCTAATAATTCCAGAACACTTCATGTGGAGCTTAGTAGATCCGAATTCCCTCTCTGAATGTTCCAGTCTTGTAACCATTAGTTCCTGAAAAAAAAAAACAGATGCTGTCCATCACAGAGTCCATGAGTACTGTAAAGTTCAATTCACTGACTCAAGATGCCAACTACTTTACGAGTCATCCCATAGTGATAAACATAATTCAACATCGGTCACCTCCCTCCCTCCTTGGAAACAGCAATGTAATTCACAAGAAGCAGAGATAAGTTTCTAATGAGCACATGGGTCTAAACTCATGAACCAAATAAACTTTCACTGAATAAACGCTCTTCAACCTATAAATGTAACTGTGGTTTTGTTCAATCATTAGGTTGAATGAAGCTGAAAAAGTACCAGTTGTAAAAAATCTTGCTATTACAGCCAATTTATAACGACTTATCTAACCAAAGCTCATTGACTAAACGTTATTCAACCCATTTTATTTGCCAAACTAAGGAAATGCCACAAGATATTGCGGAGAAGAGACACAGA